>CM024640.1:10678336-11114150 GCA_014182715.1 Eucalyptus cloeziana
AAAAAGAAAAGTATTTTATGAAAAATTTTAACTAAAATACAACAAAAGTATAAAATTATTTCCTATTTGTGTTTTCCAATTTATCTAATATTTAGCTCAGCCTTTTTTTGTCCTTAAAAAAAAAAAAAAAAAGACATCGTCCCTGTTATTGGGCCAATAAATTTTAGTGGGCGAGCTAGACACTTGCCAAACTTGCCTGTTTGGATTTGTTCATGGCCCCTAAAAGTTCGAATCAAACATGTTCAGTGATCCAATCTAGTAAGTGTACCTGATCTCGCCATATTCAGATATGTTTTCCCCTACGTTTGATTATTTATCTCTTAGAGCATATGAAATGGATGGGATGAGACCTCTTGACTATTAATTAACGTGGGGATTGGGACAAGGCGCCCTTATTCCCCCCATTCCACGGGAAAGGGTGAGCTGAGCTAGTAATTAACTGCATTAAATTTTTTTTTAAAGAAAATATGCGGTAATACACTAGGAGATCGTTATAATGGAAAAGAAAAGTGTGAGGACTCAAACAAGCATGTGGGTTTCATTCAATTGACCAATGGAAACTTCACAAATCATTTAATAAAGAGGATTTAATGCTCATTCTTGGTACATTTAGCATTTGTCTAACCTCAATAAAGAAGGCGCCATATAATATTTTCGGAAGCTATCATCAAATTTCCAATCGTAACCCAAAATAAATATCTTACTCATGCATTTAATATTTTTGGAACTCACTTTCATGCAAACATAATTTTAAAAAGTTGAGATTGCATCAAGCTTGACTACTTGAGCTTGATGTTTCAGCTTTTGGTGCTTGACTTGTGATTGACTTGGACTTTAAACCAATTTCTTTTGAAAAGCCAAAAGAAATAATCGAAAGTAGGGGAGAAAAGTTTAACCCAAGACACGGCAGATGTAAAAGCAATTTTGAGTAAAGAGAGAAGAGTTTCAAGATAACTTTACCTTTTTATGAGTCTCATGTTCATATAAAGAATCAACGGAGCCACTTTTTGTCAAGGATGTGAAAGTTTCATTCCTACTGGATCCTCTCGTGATTGACGGCCAATATAAGGCACCAATTTGTTCAGTCTCCAGTCTTCGGTCTTTGTCACCATGGACTTCATAGAATACAAGGCACCAATATTAATATTGCTTTCTCTCCCCTCAACTTTTTGAAGGAGTGTCCTCTTGGACAATGCTATCTGATAAATTAGTATTAATATACCAAACCACATGGTGGATCAAAAGTGAATAATTAGCCATATTTGATAATTAATGATAATATGCCATGTCACTTGTTACGCCAAATATATAGACATTCTTAGTGTTTTTGACATTTCTCTGTATTGCTTTGGTTGTAAAAATGAAAACTACTGACACTTTGATATATGAATGACACCACTACATGTGCTAAGACTTTACTCAAATTTTCTAAGTAAAATGGTGTGCAGTGTGGTATGCAGCCATGTCATCAAATAAGTGTGGAATTAGGATTAGAATGGAGATTGTCAAAAGGGGGAAAGAGATAAATTGAGCAAGATCAATTAAAAGAAATTTAGTTTTCTATTCCACCATAATTTCTTCTCAAAATTACACAGTGCTCTCAATCATCATTAGGAGTTGCCATTCAAGTTTGTCTGACAATCGTTGAAGCAATTCGATGATGCCTTCCGTATAGACAATCCAACAAATCTAAAGATGGCCTCATTCAAGCTCCCGAGGTGTAGGACTTTATCCCACATAACACTTAGTTCTAGGGGTGGAAAAAAAAAGAAGATCATCTAAACAACAGTTTGGCCTAGATCATACGGCCAACTTTTTTAGGTTTGAAGTGGTCCGGGCTGAAATTTAGGGTTCCCCCTTATTCTTTTTCGAGCCAATCCGCACCTTCAGCTTTAGCATCTTCGGGATCTCAGGATTAAAGTGGCTCGAACTGGTCAAATTATATATTAATACTAAAAAATATAATCAAAAGATTAATAATTAATAATAGAAGATGTTTAAATTGTACTCCAGACACTTGAATAAACTCTTAAGTAAGTTATAACATGAACATATAAAAAATGATTTTTGAGGCCCAAAATATAATAACTACTCTATTTTTAATTCATAAAAATGAAACAAAAATCCGCTAGAAATATTAAACTACAATTTTTTTACCCAAAAAATAGGCTCTCCAGTCTCTCTTCCCCTCATCGGTACCATGGGCAGTATCTCGTATTGAACAGTGACAAAGAGGTCAGATTGCTTTTCACGGAATGATCTAGAGCTTTAGGGAATCAATTAGGATATTTTAATGCAAAATTCACTTGTAATTTTCTTGAATCCAAGTGCACGGGATGCAATCACTTTTCACAACATGACTCATGTACATTTCTTTTGAGGGGCTAAAGGAACTTCCCGAGGGCTTTGATGACTTGAGCAGGAAAAGTATTGGACTAATTGCACGATGCAATGCACTCAAGAACAATCAAAATGATTTTTGTTTCACTAATGATAAAGATCCCGACACTCGCGCATCACACCACGATTAAAGAAATTATAAATAAAAAACTTTTGCTGTAATAAAAGTGAGTTTTGCTTTCACATTTCTAGATTGAAAAGAGCCAAACTCCATTTCATTCAACCAAAATAAAGAAATTGTTGGATGACTTTTCCATTCAAAAAGAGATTTTGTGGAAAATCTTTGCCTTTTGAAAAAGGAGAAAAAAGAACATTATTATACAAAAAAAAGTTAGTTGATTTGTCATAATGATTTGATCTCTGTGTTCATATTGACAAAGTAAATATCATTAAACTATGCTACATGGCAAACTATAAATGGACAATAACCCATATTTAATAATAATACGCCACATTACTTATTATACCAAATTTATAAAACAGTCTTAATGTTGGACTTTCTCTTTCTTGTTTCTGTGGTCAAAGTGAAAACAAACCAAACCGTAAATTATGAATAACAGGTACTAAGACTTTACTAAATTAAATGGCGCGCTATGTGGCATGCCCCGTGTGATCAATTAAGTATGGAATCAACATAGGAATAATATTTGGAAAAAAGGGGAAAACATAAGTAGGGCAAGATCAATTACAAGAATTTTATATTTTATATTTCACCATCATCTCTTCTCAAAATTACACAAATGCTGTCAAGCATTATTTCCAGCTGCCATAGAAGTATGTCTGACGAACGTTGAAATTGTTCGGATGGTTTTTAACTTGTTATACCGAACCTCATTGTAATTATGCTTTTCTCACATGGATCTTTATAGTTATATAATTTTTACTAACTTCGCTTTCACTAGGGTAAACGTTCACGCTATATTAAAACCCATGAAGATGGGGCTTTTTCATGTGATCCCCAGCAACATTTCAAAATAGTTTACTATAAATTGTATATTATGAAATTGAACCCCTTGAATCATTCAGTAGTTGTATGTAGATCGTCTTCAAAACTAAAATTTGTTTGATCATCCTTATAAGGTTCAAATATGTTCAATACCTTTACGCCTCATTACTTCTTGTGCTTGGATTCAAAATATTTGAAGAGCTTCAAGGATTGTCAACCATACTTCAGTGGCAGCTGGTGAGGATGTGTGAGAGGACATTTGTTACAATACTGAAAAGAAAGAAAACAATATAAGAAGTTAAATTTTGTTTAATTGATCCGGACAAGTGTACTAGAAATTCTAAAATTTGTTCTTAAAGTGTTATTGAGTCCTAAAATTTTTAAAAAGTGCAATTAAGTCCTAAAACTTATCATGAAAGTACAGCTGAGTCCTATAAGTTTTGAAAAGTGTAATTAAGTCCTAAAACTTGTTAAGAAAGTAGAGAGAATGACACTAGAAGTGTTATATGTACAATGCTCACTTTAGTGTCAAAAGTTTTTGTCGGATCACTTAAATGCCAACTCGGAGAAAAAACAATTACTTAATTGTCAATGGCGAGATTCCGACCAAATTAATGCATGGCTTTTTTAATTAAAATTTTAATATGAGTTCGCATTTTTAAAGAAAAAACTGGTCCATGTGGCTTTTCCATGTGTACATTTCTCCTCCTCTCCCTCCACATTATTTTTTTTTCCTTTTTTTTATTTTTTTTCTTTCCTTTTCTCCTTCTCCTCCTCTCCCTTCCTCCTTCTGCATTTTCTTTTTCCCAAACGTCGACAACCTTCACTAACTCACATTTGCTACGGCCAATCACCAGATCACCGCCACCAAAACATCACAGCGGTCATATGAATGACACCACCACATGTGCTAAGACTTTACTCAAACTTTCTAAGTAAAATGGTGTGCAGTGTGGTATGCACCCATGTCACCAAATAAGTGTGGAATTAGGATTCGAATGGAGATTGTCGAAAGGGGGAAAGAGATAAATTGAGCAAGATCAATTAAAAGAAATTTAGTTTTCTATTCCACCATAATTTCTTCTCAAAATTACACGGTGCTCTCAACCATCATTAGGAGTTGCCATTCAAGTTTGTCTGACAATCGTTGAAGCAATTCGATGATGCCATACATATAGACAATCCAACAAATCTAGAGATGGCCCCATGGATTCACGACATGCTTTTCACCATATAGCACTTTGCCTCTTTACAAGGTTCAAGAAATAGCTCCCGAGGTGTAGGACTTTGTCCCGCATAACATTTAGTTCTAGGGGTGGAAAAAAAGAAGATCTAAAGAACAATTTGGCCTAGATCATACGGCCGACTTTTTCAGGTTTGAAGTGGCCCAGGCTGAAATTTAGGATTCCCCCTTATTCTTTTTCGAGCCAATCCGCACCTTCAGCTTTAGCATCTTCGGGATCTCAGGAATAATGTGGATCGAACTGGTCAAATTATATATTAAACTAAAAATATAATCAAAAGATTAATAATTAATATAGAAGATGTTTTAATTATACTTAGAACATTTGAATAAACTCATAAGTAAGTTAAAATATGAACATATAAAAAATGATTTTTGAGGCCCAAAATATAATAACTAATCTATTTTTAATTCATAAAAAATGAAACAAAAATCCACTAAAAATATTAAACTATAATTTTTTTCCCAAAAAATAGGCTCTCTAGTCTCTCTTCCCCTCATTGGTACCATGGATAGTGTGTCGTATTAGACAGTGACAAAGAGGTCAGATTGCTTTTCACAGAATGATCCAGAGCTTTAGCGAATCAATTAGAATATTTTAATGCAAAAATCACTTGCAATTTTCTTGAATCCAAGTGCACGGGACGTAATCTCTTTTCACAACATGACTCATGTACATTTCTTTTGAGGGGCCAAAGGAAGTTCCCACGGGCTTTGATGACTTGAGCAGGAAAAGTATTGGACTAATTGCATGATGCGCCGCACTCAATAACTATAAAAATGATTTTTGTTTCAATAATGATAAAGATCCCAACACTCGCGCATCACACCACGATTAAAGAAATTAAAAATAAAAACTTTGCTGTAATAAAAGTGAGTTTTGCTTTCACATTTCTAGATTGAAAAGATGCCCAAAATCCATTTCATTCGACCAGAAAAAAAATTTGTTGGGTGACTTTTTCATTCAAAAAGAGATCATGTGGAAAATCTTGGCCTTTTGGAAAAGGAGAAAAAAGAAAGTCATCATACAAAAAAGTTAGTTGATTTGTCATGTGATGATTTGACCTTTGTGTTCATATTGACCAAGTAAATATTATTAAACTGTGCTACATTGCAAACTATAAATGGACAATAAACCATATTTAATAATAATATGCCACATTACTTATTATACCAAATTTATAAAACAGTCTTAGTGTCGGACCTTCTCTTTCTTGTTTCTGTGGTCAAAGTGAAAACAAACCAAACCTTAAAATATGAATAACACTACAGGTACTAAGACTTTACTAAATTAAATGGCGTGCTATCCCCGTGTGATCAATTAAGTGTGGAATCAAAATAGGAATAATATTTGCCAAAAAAGGGGAAAACATAAGTTTAGAACATGTTTGCACTTTTTAAAAGTCTTAGGACTCAATTGCACTTTGTTGATAAATTTTAAAACTCAATTGCACATTTCAAAAGTTTTAGGACTTAATTACACTTTCGTGATAAATTTTAGAACATCCAATGCACTTATCCCTAATTGATCCTACCCCATTTATGTTATTTTCCCTTTTAATATAATCGTCAGTTTGGTCGCCGACTTCATACCAATTTGATGGTACGTCGCAAGCCACATAGCCGCCTTGTCAGTTAGTAAGAACTTTCTAGTAAAGTACCGGTGACATTACTCTTGAAATACTTGTATCAGTATTCCCACTAAAACATTACATCTCTAGACACTTTATATGTTGAGGAAATGCAGTGGGTTCACGTCAATTAGTTCTCAATTGGGGTGGTTAATTTCCACATGGTACTTACATAATCTAAACTTAAATGGACTCACATGAGTCCAATGGACATACTACCTCGATGAACACATTGACCAAGAACTCTTGAGGTTTCCTAATCAGAATATCTCATAAACAGGTTCAACAGTTTGTTAGGATTGTCAATTATCTTAGAACTTTCTTCCCAAAAGTCTCTAAATTTTTGCACCCCTTGCAAAAGCTCTTGAAGAAGAATCCACTCCAATGGAAAAGAGAGCACAATAATGCAGTTGAGGTGTTAAAGGAGGAATTGCTGCATCTTCTCCATTGCAAGTTCCTTCTCACCACAAGCAAATTTAGTGAACTGATGATAATGAAATGTATTGGATATCAGTTTTGCTTCAGGAAATTGATGGAAAGAGATACATCTATGAACATAAGAGAGGACGGTTTTCACCTATCAAACTTCACTAACACTCTTCACTCAAAGAAACCTTAGCTGTTAAATGAAATCAAGGAAATTGAATTCCATCTTATTGTTTATCGTATCTTTGTCCAAACAAAAATTCATCCTTTCCCCAGATGGTGAAATTTAAAAGCCAAAATGGTTTCTCATCCTCAATTTGTTTGATGGGCAAAATAGTTTCCAAAATACTATTTGGAAACCAAATTCATTAAAGTATAGGGGAACATCCTTGTAGATCTTCTTTCAAGACCTAAAGGCATCTCATCCTTTTACACATTTACTTTTGACCAATTGCGAATTAGTACCACAAGGGAAGGGTGAAAAGAATCCCAAGGAGATATGCCCAATGTCCTCACTAAAAACCACAATACTTTCCTTGTCGAGGACATCTTTCTCCATGTAATAACGCTAAATTCTAAGCATATTGGAAGTGGGAATACATTGAAAATTTGGGCCTCTTTCCTTCGTTAGAACTCTGGCACAGTAGTACCATGTTTGTAGATAGAATGTAGCTAGAATTTCGGTAGTACATAACGCCTTGTAAGGATCACTTTCTATTTGAATTTTTCCCCTAATAAATAAAATCTCGTGAACTTGTCACTTGAAGAGAATATTTGTGATTTGTAAGTATAGTCGGGCATGTTTTCAATTGAATGAGATCAATTGAATATTATGGATGTAATAATGAGCTGGGGTAGCAACGAGAATAACATAATAAAATGCATTCGATGGAATTGTCGGTCTTCGTCTCCATGGATTTCTCAATCCTCCCATAGTTGACAAGGAACATGAAGCACTAATTTGTCCTTTATTTGGCTTTGTCCTCCCTTTCTTCTTTGTTATTACTCTCAACTTTTTTATGGTGTTTCCTATTAGACGATGCTATGCTATATATTAATATTAGTACACTAAACCGCATAACATACTACGTGTGGACTAAAAGTCATTCAATAACTAATAACAATATGTCACATCAAATTCATAAAACAATCTCAGTACATGACATTTCTTTTTCTAATTTTTATCATAAATTTGAAAGTAAGCAAGACGTTAAAATAAGAGTAGCACTACATGTACTGAGACTTTACTAGAGTTTCTTGGTAAATCAAGTGGTGCACTATGTGCTGTACAGCAAGTCGTCAAATAAGAGTGGAATCAGCGTTAGTTTGTAAAAAGGGGAAAAGTGATAAATGGGGCAAGCTCAATTAAAGGAAATTTTGCCAGCCCTCTAATATTCCGTGCAATCTGTAATATGCTTTGTTGGCTATATTTCTTGGCCAGAAAAGTATAACCCAAGTGCCAAAACTTGGCAAGGAGGAATACTTAAGTGTCAAAAGTTAGGAAAGTCACCCTTAAGTGACAAAACCGAAGCAAAATGAATCACTTAAGTGCTACTCCAAAAAAAATCTAACAAAAATGCTAACGTAGAGATTTTTCGGCGAAATAAGTGTAAAACAGTGTCGTTTTGCACGTTGACATGGCTAGACAATACAAAAACGACGTCATTTTGGTGCTGACGTGGTAAAAAATAATCTAAAAAATAATTAAATTAAATTTAAAAATAAATTTATTTAAAACATTTAAAATTTTAAAAATTTTAAAAATATATAAAAAAAAAAGGGCAGCTGAGGGCTAAGCCCTCACCGCCGCCAAGAAGGGCCGACGACAAAGGGGGAGGGTTGGCCGGGGTCGTCGAGCCCTAGCCAGGGGTCGGCGATCGCAGCCGACCGGCGACGAGGGCTCGTGAGCCCTCACCCAAATCTGACGGGGATCGGGCAAGGGCTACCAACCCTCGCCGGATCTAGGTGAGGGCCACGACCCTCACCTAGATCAAGGGCGAGGGCCCAGCAACCTTGGCCGACCCTTTCCCCTTTGTCGCCAGTCCTTCCTAGTGGTGGTAGGGAGGCAGTAGCAGCGAGGGCTTAGCCCTCAACCACCCCTTCCTTTTTTTTATTTCTTTTTTTTTTGTAAAAAATTATTTATTTATTTTAATATTTTTATTTTTATTTATTTATTTTTTATTTTTAAATGTTTTAGATAAATTTAGTTTTAAATTAAATTTAATTAATTTTTTTACCACATCAGCATCAAAATGACGTCGTTTTTACACTTATTTCGCCGTAAAATCGCCACGTCGCATTTCGGCCAGATTTTCGCCGAAGTGACACTTAAGTGATCCATTTTGCTTCAATTTTAGCACTCAAGTGTCACTTTCCTAACTTTTGGCACTTAAGTGTCCCTCCGTTCCAAGTTTTGACACTCCGGATATCCAATACTCCTTCTTGGCCATACTAACAATGAAAGTGCTCGTATAACCCTTAACATCAGCTATCTGAGGCAAGGTGACGTTTGAATAAAAAGCAAAGTCGGTAGAAGGGAAATATTCCCAAACCTCCGCTCTGTTCTCCTTAATTTCTTACAAATCTTTCTCTTCTAGGTCTAGTGACATTGGAAGGATAAAATTGCAATTTTGATCATATAAGATGAGTTGGTTCAACAAGTCTGCTCTCTATTTGTTATTCAAATCCTACAGATGAGAAAGCTTTTCCAAGGCCATGAAGCCTTTGGTTGAAACTACGGTGTTCCTTTTTAATCAGTATCATATTTTGATTTGTTGGGCGGTGCTACTTAACTATTAAATGTATTTAAGGTTTGGTTCTGTTGAAGATAAATATCCAAGTTTAACCGAGGGAGCAAACATTAGTTGGACTCCACTCAACGCGTCCAGTTTAGGCCTTTTCTAATATCCTAAAGAAGACGTACTGCTGAAGTCTCTATTTTATATCCCCGCACGAGAGGACTCTCTTTTAGTGAAGGAAAAAGGGGACGCACCAGTAATGCTTTCTTTGATCGCACGGAGTTCTACAATCGGTGGATTTTGTGATGTGAGTCGAATAATGAGTCGTTCTATTAATAAACACTGTGAGTTTAGATGTAATCAAGGTGTGGAAAACACTCAAACTTGCTGTCACTCTATTTTTATCCGATTTTTAGTGGATTATAGCTGCTTGCTCTTCTAGCTGCATAGATATCGATTTTCGAACTGAACCACAAAAATCTCAAGAGTTCTTCATTGTTTCTCATTTATTTTCTCGGTGATTTCGCATTAAATAATTACAAAATTTGGTTAGTTTCCACATTATTTTATAATAATTTATTCAGTCTTCAATCTTTAGTCTTCAGTCTTCAAGAGAGAGAAAGTTTATGGAACTTCCCATGATGGAATTAGTCAATAATTGATTTGTGCATAGAGAGAGGAGGTTTATAAATTCAGCTCAGACTCAAAGTGGATCACTGGACGAGATGAGGAAGCACCTATTTCTTATTCTCAACTCTATTCTCTTGTGGCGGTGGACCTCAATCACAATCTCCAAAGCATACTCACAAAACCAAACGGATCGGTTCGCGTTAGGCTCCTTCAAAAACGCAATACACAAAGACCCATTTAGAGTCTTGAGCTCTTGGAATGATTCTACTCATCATTGTGAGTGGCAAGGTGTTTTGTGCAGCGAAAGACGTCTTGGGAGGGTCACATCCTTGGACTTGAGATCACAAGGCTTGGAAGGATTACTATCTTCTCACGTAGGTAACCTCTCTTTTTTGAGGATCCTATTTTTGCAGAACAACAGCTTTCATGGTGAAATCCCACCACAGATCGGCAACTTGCTTCGGCTTCATGTTCTTGTTCTTAGTAACAACTCATTTGGTGGGCCGATACCCTCTAACCTTTCCCGCTGCTCGAACCTAGAGACCCTGAATCTCATAGATAATCAACTTGTGGGGGGAATTCATTCTGATCTTAGTTCTTTAACAAGACTCAAAGGCTTGGGCTTGGCTGTGAACAGTCTCGTAGGTCCTATTCCTCGTTCAATTGGAAACCTCTCGCTACTACAAAAGCTCTCCCTGAGAGCAAATATGTTAAGCGGAGAAATACCTGAAGAATTGTCCAGACTCAAGAGATTGATACTTTTCCAACTATCTTCCAACAAACTAATCGGTGAGGTTCCAGCGGGGCTTTTAAACATCTCTGACATTGTTTTATTCGATGTTGGTTATAACCAATTGCGGGGAAGCTTTCTCAATGATGTCAGCACCGCTTCTCCTTCTCTCAATTACCTTGCCGCCAATGATAACTTGTTCACTGGGATGATTCCGTCAACGTTAACGAATGCCACAAGCCTTGGAAGGCTTATCCTATCCGATAACAACTTCCATGGGCCAATACCCAAAAATCTAGGAAGGCTAAAGGGCCTTAATACGATTGAATTCGGCGATAACCAATTGCAGGATGACTTGAGTTTTATCTCTTCTTTAGTTAATTGTTCCAACTTAACATGGCTCGACATCCAAATGAACTTGTTTTACGGATCGTTTCCGAGATCCTTCTCCAATCTCTCCACCAGCATTAAGAGGATTTCTATGTCAAACAATCGGATCCAAGGATCTCTTCCTTTAGCCCTTGCACATCTCTTCAACTTGTCTTCCTGGGATTTACTTAATAATTTTATAACTGATTGCATTCCTCATTCCATCGGAGCACTTTCCAACTTGCAGCAACTTGGTTTAAGCGGGAATAGGTTTACTGGAGAGATACCGTCTTCGATTGGTAACATTACATTGTTAAATATCCTTGACCTTTCCTCCAACATTTTCCAAGGCCCCATACCACAAAGTCTCGGCAACTGCAAGCAACTAATTTGGCTTGATCTTTCAAACAATAACCTAAGTGGCTCAATTCCAATCGAAATCATGGGTCTTTCTTCCTTAGCGATCGTCCTTAATTTAGCAAATAATAATTTAAGTGGATCTCTTCCATTGCAAGTTGGATCTTTAAAGAATCTTGGCATATTAGATCTGTCTTACAATAGATTGACCAGCTTAATTCCAACGTCCATCGGCGAGTGCCTTGTATTGGAACAACTTCACTTAGAAGCTAATTCTTTTCATGGTCAAATCCCCGAAGCTTTACGTCCATTACGGGGTCTACAGGAGCTGGACCTTTCCAATAATAATTTTTCTGGTCCAATCCCGAGCTTTCTCGCAGGGCTCTTACTACTCAAGTACTTGAATGTGTCCTTCAATCAACTAGAAGGACAAGTTCCAGAGGGTGGAGTTTTTCTTAATGCTAGTTCTGCATCGATTTATGGAAATATGGAACTCTGTGGAGGTGTTCCCAGTCTGAAGCTTCCTCTTTGCAAATCATCAAGCTCTAAGAAGTCTTCTTCAACCAAGGCCAGAGTAACATATGTGGTAGCTAGTAGTTTGTTATGTTTAGCTTTGTTGCTCCTATGTCTGTCTATCTTTTATCGCAAAAAGAAGCAGACGACAACCAATGCCTCCACTTCATTATCTTTCGAGAACCAATTCTTGAGGATTTCTTATGAAGAACTCCTAAGAGCGACTAACAGATTCTCCGAGACCAATTTGATTGGTAAAGGGAGATATGGCACGGTTTATAAGGGGATTCTTGATGGAGGTGCCACGGTGGCAACGAAGGTGCTCAATCTAATGCAAAGAGGTGCTTCAAGGAGCTTTATCTCTGAATGTCGAACTCTAGGAACCATTAGACACCGAAACCTCGTGAAGATACTAAGCGTCTGTTCGAGCGTGGACTTTTGTGGCAATGACTTCAAAGCTCTAATATATGAGTTCATGGCTAATGAGAGCTTGGAGGAGTGGTTACACCCTAGAACCATAGGACGAGATGATGAGTGTAGCGAATCGAGAAATCTGAGACTAGTGCAAAGGTTAAACATCGCCATTGACATAGCTACCGCAATCAAATATCTCCACGAGGGTTACTATTCAGCCATCGTCCATGGAGATTTGAAGCCGAGTAATGTGCTTCTGGACAACGACATGATGGCTCGAGTTGGAGATTTGGGGCTTGCAAAGATCATTTCAACAGTGGCTACTGAAGCCATAGGAGTTCGAGACCAAGGTAGTTCAACTTCAACCACAGTCAAAGGAACCATCGGCTATGTACCTCCTAGTATGAAACTATCATATTTTCTCGATTATTTTTTATTTGATTGCGATAGTAATATGTGAGTGCCAAAAGTTTGACTAAACAATTATTCTTGACATTATGTTATGATTTGTATGCTCTGACACCTCTTTCTCACAACTCAATTCCTCTTTCCACGATTAATAGCTTCCGCAGAAAAAGAAAATACTTATCTTTTTGTACGAAAAGATTAATAGTAGCTTGCCCTAATCGTATTTTAAATTAAGATGAGAATAAACCATCGTAATTTTGATCAATGAGTGGAAAATTTTTAGACAACTTGTGAATCCATGTGAATAAATAGATCAAGCATATTGTATCATCTCATATTTATATTTTCTTTTTATAATTCGTATTTTGTCTTATATCACGTTCATGCCATTAAAACAAATTGCGGATCTCTTTTGGAATGTTATGACTCAAGGTCTTAACAATAAGTAATTTTTCCTTTATGGCAGACTCTTTCATGACCAATAATCTAATATTAGAAAAATATATTAGATGACATAACATTTATGCCAGAAACTGTTGGAGGATACACTAATTGACAACACGATGGGCTCTACCCAACTACCACTTTCCCTAAACTTTTGGTCAAAGCATCTTAAGACAAATTTACGCATTTACAAGTATAAATCCATCACCGTCAACAAATCACTCTACGTCTCTTCTTTTTCCCCCACTGTGTTTGTTTTTTGCCTGTTCTTCTTGGCATTTTCTTCTCGTCTTTGCATAAAAGAAAGTGTGGTATAGGTATTAAACATAATTTGTATCATGAAAATGATGAGCCTCACATGGATCCCATATATTTCCAGTAAAAAAAATAACTATTCAAATTCAGTTAACACATAGACTTCTGCCAAGGCCTTCACCCAACATATATTCTTTTTTTTCAATTTTCACCCGTATCCTACTAGGGGACAAAGCCACTTTTGATGTTTAGGCAATTTGTGTAACAAACATGTGACAACTTTGGTCACACCTAGTAGTTTTGGAGAAGAAGAGTTTATATGTTGTTAACTGACCTTTGGTGCACTTTATGAATTCTAAAATCATATTTCTCTACCGTTGATGCATTTCTCGACGGTTAATGCACTTTATAAGAGTTCACACAATAGGCGCTAAACATCAGCCATATACAGTAAACTAAACGAAAATTAATCATAGAGAAATGAAAGCAAATAACCAGTTGGGGGCTTTGGACCCTCTGCCTTGCTCCAGCAGAGGATCCCTTGGCCTCTGCCATGCATAGCGGGCCCGATTGTGAAGTGAGTGAGGACTTGCAAGCCAACTCTCCATGTTGGGTGTGATAGGCGCGATCCTTCACAATTTTCTTTCGCAAGCTCTTGCAAATGGACATCAAGCAAAATCCCATGTCACTTAGAAGCTTTTTCTAAACAATTGACTTCAAGAAAAAGTGTATGTTCGTTCCTATTAATGTCTTGACGAAATTTTCAGAGTATGGCATGGGACACAAGGTTTCCACACTTGGGGATGCATACAGTTACGGCATTCTATTATTGGAGATGTTCACAGGAAAGAGACCCACTGAAGAGGTCTTTGGGCACCATCTTAACCTCCACAACTTTGTCCGAATGGCTCTTCCGGATCGAGCAATGGACATTATAGACTTAAGGCTTTGGAGTGAAGCTGGTGATCGACAACAAGAGATGAAAATCAGAGATTGCATTATCTCTGTATTCGAAGTTGGAGTCGCATGTTCGATGGAATCACCGCCGGAACGGATGGGCATGATCGAGGCAATAAGGAAATTACACTTGATCAAGGTGAGTTATGAAGCCAAAGAGAGGATGATGGGTATGTAGCTAAATCAGTTTTCTCATTTCGTCTTGGAACTTTTTCACTAGTAGAGAAAATCATCGTGCAAAGGTAGTGCTAGCAAATTTACATGAATGTCTCCCTAACTAGTCTACCTACCCATACCTATTATGTGTGTTTTTTATAATTGCATTTTATAATCGTGGAAAGTGGATGTATGGAGTTAAGTCCACCTATTTCCACCAAGTAATCACGTAAAATTTGATGAATTTGCTTATTTGCCCGGTTCTCTTCATTTCCGATGCCAATGTGGATCGATGCATTGCTTAATTATCATGGTTGGGCCATTGCTCTTACCTCTCTCTCTACGCACGCTTGTGTATTAGAACGTGACCTCACCGTGAGGTCACGAGCTCAAGGCCAACTCTTAATGCCATGCTTAAACGAGAGCCCACGGTCGATTGGAGATCAAGCTTGATCAAATCCAAAGGCAAGGAGAGGAAGGCAACCTTATCACAAGATCATGGGGTCAAGGCTAACTCTCGATGTTGCTGTTGAGAGTGACCTCACTATCAATTGGAAGCCATGCTTGATCAAATTTCGGCGACGTTGCCGACGAAATTATGTTGCGGTCATGTTGCCAACACCAACAGCCACCGTGTGAGACCCCCCTACCTCATCTCCAAACCTCCTTTTCTTTTATCTTTTTTCTTTGTTATGACATCAAATTACAGACTTTTTCTTTTTTTTCTTTTTGGTCGATAGAGATAGAGAGTTAACAAAGACATAAATGGGACATGATAAAAAAGGAAACATGGATGCATATTTGTTGCACTTGTCGGTGTGCTTATTACAATGTCTAGTTATCCTTATCAATTCTTCCCACTCAACCAATCCTCTCTCTTTCTTCACCATTAGCCACCGTCTCTGGCCGTTGCGGCCACCTATCATCACGGTCGCCTCCTCCACATCTCACTACTTTCTCCTTCATGTCATCCACGACCATCTTTGCTTTCTCTATTTGCTGACCCAAAACACTCTCTCCTTCACCGTCTCTTATCTCACCGCCAAATTTCTAAGGTCTCCAAAGCACCATTGATGACCTGATTTAGCCATTATGGCCTTTAAGATCTCATGGAAATCTCAATGGACAGGCTAGATGTAGGAGGCATCCCCAAACCTTGAGATGGCCTTTTGATCTCATCATCGTCGACAACTTGATTGTAGATGACGAGAGGAGCTCGACGCGAGGTCTTGAGACCCACCAAAGGCATAAACTTGACATTCGGGCAAGCTTGGCTGCCCTCAAATGAGAAAGGGAGAAAGAGTTATGCAAAAGCAGGGACAGCGACCGACATTGAAGCGATATGGAAGAGAGGGTGAACGGAGCATGACACGATCCCTTGTCAACACCAACAGTAAATGGTGGAGCGAAGAAGGTCACGATTTATATTGGCAGTGGAGGCACGTTAGTGACACGAGCCGCGTGTGGTTGTAGGGCTCGGCAGGGGGCGGAGATAGACTAGAGTGAGAGAAAAGATTGGCGTTGGGATTTTGAGGAGTGATTGGGGAAGGTGTACAATTAACACAAGAGAGACTCATGTCTTGATTTGGCATTGGAGACAGCAGATAAGTAAACCAATGGTACAATGGATCCGCATCCAATGCCATAGATGCGGTGCAAAATACATAACACCACGGTATAGTGACGAAAATGCTAAGCAAACAAAACTGACTCACAGTATGGACGAAATAGGCTATATTAGGGCAAGTGCTCGTGAAATATATACCAAACTACAGGTCAACTATCAATAGTGTAACAATCCGCAATAGAATGCCATCAAGCAGCTCAAGTTTGGCATTAGGATCAAAATCAGGGGCACGCAGAAAACATCATGAATTGAGATCAGAACAGGAACAATCTAATGCTAATATCAAGTCACAATGTGAGAGAATATTGACTTTGTGTATTGCTCAATTGGACAATGTATTACATTGGAGGGATATTAGTATCTAGGATAATATACACAAGGAAGTAATCTATTATGGGGTGTTTAACTCCAAACCATCCCTTCCCGTTATATCATGAAGCGTAAAAGTCAAAAGATCACTTTGTTCTCATGCATCCTTTCATTACAAAAGCAGATAATCAGTTGATGATCAAGAACACTTAATTCTACAAAAGCCATTTCAAACATTCGCAAAATATTGCTAATTTGCTAGTAATATTCTGCTTAAGATGCTCTTATGAGCAACATGTTATACATCCATATTTTTCTAAACTAGCTCATGAATCATATCAAGCTAGTCATTTTTATTTTCCCTTTATTTTTTATATCACACCCATGACGCATATAACAATAGGCCATAGATAAGCTTGTCACTCTAAAAGCCTTTCCTAGTATGGAAGTTCTCCTTCATAGTTGCCTGGAGGATCATAGTTGCACACAACGTACCACCACCCATTGTTACACTGAACCTTAGCGCACCCGACTCGAACCGAGTCACGCCAAACCATCTGAGTGTAATGCAAGCAATTGCACCCGCTTGCGCAGGTGTTGGTGTTGTAATTGTAGTTCTGCTTCTCTGCGACCCACAAGCTGACGGCATAGGTGCCAGTGAACGTGCCGGTGCCCTTGGCAAGGTTCTCGCCGTAGGGTCCATTGGAGTGCACGAGGCCGCAGTCGCTGACCCGTTGGTTCGCATAGCTTTGGGCATAGGCAGCAAGCGTGTTGTCCCATGTCATGTTCGCCACACCAACTTGCTTCCGAGCGGCATTGTGAGAGTTGAGATAGTCTTGGGGTGAGTTTTGGGCATGAGTAGGTTGAAAGAGAGAAATAGAGACAAGAGAGATGATGATGGTTAGAGAATTCATGATGCTCAAGGAATTAGGTGACGTTGGTTCAATGTGATATATTTGGTGATCAGTTATCCTATTTATAGAAAAGTATTTTCGGGGCTTCAACTTAGCATGTGCAAAGAACTTATCAGGGAACATCTCCTTTGGACAGCACAACCTTGCGTTCAAATCTAGTTTGATTTGAAATGATAAACTAGTAACTGGTGCATGAGGAAGTAGTTTTGCATGTTCTTCCTTTCCTCAAATGGAAGCAAAGTAAAAGGCTTAAGTGAAATTTGAAATTTCAGCAAATTGGATACATTATAATAAGAAGAATGTTAGACTTTATGTCGAGTAATGCTAAAGACATTGAGAATGGTGCATGAGATTAAATTATTAAGGGACATAAATAAAGTTTATCCGGTCGTAATGATCCAACAAGTCTTATCCAAGCCTCCAATATGGAATGCCCTGATTTATTTACAATACCAGCCATCGCCAATTACCGTCCTCCGATGCCGCCCAATAAGCCATTCAAAAGTCACCACCAACTCGTCATCGCATCCATCATCCTTGTTCTAAACAAGAAGCCAGAGAGCAATTCCCTGCCGCATCCCCTTTCTGTCGATCGTTTAGCAAGAAATGGATTTTTCTTGCTGAACTAAGTCGTTTTGGGTCATGCAGGCAAGTGAAACTTGTTAAACGTCGTCGTTTTGAGCTTTTTATGCTGAATCAGGCTGCTGGCAAGCCACACAGTGGAAAAAATATCAAAATTTTGCCACATCAAATTTCCGACGTTCAAAATCGAGTTGAGACTTAATGGTCATTTTTTGTTTAAGTAACATTTAAGTGATTTAAAAAAAAAATTGACATTAAAATGAGCGTCGTATATAACTTTTGACATTTCTAGTATACTTTTCCCTCCTCCCACTCCTAGCAATGGCCACCGTCGAGACGTTGACAAGCTCTAACCAACCCTCGAGGCCTTGATGCTGTTGAGGTTGCGAGGGTCCAGATCCGGAGGTGCATCCTCCTTATATAGAGACTCAACCCCTCTCTAGATCTAGAGGCAATGAGATCCGGATCCATTGCCCTCAGCATGCAGGTGGTCGTCATTGCCCCTTGATTTATTGCTTAACAAATCAATCTTCCATAAATAAAAAATAAATAAATAAAAGATAAAAGATAAAATTTATAAATCATTCTTCAATGTCTCTGCCATTTTCCTTATTTTAAGCTATCTAACAGGTACATGTACTTCTCTTTTGTCTCAATTAAGTTATCATCCACTTGTTTTTAATTTAATACAAGCATGAAAACCATATAATTTGCGTTTTTAATTTTATGAGCTACTTTTACGGTTCTGCAATCGGCATGGATGCGAAGGGCACGCCCTCACATCCCCACTTCGCATTGAACGGTTGGACGTGCATCTTGTAATCGTCTATCGCGCCATAAATAAGTATTATAACAAAGAAATTATAATGAGCTCGAGATATGTAATAAATTGAACTTGAATCGTAAAAAATGTTTAGATCATACGTAAGTCTCACCTAGATCTTATAAAATTCAACAGTCCAGATTTGGGATGTGATATACTACGTAAAGTAGAGTAAAGGTCCATTAGGAAAATGATTTGAGTAATTTCTCATCGACCGAAATATGTGTCATTTTTTATTTAATTCTCGATTTCTCCTTAATTTAAATTAATTGTTTTATTTGACAATCAATATATTCGACACTTTGCAACGACTTTAGAACATGATGTGTGTTACATTGAAAACTGTCCAAGATTCGGAGGCAATTTGTAATGATATGAAAATCTAAGGGAACTATATTGCAATTCTCCCAAATTTGCGGGAAAATTTTTTCCCTTGAAATGGGCACCACCGAGTCATGTGAGAGAACATGACTAAAGTTTCTAACGAGAATTTGGCTAGAGTCCATGCAAGAGAGAACATTAGAACTAATGTCAAAATGCCAAAGTTAATATTGCAAATACCGAGATAGATATAAGGGGCAAATGGCCACGATCGCAAGGACATGGGGGCTCTAATAATCCCAAAGAATTCTACTATCGCTTCTATAGTAGACTTGATCGCACCAAATTCTGGCCCACACAGGAAGAGTTGGACTCTAGAGGTACTATTAATGGAGGCGAGAACATGAATCCTTATTGAATCCTAGTTTCCCATGAGAATAATTCAAAATTGAATGTGTTCAGTCGAAACATGAAATTGGGTCCACAAATCTAAAAAATAGTGTGAATTCTTGATCTCTCTAAATATCTCTGTCAACTTGAAAATTCAAGAATTTGAATTGATGTCCTTTCATTGATTCCTCCTAAACTGTATCAATTTATCCTAAAGATTTCATTTCAATCGGAACTTGGTTATTTGACATGTGTAAGGATCCTAAACAAGGGCCTTTTGCTGTAAGGCCCGATCTAGGCCCGCCCAGCCTGCATAGTTATTATATTTTTTTTTTCTCTTGATGGGCTGGCCTTGGCCATAATGTTGGCCCAATTGGAAGGCCCAGTCTAGCTCTTGCCCGCTCATCTTGTTTCTTCCAGTTTAATTGAGTCCATGACAAGTTCAAGCATAGTTCCCCCAACACATCGAGCCTAATTAAGATTAGCATATTCCAACCGAAGTTGATTCACCCCAAAAAGAGAAAACATTTGCACTCTTGAAAATATAACAAAAGAATTCTCTATCAATCATACACTAGGAATCACTAATTCATGTAACACTCAACTCATAGGACCATAGAAAAAAAAACTCATAGGATGACGTGCATGTTAAAAACCTCAAGATGTGATAACCATGCTATATACTCAGCAAACAAAGTTCATAAATATGTCGGCGGCACGAATTAAATCCAATGTGGATGGAAAGAAGAAGATGAGATGAAAGAATTGGAGATGATGTCTTATGGATCAGCTAGTTTTAGTATTTGGGAAGAGAGCACTCCTTGGGCAGGTTATCTTGGAACCTTGCATTGTCCTGGCAATAGTCATATATCATGTGATATCTCCTGACCCATTTGAACCACCTCCTCTGCGTCGATGTTAAAGAGCTGAAATCTTCATTACCCTTCCAGACGAAAGGGCTCTTCGACCAGTCGATCTTGTCATGCCCGCCCCGTGTCGCCCAGCTGTCACCGTTCCATAGGGTGGCTTTGACGCCCATCGGTTGCCACCTAGGGAACGGCCACCTACTTGTCCGCGTGGTTTCGGTACGTCTAAGTCGGGATCGAATCCATAAAGAAACTGCAAAGAGGTTTCCATCCATTATTTCACGGATGATCAAATTTTTCACGAATTTATTAACCCGCAGCCGCAGGTAAATCCACTCTTCGTGGTCGTCGAACTAGTCAGCAAATACATTGGTTTGGAGAATGTACAGCTGCCCGGACACGTCGCTGAGGAACTTGAAATCTATCTCGTCCCGTTCAGCTAATCGGACGTCCACTGAAGTTTGATCCCAATTCAAATCAACCATAGAGGCACAGGCCAATGCAAGGTATTTTATCTTTATCCTTATCTATATTATTTGTCGAACATAAAGATTACTTTAAATATACTATCTTTTGTTTTTCGTTTTTAAATTTGAATTCAATTAGGGTTTGTACAGGGTTCTTCATCAAGAAGCAGGTGTTTTGTGACACCCATTGAGGGCCGCCCCACCTTCTCAACATTTATATTATTGGTTGCTAACAAAACTGCATTTATTATTTTAATGTGCCAATACCTGTACAACCCAACTTCCCAAGGATGCTGAGGTCTGCACAAGACCCAAACAGAGCAATTTAAGGACCTACTCAAGTCTGAACTCAACATATATACATCTTAGGCAAATAATCAATAAATTGCCCATAGCAATTTAAGGCTAGTAAACAATGTATTTAATCAATCATAATATTGAGCTAAACAATAAATCTTACGATTAAGGTTCATCCATTCCCCTGTTTTAAAGTCTAAACTCAATAACATCAAAATCATGTTAAGATTCAACCATTTCATTTTATTCTGAACACGCCAGCTTTATATCTAGTATTTCAAGAACAGATTTAATATCACAACCTCTATGTCTATTATACTAATTTAGACATTCAAACTAGTTTTTTCTTGAGAAAACATATGAGAATAACCCCACTACTTATACGTAAACGTATTGAGGATCAATCCTAAGTAAAATCAAGAAAACTCAATCACAATTTGTCCAATTTCAAATCTGGAAAATCTGGACACCAGCTATATCTCATGAAAAACCACTTAAAACACCCTGAAATTAATTAGACTTCCCTCCAAACTTCATCCACACATAGTATCCACTCTCTAGGAATCAAAGATATTTTCATACATGGCTCTTGGTCGGCCAATTTCTAGGAATCAAATAAACCATATAAAATTGTTATATATTATTTAATTTATAGATACACTTTTATTTCTTCGGCATTTACGTAATTTATGTGAATATGAGGTACTTTCCAAATGTTCACTAAACATTATATCTACATGGTGCAACCCGAAAAACAAGCCTTCTTATGCCAAATCCCAACAGATATATTCCTTTTATCACAATTGAATAACATCTTGAATGGACATTGACATATCACTAGGTGACAAAATATTAGGATATTATAGTTCCAGCCAGCAAACTTGTTAGTGAGTTGGCCTCACTATAACATAAGCAAATCACCAACCAAGTAATCTACCATCTCTTCTAGGGATCATAAATGCAATAATAGTACATCAAACATATTATAGAATTAGTCCCACTGATATAACCAAGCGGTCGAACATAAAAGATTCTAGAGCTGACCCTCATAGATTCAAGATGTGGTTCCTTCCACGTAGCACTTTACCCTTGCAAGGTTCAAAAAGTGGCTCCCATGAGGTAACACTTTGTTATACATGGCACTTAGTTTTACAGGTGAGCTACAAAGACTAAAAGCTTGAGTTCGCCTAGACTAGGCTAGCCTGAATTTTCAAGCTCAAATAGGTCCGTGCCATGATTTCAAGGACCATTTTAGGCTTTAACATCTCTGGCCTGGATTGGCCCGAACAATTACTTTAAATTAAAATTTAAAATATATATTAAATAAAAATATAAAAAGAAATAGTAGAAAGTACATTATTTGTACTTAAAGCACTTCAACAAAGTCAATATATAAAACAAAGTAATTTTTTAAGGCCCAAAATAATAACCAATCTTCTTAAAGGAAAATCAAGCTAGGCCTAAACCGGCTTAGAGCCAAAAAAGCATTGAAGCTAGCCCTCTCGATCCGTGCTTACTCCTACTTAGTTCATACTTGCCATTCCATTTCACACATGATGAATGCATATTAGCACATGAGATCCGATTTACATGAAGAATATGATATACAATTTACAAATACTTAAGACATTAAAATCCATAAACTCGATCAATCAACATTTCTATCTAATTCAAGAAACACAAACTGAATGCTGCACTAGCCTCTTTAGCGGTGGATCGATGCATTGATTAGTCATGAGCCACATGTAAATTAAGAGCATCCCATGGGTCCACCAATTATAAAAACTATTCCCGGCTAAGCTTATATGTAGGTGGCGTCCAAAACCTCATGATTGTAAACGACTTATCTTTAAACTAAAATTGGGGACATAAGTATGAATTATGAAATACTATTTAATAGCTATTAGAATAGCGTGGCTGCTGGACAAATGGAGAGTGTATATATTGATTACTCATTTGACAGAATGGTGAGTCTTTTGTCTCTATGGACTTGTTAATCCTCACATAATTGACGATGTAATAAATAGACTAAACAAGTCCATCACTGCTTAATGAAGTCAATAGGATATGATGGAGGAAAACCACTTTGTTTAATTGACGGAACAAGTCCCATCATTATATGGAACCTTTAAAAGTGTTTCCTATTAGACAGTGTTATGTTATTTATTGATATAGACTTGTCACAATTGGAAAATTCATCCCTGAGGATTTTATGTACTTGGATATAACCACCTACGATAAATTTTCATGTCGTCTCAAATTATGATGTTTAAAAAATTAAGACACGAGAACACGCCAAAATTTGCGGTCAATGAAATCTGATTTATAAGTTTGACACTTGTGGAGTCAATTGTTGGAATCGATATGAGTTTGTTGTATATGACTAACCGAATAATTGGGGAAAGTATTGCGAAAGCTCTAGAAATCTTGACTGTTGGGACGGCATAATACAAGTCTGAAACTTTCATCTGGAAAATAGAAAAATAAAGAGTTCAAGTCCGAACCATTAACAAATTCTGGTGGAAGATGACAATGTTTATTCATTTTATTGGCAAATCATGGTTCTTACGTTCATCAGCAGAACTGCATGCATGTTAAAAAATTAATAATCATCTTCGTCCTTCGTATTTTAACATTACATTCAATCTGCTTCAATGAAATTTTTTTTTGTAAATTACGAGAGAACATAATTTATATTTATGTCTAAAAAAGCCTAATGAAATTCCAAGTTTAAGACAGGATATAGATAAACTAATAGGAAACTACTACATATTATTATCTTAGTGGATAACTACTAAAAAATTGAAACAAATCCCCCAATATCCTAACGTAGTTATTAAAATAAAAAGACAAGGAAATGAAGTCTACCACTGGCTACCACTATGACGCCCATCATCTCCCTCCCTCCAATCGACAGGCTCTTACAACCTCAACCCAGGCTAATACCATAGATCGAGCAAGAACTACTTCTTCCTCCCGCCATGCATGTTATAACCTTCCTTTTTTAGAAGACAGAATCGACCGCGCTCAAAATAAACCCACTTGATTAATGAGACAACTTATTACTAGTTATCTTTTATATGCCTACCATGGTCGTCCTCTAGACGAGACTTTAGACAAAGCTCAAGTGATTAGAGCATTATTCATATGATGCTCTAACTTTTAGATGTGCTAACTTTTAGATGCAAAACGTTTGATATGGACCAAAAAGATTAATGAGAAACATTTGCATGTTTCATATGTACACATCTAACTGCCTCACGTGTTATTCAAGCAGCTATTGCATAATAATCACCATCATTGATGTACGTAATTAGGTCCAATCTCTCGGGATGGTTGAATCAAGCATGGACTTCTTGTTAAACATATATGACCAACTGTTTAAGCTGTGTCAAGTTCGTATTGTGTATTCTCTAGGCCTCACACAATGGGAGCTTGGGTGAAAATCTAGAGTTTTCGACACCCGATCATCAAATCTGAAAATAGACAAAAAAAAAAAAAAAAAAATTCCTACCAGACCGTTATAATGCATTGTAAACTTATAAGTATATGAGAGAAAAACCAATTCTGTGCATCATCTATCGTCCGGTTCTATTACATAAAATGTACAAGTTTAAAGCCGAGCTACTTGTCACTTTGATAGAGCTTTGATATACTTGCACTAAGTAAAGGTTTAACTCGAAAGAGACCTTTATGTATGTATATTAAACTTACTGAAATTTTGACTATACGGTTTTAAAATTTTATTTTTTAAAATCTTTGTTTTACAAACAAAGTGGGGGATTGTTGGAAGTTTGTCTGTAAAACAAATTAGGTGCATTTCTCTTTATCCCACATAGGAAAAATGGGAAGAAATTGGCCAATTTATAAGTGCGAGGTTTCCTTTGTGTATCAAAAGGAATATTGGGTGTGAGCTAGACCTCACCATACCCGCGTGTGGGTGCGCGAATTTGGCGCACTTTGCACGCCCGCAACAATTTAATTAGCACTAATCCCTTTGTTATTTTATTTTTATTTTTATTTCGTACGGTTATCTTATTAACTTTAATCAATTCAAAGGTTGTTTTGTTTAATGGGAATTTTGGAAATTAATTAATTAATAAATAATAATTTCGAAATTTTATTTATTAAATAATTATTATTATTTTATTCCGAATTTTTTGTTTGTGTCTTTTCAAGGTAACTTTTGAATAAGAGACCTATTCCGTTTGCAACCTTTCTCGAAGGGTTGCATTTGTTTGGTTTTTAACTTTTTATGAATGGACGCCTTTATTCATTTGAGCAATTTTCGAAAGAATGTGTTTGTTCATTTTCGCAACTTTTCACGAAGAGTTGTCTACGTTTTTAAGACTGTTTTATATATACTTGTCAAATTGAGGAAGAAGATGTGTGATCATTTTTCATCTTTTCGAGTCTTCTTTTTGAAAACTATAGTCATATTTTCAATTGTTTTCTAGAGAGATCCTGGAGAAATACTAGAATTGTTATCTAGTATTCTCATTTTGAGACTTTGTTGTATCCTTGAAAATATTTGCCGGTGACCATTAGCAACTTTGTGGGGTAAATAATTCCTTAAAGAAAGTGATATCACACCTCAAAGTCCGACTCGAGTACTTTAAAGATCTGTCTTCATTGTTCTACCCTATTCGAAGCAGTATTTTCCCAACAATGGTTATCTTAAATTTCAGGCGTAAAGTTCATGGTTTTTAAATCCTCATGAGTCATGAAAAAAACATACATAGCTTTAAGGAGAATTTATGCAATCTTTTCGAATGAAGGGGATCGAGAGGCATGTATTTGTCCCCAAACTATCAATCTGTTTATGTTGTCTCTTGAGTTCTCATGTCAATGGTTAACGTAAAATCAAACAAAGTTCTGAGGACATAACAAAGTGAAAGTTTAGGATCGACGTTTAAAAGTTCATAACAAAATGCATGTCACTTCCAAAATTTAGAGGGCTTACATAATTTTTCCTTAATTAAAATCAGAGATAAAGGATGTAAAGCAGATAATGAAATTGTAAGGCGAGAAACTATCAAATGAGCGTGGCATCGACACTAAATTGAGAGTTGTCTCGGCCACTCTCTCCGCTGTGTCATCACCGTCATCGCTGCTGCTGCTCGCTGTTTTGCTGAGCATGACAATGCCAAACCTGCCGCTGCATGACAACAACGAGCCGCTGCTCCTCATCGCCCGAACACCATGCGCCTGAGCTACTGCTGCTTAAGCTCACCATGGATCTGCTGCTGTCCCATGGAGTCCCGACGACGCTGTTGTTGTCGATCAACTGCCTGCTGTGGTTGTCAGTGAGCCACGGAGACCCGATCCTTGCTGCACGTAAAAGCCACGACCTTTACCACGACAAAGCTTTGAGCCGTTCCGAAGAATTTCAAGGCGGTGTTTGAGTTCCTCTAAGCTTTGAGCCACTACCTGTTCACGTGATTCCTTACGCTTGACCAACATTCGACACCTGAGGGGAGGAAATCGGGAACAGAGAGAGATCCACTCACATTGGTCACGTACAAAATACGCCCGAGAAAGAGAAAACAAAAAAGGAGATTTTGATGTCCTCATGCTCGGCGAGTTCTGAGTGTCATTGTTATCCAGGTTGCTGTGCTATTATTCTTCTTGCAGATTGCTGGCCTTGTGCATCTCCATCATTGCGAATCACCACCAGTAAGCATCACCGTGGTTGTCCAAAGCCGTGACCCAAGACACCCGCCGCCGGTCACACCGTGTATCGTTGTGAACAGCCGTGCAACCTCCGTTAAAACCCGCCGCTGTTCAAGTTGGAAACCATATCTTCAAATTAGGTGACAAATCCTATCCAAATTTGAATTATTAATTACCTAATTTGAATATATTGTGATCTTAATTAGACGTCTTGAAGATATGCCATAAACAAAAGGTTTTCAAGTATTCGTGAGTTAGGATAATTTCTTAATTTTACAATATGCGATGATCAATAGTATGATTTTATGGTTGAAATACGACTTGCGATCACGTGAAAAACTAGCCAATCTAATCTCATGCCCAATATATAATTGGTTGATTTTATTTATTTCCAAAATTAGATGGGTATGGATGATATCTTGGGTGATAGATGTTTTCCATTGCTTGATTTTATTTTATTTGATTTTTATTTTTTATCGAAAAAATCCAAAAAGTTTAGATACAATTAAAGTAGATTATTTTTTAGGGTCGATTGCATGTTTATTTTGATTATTTTATAATTTCAAATTTAAATAAAAAAAATCACATGCATATCATGTAGATTAATTGCATCATGCCTACATCATCACTATCATGTCATTACTACGTGTCATGTGCGTTGTGCCGTGTGTCATCTTGCCATGTCATTCATCGTATGCAATGTCATCTGTTACGTCATTGTATGCAGTGTCATTGTGCCACACAGTATGTCATATCATCGTATATGTCACGTCATCGCTTGCATGTCATGTACTGATCTATATGTTTAGGTCATTTCATTAAAAAATCACCTGTCATAAAATTTTGCATGTTAAGTTTATTTATTTTAGAAATTATATGTCGAGGTTCATCTAATTAAATTGCATGTTATGTAGACTAGTTTAATTAGGACTGCATGTCGATTTTGCCTGTCATTAAAAATTGCATGTTTAGGTTTGATACTTAGGAAATTTTGTGTCGTGCTAGAATAATATATTTAATTGTTATTAGAATTAGGATATTTAAATAAGTTATGTCACATGTCACGTTAGATTAGTAGAGTGCATTGCATAAAGCATTATCTTCATTAAACACGTTTTAAAAAAAAAAAAAACATTTGAGGGAAATTGCGTATTAATGAGAAATCATATTTATGTTGCTAATGTCATTTTCTAACTAACTACATATACTTTCGTAGCTTCGAGGTGAGTAATTCTTCCATTTCCTTGCAATTTATTTAATGCTTTGATTGTTGAGTGTTAAATAATGGTTGCACACTTGCTTGATCACCTCGCATGTGAGTAAATTAAAATCAATACAAACTGCCTACAATACATTTTTTTGAAATAAAAGAGAAAATGTATCGAAATGGCGTTACAGAAATCTAGGGTAATCAAATACTCGTACCCACAATTTCTAGTTTATAGAAGTAAAGTAATTCTCCTGTCACTTTATTTGGGTTTCTAATCAATCAACCGAAAATAGATTAATGGCAACTTCTAATTATAAATTATTTACTTGTTAAGAACTTAAACCCTAAGTCGCAAATTAATATGGGTTTGATAGAGCTCAAGTTAATTTTAAGCTTAATAATTTATTAGCCAAATCCCTAAGTGATGCACCCGCTTTGAGGACGTCGTGACACATACGTTAGATATAGTTATTATTTTCCGATGGGAGATATTATCATTATCATCATTATCACCTGGACTATTTTCCGCAATTAAGGAGGACCAAACAAAGCAGGAAAAGAATAAGAGAAAGATAAGAAGAACCACCAAATGCATCCGGCGATGCTGCTTGTCCCATCGTTGACTTTGCTTCATTCCCGCGAGCAAAGAATTTCCCTTTTTTTTTTTTTTTTTTTCTATTAAGACATTTTTGCCGTCGATATTCTGTAACATATTTGAAATGTTAGGTTGAGCGGAGCTTTGCTCACTCAGCTTGCAATTGACATCACTGTACCTCCCCTGGATGCGAAAAGTTATTATACTCCCCTATTTGATGGTAGCTATTAACGCGTAGTCTATCTTCCCACCAATAGATTCCTTGATTCTAACCCAAGCTTTTCTTCTCGGATGGATAGGAATACAAGAGGTGACATTGCAAGATCTCCCATCCCGCTCTCCTATTTCTTCTCCCTTAATGATAAGGAAGTTATGCCGTTGATGTTTTATAACATATTTGAAATGCTAGGCGGCATCTATATCCGGCATTTTGGCAAATAAACAAATTGCGATCCCATGCCTGCAATCTCGTGTCATATGCCTCCAATATTTCGTCTTTTAAATTCTATTGCATATTCTTTTTCTTCCATTCTTTTCTTCTAAATATAATGAGGAACCACAAATTCCAATCTATGAAATATCCAACTAACCTCAATAATCAGATAAGACATGGATCAAGACATCAAACGAGCAACCCGAACATGAGATTATTTATACTAGTAACGTACGGATTTGAGCAAATGTCTTGCTTTTGATCCACACCTTTGTGTCTATTCTTTTGTCACTAAGCCAAAATGAGGAATTGCATGTAATCTTTTCTGCAATCGATTGTGATGTTATTCCTGAAATGGCGGGTCTTCATCGGTCGTGCCCTAAAGCAAGAGGTTTAATTGTGACATTATTCCTGAAATTGCATAAAGCCACTTCTTTATAAGTTCCATTAGGTCAATAATTTACTGTCGTCTTTGTCGGTCGTGCCCTAGGACACTCCCATTTTAGTTCTTATTAATTTGTATAAACATCAAAGCACATCATCTACAACTTTGGTTAAAAAATTTTAGTGATTGACTTAGGAAAAAAGTGTCAATTGATGTTATAAATTAATCGTAGACTTGATCATAAGTTTGACGACTTGCAGGTATCTTGATCAAAAATTGAAAATTTTGCGCTTTTCGGCGGGCTCAAGCAATGCATTCTAGGGCCTTGTTAGTGAGTGGCCTAGGCCTAAGCAATGGCTTTGAGGCTCAGCTTAGTTCGCCCATTAATTTATTAAAAATTACATCGATAAAATATTTATTCAAGAGCCCACAACAATGGCTCCCTTTCCCCTTCCTGGGCCGTTTTCCCTCCCCCTCCCCTCCTTGACCAGCTTATTCAGGTAACGAGACTTAGTGGGGCACAGTGGTGCCAGGAGTTCCTTCGAGCTTTGAGGGCCTTAAGAGTTCCGTCGCTCCAAATCTTCTGTTGTGGGGCCTGAGGTATTAAAAATTACCTTGTCTCTAATCACTAGATGAAATGAAATGAATGCAAAATCTGGTGGGGTCAGTGTTTTTTGAGGGATCGAATTTCACCGTTATTGGTTAATTTGATTCCTATTTTTTTATATGATATTCATGATCAATAATTTTTTTTTACTATGATGCTTCTAGTTTTCAAATGCAGAGAAATGAAATACGGTCCAAGATGCTGCAAAATCAATCAATTTTTGGTTTGGGGTTGAATTCTAGCCTTATCAGCGAACTTGGTCGCTAATTTTATTTTTTTCTTTGAAGAATTGCAATAACAATCTATCCACGAAAACTTAGATGTCAATGACTTTATAAAATATCGTCATTAAAAAAAAATCCAAATTTATGATGTTTTGTCCTTAGTCATTACAGATCATCATCAACCTTCATAAAACGTCGTTTTATATACATATCGCATTCCAAAATTAGTGTACCAATAATAAAACACCAAACTAATCTTAAATAATGTAATGATTTTAGCAATTGACCTCAAACCCATCTCACTACCCAGCACCAAAAACTCGTTTACCTAACATTAGAGTGATCGGATCCCTGATTATGTACATGCCCGCTTGCTTCCCTAGGGACATTCTTGACCATCGACTAAGGACCTTCACTAAATATGGATCTCAAAGTGGGGAAATTAATGCTAATTTTTAGAACAACCTGTTTCAACTTATTATACTTCAAGCTAAAATAGAATCAAGAAATTCCAAGTTCGATTTATGATACTCCATTCAATCCGACGGATTTCCGTCACACGTTTCAGATATAAATAATGACGCATGTTGTTCTCCAACCTTTTAAACTTCAATATATAGTGTTCTGCGCTAAATTTCAAGTATAACCCAACATGTGTCAACTTATTGGAAAACGACATGCTCCTTTTGTCAATCTAAACATGTAGGAGAGGAATGGTGCGATCATGATATCTCCTCGTATTTTCAGCAATTCTCAAATGGAAAAACTCTTACGTGCAATCTTATTTATTCACGAAGTTTCGTACAAACACTGAGACTCTGCTCATTTTATGGAAAACAACTTCCACGAAAACCTTTCTCGGATAATTCAGCGTTCGATTCATGGGAAATAAATTAGTTAAGACGCTAATGGAAGAAACAACTTTAAAAATGAGGAAAATATTTTTCGCTTTTCAAAAAGTGGAAGACATTTTCCATCTCCTTTCTTTCACTTCTACACCAAGCACTTTTTTTTACGAAATATCTTTTCGTTTGTTTTTATTTTTTTTTTGAAAAAGTTGAGTTTTTAATTATTATTAATTTTATTTTAAATTATTTTCTTTTCTTTCTTTCTTCTTCTTTAGCTGGTCGAGGGCCACAGCGTGAGTCCGCGATGGGCTATAGGAGAGCTCAAACCTCAGTAGATTCCAATGAGGTCAAGCCTTGCTAAATCTGAGGAGGCCCAAGCTTGCTCAAGGCCACCAAGTGAGCTTGGGTCTTGCCAAATCCGGCAAGTTGGGAGGGACTCAAGCCTCACTTAAGATCGCTAGAGGTCGATGAGGCTTTGGCCACCTCAGGTGAGGCTTGAGGTTGCTTGTGACCAGTCGCCGACTATCATCGTGGTTGGCGATCGGTTGAGAAAGAAGAAAAAGAGAAAAAAAGAGAAAAAGGAAAGAATGAAAAGAAAACTAATTAAAAAATTTAAATTATTTTGGTAATTTTCCTCAAAAATCAAATCATATATTAAATGGCGGAAAATATTTTCTAATTTATTTTCAAATTTGAGCTGAATATAAAAAAATATTATCATTTTTTTGGAAAATAACTTTTTAAAAAATATTTTTGAAAAACGTGACATCTTCCGCGAAATTGACGGGTACTAACCATTGTGTGATTTCATAGAGTCTATCATATGCGTGCAGATGTCAAAATGAATTGACATAATAGGACCGTACTGAAGAAACTCCGGAACGAAATCCTGATCCACACGTTGAAGTTGTCCTCCTCGCCAAGCTTACTGCATAAGCCTTCTCTCTCTTGGGCGTGTGGCTTCCTTCAGAAGCTGGGGACCGACGTTCCTGTCCACACGCAGTACGTCGGTGGATCCCAGGGCTTTGCGATTCGGACAGCCAGTCTCCTCCTCATTTCTCGCTCTCTGCAACTGCTTCCTCGGAAGCGACAAGCGCATAACTCGCAATTCTTTGTCTCGGTCGTGCGAGTTTTCTTCCTTTACAGAGAAGAAGACGCGTTGCATACGCTCTCAAAACTTGATTACCATATGATTTCCCCTGTGAAGTAATTATTTTAGATTGAACTTCATGAGAGTAATTTATCAGATCTTTTTGTGGTGGGAAAACGACCAAGCCAGGGTTTGATTTTTTTGATTGAACATACAACGTAAGAAAAGGCGAAAAGTACATAAAAAGTCCTATATTTATGACATTAATATTAATTCAGTCCTAAATCTTTTAATTTGACAAGTTTAGTCCTAGTTTTTTTTTTTTTTTGTACAAATTCAGCTCCTTTGGCCAATTTTGACTGGCCTATGCTGAAGTGAATGTCAGCTGGTGTTGGCCATCCGGTCAACGCTGATGTGATAATTTTTTGATAATTTTTATTTTTTTGAATTTTTGTATTAGTTATTTTTTTTCTTTTTTCTCTTCTTCCTCCTTGCATTTCTTCTCCCTATAGTGGCCGACAAGGCTCCGACAAGCCTCGCCAGCCATTGGGTGATGGCTACGAAGCCTTCACTCGCCACTAGGCGATGGTAGCAAAGCCCTCCCCGGTCACCTCATTCGTGACCTTGGGCAAGGTTGAATGAGGCTTGCAACCCTTGTTGACGGCAGGTGAGGGCTTCGTACCCCTCTCCTAGTGGCCGACGAGCCTTGCCGGAGCCTTGCTAACCACCGCAGGGAGAAGGAACCTAAAGAGGAAGAAGAGAAAAAGAAAAAGAAAATAAATAAAAAATTAAAAACTTAAAAAATTATTTAAAATTTGCCTTGTATGGCTAGCGTTGGTTGGCATCTACATTAGCGCCGACCAACCAAAATTAGCCAGAAAAATTGAATTGGTACTAAAGTGAAAAAACTTATGACTAAATTGATCAACTCGAAATGTTTATGACTAAATTAGTACCAATGTCATAAATTTAAAATTTTTTTGATACTTTTCTCCCTTGACCATAATTGACTTGGGGATTAGGACTAGATGCCCCTTATTTCTTTTTCTTTTTCTCTTCTTCCCTCTTGGCGGAAAATATTTTCTAATTTATTTTCAAATTTGAGCTGAATATCAAAAAACATTATCATATATTTTTTAAAATAACTCTTTAAAAAATATTTTTGAAAAACGTAGTATCTTCCGGGAAATTAACGGAGTCTGACCGTTGTATGATTTCACTGACTCTATCATGTGTGCGCAGAAGTCAAAATGAATTGACATAAAGCAGACCGTACTGAAGAAACTTCGGAACGAAACGCTGATCCACACGTTGAAGTTGCCGTCCTCACCAAGCTTACTGCATAAGCGTTCTCTCTCTTGGGCGTGTGGCTTCCTTTGGAAGCTGAGGACCGACTTTCTCTGCGATTCAGACAGCCAGTATCCTCCTCATTTCTCGCTGTCTGCAACTGCTTCTTCGGAAGCGACAAGCACAAAACTCACAATTCTTTGTCTCGGTTGGGCGAGTTCTCTTCCTTTACAGAGAAGAAGACGCGTTGTGCACGTTCTCAAAACTTGATTGCCATATGATTTCACCTATGAAGTAATTATTTTAGATTGAGCTTCATGAGAGGAATTTATCAGATCTTTTTTGTGGTGGGAAAACAACCAAGCTAGTGTTTAAGTTTTCGATTGAGCATATGAACGTAAGAAAAGGCAAAAAGTACCAATTTTGACTGGCTGGTGCTGACGTGAATTCTAGTCAGTGAACGTTCATATAATAATTTTTAAATAATTTTTATTTTTTTCTAATTTTTTTCTTTTTTTCTTCTTCCTCCTTGGGTTTCTTCTCCTTACAATGGCCAGCAAGGCTTCGACGAGCCTCGGTTGGGTTGGGCGGGGCCTCCCTCACCCGATTTGGCGAGGGCAGCCCGCCCTCGTCGGTGCCCAATGTTGGTGAGGGTGGCCCTAGCCAGCCTAGGCGAGGGTGGCAACCGAGAGCCGCCCTCGCCTAAGTCTGGCTTCCCTCCGCCATAGCCGACGGAGGGAAGAGAGAAGAAAAAAAAAAGATAAAAAAAAGATTAAAAAAAGATAAAAATGTCATTGGTGTGGTAAATGTGTTACGATTAGCAAAGTTTGGAGTTTTTCATATTACAAAAAAAAAAAAAGTTTGAGGTAAATTTGTCATTTTGGGAAAAGTTTGAGATTTTTGGTGATCTTTTCTTTCGAATAAATATCAGAACCCTTGCACATCACATCATGATTAAAGAAATTAAAATTAAAGTACTTTTGCTTTGCTTTTCCATTTCTAGATTGAAAAGATGCTAAAACCCATATCATTCGACCAGGGAAAAAAAATATGTTGGATGACTTTCCCATTCAAAAAGAGATTTTGTGAAAAATCTTTCCCTTTTGGGAGAAAAATAATATTAATATACTGAAAAGGTTAATTGATTTGTGATAATGATTTAACCTTTGTGTTCATATTTACAGAGTAAATAAATATCATTAAATCATTAAATGAGGGTTTTATTCATTTTTCTAGAGGTCATCCGGAGGAGGGTCATTGTTAATATGAGGCACCAACTTGTCCTTTATATGGACCCTTCGGTTTTGTTAATTATTTTGTGTTATCCCCACTTTCTTCTTTGTTAGTACCTTAAATATTACTTTTTCTTCCCTAAACTTTTTAGGATGTTTCTTAATCGACAATGCTATGTTATATATAAATTTATGTGCTATGCCACTTGGCAAACTATAAATGGACAATAAGCCATATTCAATAATTCATAACAATATGCCACATAACTTATTATACCAAATGTATAAAACAGTTTTAATGTTCTCTTTCTTGTTTCTGTGGTAGAAGTGAAAACAAGCCAAACGTTGGAAATATGAATATCACTACAGGTATCAAGACTTTACTCGCGCTTCCTACAGTAACTAGCGAGCTATGTGGCGTGCGCCATGTAATAAATTATGTGTAGAATCAACATAGGAATAATCTTTGTAAAAAGGAAAAAACATAATTGGGGCAAGATCATTTAAAAGAAATTTAGTTTTTCATTTCGCCATCATCTCTTCTCAAAATTACACAAAAATCTTCTCAAGTATTATTTCCAACTGCCATTAAAGTTTGTCTGACCAACGTTGAAACTATTCGAATGGTTTTTAAATTGTTATACCGAAATGCAATGTAATTATACTTTTTTCACGTTGATCTTTACTATTTCACCATATTTATTTAATTTTTATTAACTTCGCCTTCACTAGAGTTAACGTTCACGCTCAACTTAAACCCAAGAAGATATAGATTTATCATGTGACCCCAAAGACATATCAAAATAGTTTATTATAAATAATATAGTATGAAATTGAAAATCTTGAGTCATTTAGCAGTTGTATGTAGATGGTCTTCAAAACGAAATTTTGTTTGATCATCCTTATAAAGTTCAAATTTCTTCAATACCTTTATTTCTCTTTTCCTTTTCTACAATCACTTGCGCATTATTCTTATCTTAAGTGACGTCTGCCTCATCATAATATCTCTCGTTTTCGTCATGCAAGATTAAGTCACGCGTAGGTGAACCAAATTGACAGAAAGAAATATGATATTTTAGGTCTGATCCATAATTATGTTTTTGAAAAGCTCTAATTCGTATTAATGGGTGGATACATATTAAGTGCGACCTTTTAAAACTAGGTTATATTATCATGAAAAGTGATTTTTCGCAGACTTTGTGAAGATTATTTTGAACAACTTATCTTTAACCAAAATTGGAGAGTTGATTATGAAACGCAATAATAGAGGTTGAAATAGCGTGGTGGTTGGGCATAATTTGAGGGTGGACATATTGATAACACATTTGACGGAATATTTGGTCTTCGTCTCCATGGACTTGTCAATCCTCACGTAATTGACGGGGTATCAATTGACTAGACAAGTCCATCATTATTTGGGAAATAGCGTGGTGGTTGGGTATAATTTGAGGGTGGACATATTGGTAACACATTTGATGGAATATTTGGTCTTCGTCTCCATGGACTTGTCAATCCTCACGTAATTGACTATCAATTGATTAGATAAGTCCATCTTATTTGGGAAATAGCGTGGTGGTTGGGGATAATTTGAGGGTGGACATATTGATAACACATTTGATGGAATGTTCGATCTCCATGGACTTGTCAATCCTCACGTAATCAATCAATTGATTAGATAAGTCCATCTTATTTGGGAAATAGCGTGGTGGTTGGGGATAATTTGAGGGTGGACATATTGATAACACATTTGATAGAATGTTTGGTCTTTGTCTCCATGGACTTGTCAATCCTCACGTAATTGATGAGGTATCAATTGACTAGATAAGTCCATCATCATCAAAAAGTCTTATATCTATTGTAATTATGCCAATTTAATCATAAACCTTTCTTCTTCTTTTTTTACAATTCAGTCATAATTTTTTTTTTGCATTTGTACTAATTCAATGCATTCGGCCAATTTTGGCCTATCGGCGTTGACGTAGACGCCGATTGGCACAAATCATCTGGCCAACACTAATGTGACAATTTTTAAATAATATTTTATTTCTCTTGGAATTTTTATTTTTTTTTTTTTTTTTTTTTCATTTTGTTCCTACTCTTCTTTGTCTTTTTCCCATAGTGGCCAACGAGGGTCACGAACCCTTGCTAACCATTGGGCAAGGGCAGCCTTGCCATGGCCTCACCGGCCGCAAGCGAAAATGGTCTCACCTGTGATTGGGGAGGCCATGGCCACCTTCGAATGGGCTAGCAAGGCTACCCTTGCCTATGGCTTCTAGGCCTTCGTGAGGCACCTCATGGTCCTTCCCCACCCCCACCCCCCATGTGTACCAATGGTTGTTGGTCTTGATTGAGCCTTGTTGCCACACTTCAATTTTGATATAAGGCGGTCGTGCAAAGGCTTGGAGGCTGCGAGTGAAGGTGGCCATGGCCTTGCAACCACAGAGGAGGTCGCCTTTGCCCGCGATTGGCAAGGCCATGGTGAGGCTAGCCTCACCCAAATCTAGGCCAAGCCGCCTCACCCGCAGTCCACAAGCCTCGCCTAGTGGCCAACGAGCCTCACTAGCCACTGTATGGAAAAGAAAAGAAGAGTATGAAGAAAATGAAAAAAAAAAAAAAAAAAAAAAAAAAAAAAACTAATTAAAAGATTCAAAAAAATAAAAGGTAGAAATTTTTAGTACTCAATCGGTATAATTGAAATGTTTAGAACTTAATTGATAGAAACACAATAGATATATGACTTTTTAGGTAATTTACCCAAATTTAATGCAAATTGTTAATACATTTGGCATTTCTATAACCTCAATTAAGAGGGCACCAAATAATATTTTCAGTGGTCTAATTTTTTTATTTGTTCAAAAGTGATCAGGTCTAATTAAGTGTATCTGATCAAGTCAAATTCAGATATATATGTTTTCCCCTATATTTGATGTTTTATCTCATGGAGCATTCGCGTCATATGAAATTGCACTACCAGCTCTAAGAATGGGATAGGACAAGGCCATTTGACCATAATTAACGCGGGGATTGGGACTAGGCGCCCCTTATTCCCTCCATCCTAGGGCTAGGGGTGAGCTCAACTAGCAAGTAATTGCATTAAAAGTTAATTAAAAAAGAACGATGCGATAATACATTAGGAGATAATTTGAATGGGAAATACAAGTGTGAGGACTCAAAAGAAGCTTGTGGGTTTCATTCAATCGACCAATGGAAACTTCACAAATCATTTGATAAAGAGGATTTAATGCATATTCCTAGTACATTTAGCATTTCTTTAGCCTCAATCAAGAAGGCACCATATAATATTTTCAGAAGTTATCATCAAATTTTTAATCGCAACCAAAAATAAATATATTACTCATAGATATAATATTTTTGGAACGCGCTTTCCTACAAACATGAGTTAAAAAAAAAATTGAGATTGCATCAAGCTTGACTACTTGAGCTTGATGTTTCAGCTTTTGGTGCCTTACTTATAATTGACTTGGACTTTAAACCAATTTCGTGTCAAAAGCCAAAAGAAACAATCAAAAGCGAGGGAGAAAACTTTTACCAAAGACACGATAGATGTAAAAGGAATTTTGTGGAATGAGAGAAATGAGTTTCAAATTAACTTCACCTTTTAATGAGTCTCATGTTCATATAAATAATCGACGGAGGCACTTTTTGTCAAGGACATGAAAGCTTCATTCGTACTCGATCCTCTCGTGATTGATGGTGAATTATAAGGCACCGATTTGTTCATTCTTAAGTCTTTGGTCTTCATCTTCATGGACTTCATAGAATACGAGGCACCAATATTGATATTGCTTTTTCTCCCTCAACTTTATAAAGGAGTGTCAAATTGGACAATCCTATCTTATAGATTAGTATTGATATACCAAACCACATGGCAGATCAAAAGCGAATAATAAGCCATATTCGATAATTAATGACAATATGCCATGTCACTTATTACACCAAATTTATGAAACATTCTTAGTGTTTTTGACATTTCTCTTTCTTGTTTTGGTTGTAAACGTGAAAACTAGTGAGACGTTGATAAATGAATGACACCACTACATGTACTAAGACTTTACTTGAATGTTCTAAATGAAATGGTGTGTAGTGCGGTATGCACCTATGTCACCAAATGACATGACATTTAGGACTCCCCCTATCCTTCTTTGTTATTACTCCCAACTTTTTTATGGTGTTTCCTATTAGACGATCCTATGCTATATATTAATGTTTGAATCGATGGCACAGCGGAAGCGGATCGTAATTTTGTAATTATGTCGGGAGTTTTAGAAATCGTCAGAAATAAAACGAGGAACAATAAAAAAAAAAAAAAAAAGGACACCAGAAATTTACGTGATTTGATTCGAATATCGGAACCTACGTCCACGAGGAGAGCTAGCAAAATAATCCACTATAAATTAGAGAATTACAAGATTACAATCACTTATATACTCAAGTGTTTCCCAACCCTACTTTATACCCGATACAAACTGTGTTTAACAACTCAGCTCAATGGACTCGACTCTGCACAAACCTTTCTGAGCTCACGTCTCTCTCTCTCTCTCTCTCTCGAGCTCTTTATTTTCGCTGCTTCTCGAGCTCCAGACATCTTCTCCTTTAATAGGTGGAAGGGAAGGAAACAAAACAAAAATTGTACTCCACAAATGTCAACACCGTGCCGATCTTCAAAGCATGCGCCTCCCTGCAATTAATGATAGCGTGTGTGAGCGTATGACCATCATGCACTGAAACAAGAAGAATAGCTTCTGCCTTCCCTCATTTATCCACAACAAGACGAAAGAAGTTCACAAAAGATGACCAAGAAGAGGGAGAGAGTTCGGCGCCTACATGATAGGCTTCTGAGGCAGCAAGTGCTGACCAACTTTTTCTGCGAGCATGCATGCACATGGCCATGTCCATGCATTTAATGACGTAGAAGAAATTCGGACGATCAACCCACCTTATTTCATGCTGACAAATGAGAAGAATCCCATGGATTGTAGCCTTCATTTCCAACGTGAAGCGCAGATCGAGGGCGGGATCCTTTCGGCTCCTATCACACGCCATTTCTCATTAAAAGCTTTGTGGACGTTCTTTCTTGTTTTGGCATGTAAATCGTTTTATGCGTATCGGGTATCGTATATGAATTCAAACTCGAGACATAATTTAACAGTTAATATTAATATACTAAACCGAATACCAGACTCTGAGTGGACTATAAGTCATATTCGATAACTAATAACAATATGTCACATCAAATTCATCAAACAATCTTACCATCTGACATTTTTTTTCTTATTTTTATTGTAAAACTGAGAGCAAGCAAGACTTTAAAATAAGAGTAACACTACATAAACTGAGACTTTACTAGAGTTTCTCGGTAAATGAAATGGGACACTATGTGTTGTGCGGCATGTCGTCAAATAAGAGTGGAATCAGCGTTAGTTTGTAAAATGGGGAAAAGTGATAAATGGGGGAAGTTCAATTAAAGGAAATTTTGTAGCAAAAAAATTAAAGGAAATTTTGTCGGCCCTCTAATATTCCGTGCAATCTGTAATATGCTTTGTTGGCTATACTTCTTGGCCATATTGGTAATGAAAATGCATGTATTACCCTTAACATCAGCAATATGAGGCGAGGTGACGTTTGAATAAAAGGCAAAGTCGGAAGAAGAAAAATATTCCCAAACCTCCGCTCTGTTCTCCTTGGTTTCTTACAAATCTTTCTCTTCTAGGTCTAGTGACATGGGAAGGATAAAATTAAAATTTTGATCATATAAGATGAGTTGGTTCAACAAGTCTGCTCTCTATTTGTTATTCAAATCCTACGGACGAGAAAGCTTTTCCGAGGCCATAAAGCCTTTTGATGAAGGCTAATGATATTTTGGAGACCATCAAGTAGTTTTATTTAAGGACTAAAAGAGAAATGGGCATGTATGCTGGGATAACATACATGTCCCGAATTTCATTAGTCTTCATCTTATTTTATAATTATATGCGTTCTTAGCCTAGTCCATTTCTCTCTTTTTATTTTTCCTATGGGGTAATTGTCGTCAGTTGCATGCCTTTTGTGTTGAAATAAGTTACATGTCCCTATCCTATTCCTCTTCCCAATCCTTACTAAATTGATGGGAAATATGAGGCACCGGTTGTTAAATTATGGCTTAAGTTTGAATTAGGTGCGACACCTAACTCATTCAAAGGATTTTGATTTGTTCAAAATATGGTGTTCCCTTTTAATCAATATCATATTTTGATTTGTTGGGCGATGCTACTTAACTATGAAATGCATTGAAGGTTTGGTTCTGTTGAAGATAAATATCCAAGTTTAATCGACGGAGCAAACATTAGTCGACCTCCACTCAAGGCGTACAGTTTTAGGCCTTATCTAATATCTTGAATAAGACCTACTGCTGAAGTCTCTATTTTATATCCCCGCACAAGAGGACTCTCTCTTTGGCGAAGCAAAAATGGGGGACGCACCAGTGACGCTCTCTTTGATCGCACGGAGTTCTGAAAACGGTGGATTTTGTGACGTGAGTCGCACAACGAGTTTTCTATCGATAAACACTATGAGTTTAGATGTAATCAAGGCATGGAAGACACTCGAACTTGCGAGTAATTGTAACTCTATGGTTCTCTGAGTATCAGTGGATTATAACTGCTTACTCTTCCAGTTGTGTAAGTATCGATTTTCGGACCAAATCACGTGAATCTCAGAAGTTCTTTATTATTTCTCATTTATCTCTCTGGTGATTTCGCATTAATTAATTAATTACAAAATTTGGTTAGTTTCCATATTATTTCACAAGTCATCGGTCTTTGGTCGAGAGAGAAAGTTCACAGAACTTCCCATGATGGAGTTAGTCAATAATTGATTTGTGTGCATACTAAAGGTTTATAAATTCAGCTCAGACTGAAAGTGGATCAGTGGATCACTGGACGAGATGGGGAAACAACTATTTCTTATTCTCAACTTTGTTCTCTTGTGGTGGTGGAGCTCAATCACAATCTCCAGATCATACTCGCAAAACCAAACGGATCGGCTCGCATTAGCCTTCTTAAAAAATGCAATACATGAAGACCCATTTGGAGTCTTGAGCTCTTGGAATGATTCTACCCATCATTGTGAGTGGCAAGGTGTTTTGTGCAGCAAAAGGCATCCTGGGAGGGTCACGTCCCTAGTCCTAAGATCGCAAGGCTTGGAAGGCTTCCTATCTGCTCACATAGGTAGCCTCTCTTTCCTAAGGGTCATGGTTTTACAGAACAACAGCTTCCATGGCGAAATCCAACCACAAATTGGCAACTTGTTTCAGCTCCGTAATCTCGATCTTAGTAACAACTCATTTGGCGGGCCACTACCCTCCAATCTTTCCTACTGCTTGAACCTCGAGATCCTGAATCTCATAGATAACCAACTTGTGGGGGGAATTCATTTCGATCTTGGTTCTTTAACAAGACTTAAACAATTGCACTTGTCTAAGAACAGACTTGTAGGTCCTATTCCTCGTTGGATTGGAAACCTCTCGCAGCTACAAAAGCTCTCCCTGGCAGAAAATGTGTTGAGCGGAGAAATACCCAAGGAATTGTCCAGACTCAAGAGATTGATACTTTTCAACATATTTTCCAACAAACTAACCGGTGAGGTTCCAACAGGGATTTTAAACATCTCTGACCTTCATTTATTCAGTGTTAGTCATAACCAGTTGTGGGGAAGTTTTCTCAATGATGTCGGCACCACTTCTCCTTCTCTCTATTTCCTTGGCGCCAGCAATAACTTGTTCACCGGGATGATTCCGTCAACGTTAACGAATGCCACAGGTCTTGAGCAGCTTATACTTTGCAACAACAATTTCCATGGGCCAATACCGAAAAATCTGGGAAGGCTAAAGGGCCTTTACGTAATTTCATTGGGCTTAAACCATTTGCAGGATGACTTGAGTTTTATTTCTTCTTTAGCTAATTGTTCCAACTTAAAAACTCTCGGGGTGGGATGGAACTTGATTCACGGATCGTTGCCAAGATCCTTCTCCAATCTCTCCACCAGCATGAAGCTAATTTCTTTGCCAGACAATCAGATCCAAGGATCTATTCCCTTAGCCCTCGGAAATCTCTTCAACTTGTCTGTCTTGGATTGGAGCAATAATTTTCTAACCGATCACATTCCTCATTCCTTCGGAACACTTTCCAACTTGGAGCAACTTCTTTTAAGTGGTAACATGTTTACTAGAGAGATACCATCTTCGATTGGTAACATTACGTCATTAGGTCAGCTTGACCTTTCCTCCAACATTTTCCAAGGCTACATACCGCAAAGTCTTGGCAACTGTAAGCGACTAATTGAGCTTGATCTTTCGAATAATAACCTAATTGGCTCAGTTCCTACCGAAATCGTGGGCCTTTCTTCCTTGTCGATCGCGTTGAGTTTAGCAAATAATAATTTAAGTGGATCTCTTCCATTGCAAGTTGGATCTTTAAAGAACCTTGGCAAATTAGATCTGTCTTACAATAGACTGACTGGCTTAATTCCGGCGTCCATCAGTGAGTGCTTGGTATTGGAACGACTTCACTTAGAAGCTAATTCTTTTCATGGTCAAATCCCCGAAGCTTTACGTCCATTACGGGGTCTACAAGAGCTGGACCTTTCCAATAATAATTTTTCTGGTCCAATCCCAAGCTTTCTCGCAGAGCTCCCACTACTCGAGTACTTGAATTTGTCCTTCAATCAACTAGAAGGACAAGTTCTAGAGCGTGGAGTTTTTCTTAATGCAAGTTCTGTATCAATTTATGGAAATACGAAACTCTGTGGAGGTGTTCCCAGTCTGAAGCTTCCTCTTTGCAAATCATCAAGCTCTAAGAAGTCTTCTTCAACCAAGGCTAGAGTAATATATGGGGTAGTTGGCAGTTTGTCATGTTTAGCTTTGTTGCTCTTATGTCTGTCTATCTTTTACCACAAAAAGAAGCAAACGACAACCATTGCCTCCACTTCATTATCTTTCGAGAACCAATTCTTGAGGATTTCTTATGAAGAACTCCTGAGAGAGACTAATAGATTCTCCGAGACCAATTTGATTGGTAAAGGGAGATACGGCACGGTTTTTAAGGGGATTCTTGATGGCGGTGCCACGGTGGCAATAAAGGTGCTCAATCTAATGCAAAGAGGTGCTTCGAGGAGCTTTATCTCCGAATGTCGAACTCTAGGAACCATTAGACACCGAAACCTCGTGAAGATACTAAGTGTCTGTTCGAGCGTGGACTTTCGTGGGAATGACTTCAAAGCTCTAATATATGAGTTCATGGCTAATGAGAGCTTGGAGGAGTGGCTACACCTTGGGACTATGGGACGAGATGATGAGTGTAACGAATCGAGAAATCGAGACTAGTCCGAGGTTAAACATCGCCATCGACATAGCTACTACGATCGAATATCTCCACAAGGGTTGTTGTCCAGCAATTGTTCATGGAGATTTGAAGCCAAGTAATGTGCTTTTGGACAATGACATGGTGGCTCGAGTTGGAGATTTTGGGCTTGCAAAGATCATTTCAACAGTGTTTGTCGAAGCCACAGGAGTTCAGGACCAGGGTAGTTCAACTTCAACCATAGTCAGAGGATCCATTGGCTATGTGCCTCCTGGTATGAAATTGTCATATTTTCTCGATTATTTGTTATTTGATTGCGATAGTAATATGAGTGTGCCAAAAGTTTGAATAAACAATGATTCTTGATGTTATGTTATGTTTTGTATGCTCTGACACCTCTTTCTCATAGCTCAATTTCTCTTTCCCCTATTAATAGCATCCGTAGAAAAAGAAAATACATATATTTTTGTACAAAAAGATTACTAGTAGCTTGTCCTAATTGTATTTGAAATTAAGATGAGAATGAACCATCGTAATTTTGATCAATGAGTGGAAAATTTTTGGACAAAACTTGTGAATCCATGCGAATAATTAGATTAAGCATATTGCGTCATCTCATATTTATATTTTCTTTCTATAATAAGTATTTTGTCTCACATAACGTTCATGCCACTAAAACGGATTGTGATTCTCTTTTGGTAAGTCATGACTTCATGGCAAACCCTTCCATGACCTATAATTTAATATTTGAAAGATATATTAGATGACATGACATTTACTCTAGAAATTATTGGAGGATACACTAATTGACAACATGATGAGCTCTATACAACTTTCACTTTCCCTAAACTTCTTGGTTAGAGCATATTAAGACAAATCTACACATTTACTAGTATAAATCCATCACCGTCAACAAATCACTCTAAGCCTCTTCTTTTTCCCCCACTGTGTTCGTTTCTTGCCTGTTCTTCTAGGCATTTTCTTCTCATCTTTGCATAAAAGAAAGTGTGGTATAGGTATTAAACAGAATCTGGATCATCAAAATGACAAGTCCCGTGTGGATCTCACATGTTTCCAATCCAAAAACCGGCGATTCAAATTTAGTTAACACATAAACTTCTACCAAGGCCTTCATCGAACATATATTCTTCTTTTCCTGTTTTCACCCGTGCCCTACTAGAGGACAAAGCCACTCTTGATGTTTAGGCAATTTGTGTAGCAAACATGCGACAACTTTTGTTGCACTTAGTAGTTTTGGAGAAGAAGAGTTCATATGTTGTTAACTGATCTTTGGTGCACTTTATAAATTCCAAAATCTCATTTCTCTACTGTTGATGCATTTCTCAACGGTTGATGCATCTTATAAGAGTTCGTACGACAGGCACTAAACATCAGTCATGTACAGTAAACTATTTAAAAATTATACAAATAGAAATGAAAGCAAAAAACCAGTAGGGGGCTTTAGGACCCCTTGCCTTGCTCTGGCAGACGATCCATTGGCTTCTGCCGTGCATGGCAAGCCCGACAGAGAAGTCAGTCAAGGCTTGCAAGCCATCGCCTTATGTTGGTAGCAATTGGTGCGAGCCCTCACAACTGTCCTTGGGCAAGCTCTTCCAAATAGACATCAAGAAAAATCCCATCTGATTTAAGAACTTTTTCTATACAATTAATTCAAGAAAAAGTATCTATTCATTCCTATTTAATGTCTTGATGAAATTTTCAGAGTATGGCATGGGACACAAGGTTTCCACACTTGGGGATGCATATAGTTACGGCATTCTATTATTGGAGATGTTCACTGGAAAGAGACCCACTGAAGAGGCCTTTGGGCACCATCTTAACCTGCACAACTTCGTCCGAATGGCTCTTCCGGATCGAGCAATGGACATCGTAGACTTAAGGCTTTGGAGTGAAGCTAGTGATTGACATCAAGAGATCAAGATCGAGATTGCGTTATCTCGTATTCGAAGTTGGAGTCGCATGTTCAATGGAATCACCGCCGGATCGGATGGATATGACCGAGGCAATTAGGAAATTACACTTGATCAAGGTGAGTTACGAAGCCAAAGAGAGGAGGATTGGTATGTAGCTAAATCCGTTTTCTCATTTCATCTTGGAACTCTTTCACTAGTAGAGAAAATCATCGTGCAAAGGCAGTGCTAGCAAATTGACATGAATGTCTCCCTCACTAGCCTGCCTACCCATACCCATTATGTGTATTTTTTATAATTACACCATTATCTATATTTAATAATCATAGAAAGTGGATGTATGGTGTTAAGTCTATCTATTTCCACCAAGTAACCATGTAAAAGTTAATGAATTTGCTTATTTGCCCGGTTCTCTTCATTTCTGACGCTATTGTGGATTGATGCATTGCTTAATTACCATGGCTGGGTCATTGCCCTTGCCCCTCTCTCTCCGCGCACTTGTGTACTAGAATGTGACCTCACAAACTCAAGGTCAACTCTTAATGTCATGCTTAACCGAGAGCCCGCGGTCAATTGGAGACCAAGCTTGATCAAATCCAAAGACAAGGAGAGGGAGGCAACCTCATCACAAGATCATGAGCTCAAGGCCAACTCTTAATGTTGCCATTGAGAGTAACCTCACTGTCAATTGGAAGTCATGCTTGATCAAATTTGGGCGACGTTACCACCAAAATTATGTTGTGGTCATGTTGCCGACACCGGCTGCCACCACGTGTGACCCCTACCTCCTCTTTGAACCTCCTTTTCTTTATCTTTTTTATTTGCTATGTCATCGAATTACAGAGTTTTTATATTTACTTTTTTTTTATTGATAGAGATATAGAGTTAACAAAGGCATAAATGGGACAAGATCAAAAAGGGAACATGGATGCATATATGTTGCACTTGTCAATATGCTTATTACATTGTCTAATTATTCTCGTCAGGTCTTCCCACTCAACTAACCCTATCTCTTTCTTCACCATTAGCCACCGTCTCTGGCCATTGCAGCCAATTGTCATCACAGTCGCCTCCCCCACGTCTCGCCACTTTCTCCTTCGTGTCATCCACAACCATCTTTGCTCTCTCTCTATTTGCTGACCCAACACTCTCCCTCACTCTATCTCTTCCCTCACCACCAAATCTCTGTGAGGTCTCGGCACCACCATTGATGACCTGATCTGGCCATGGCCTTAAGGTCTCACCAAGATCTTAGTGGACAGGCCAGATAAGGGGGAGGCGTCCCCAGATCTGGAGACGACCTTCTAACCTCATCACTGTCGACAACTTGATCGTGATGACTAGGGGAGCTTGATGCAAGGTCTTGAGACCAGCCAGAGGCATGAACTTGACGTTTAGGCAGGCACAGCCGCCCTTAGAGAGAGAGAGAGAGAGAGAGATTGGTGTTGGGATTTTGAGAAGTAATGGTGTAAGGAGTGAAATTAATAAGAGAGAATCGTGTCTTGGTTTGGTGTTGGAGACAACGGATAGGTACATAAACGGTACAATGGATCTGCATCCAACGGACATAAATAGGGATGGTGAAGGCCATAAAATACAATGCCTTAGATCTAGCATAAAATATGTAACCAGACGGCATAGTCACAAAAACACGAAGCAAACGTAGACTAATTCATAATATGAACGGCCTAGGCTATTTTAGGCTCTACATTACTAGCCAACTGTCAATAGAGTGCGAGGTCTTACAATAGCGTGCAATCAAGAAGCTCAAGTTCGGCATTAAGATCACCAATATCAGGGGGCGGTAGACTTCCTGGATTGAGATCAAAACAAGAACAATATAGTGAGAAAATGTTGAATTGTGTATTGCTTTAATGAACAATGTATAACATTATACAGGCACTTGTATCCAGAACAATAAACACAAAACGAGAAGTAAGCTAAATCAGGATTTAATAAAAACACCGGAATCAATTATGACCAATTACAATCCACACAAAGTCACATAAACTTGCACATTTCCTAACGATTGGAATCATCATAGCAATAAACAAGTGCTTTTAAGAATTTCTCTATGAAAGTTTGAGGTTGAAATTACTCTCACAAATTTGTTCTATAGATTAGAAACTTTTCTTTTCTTTTTTCACTTTTTTGGTCAATATAGTAGAGACTGTTGAGATAAGTGGCCCTGGCTATATTATTAACAAAGCAATGGAAGGGTGACCACATCCTATGGTAAATCAAAAAAGAAAACAGCACTCTCCTGCAATTAGCATACGATTAGCGAACAACTACCTAACAATCATCACATGAGCCCTTCCTCTAGTAGCATATAGCATAAAAGTCGAAAGAGCAAGAGTACTTGAAATCTGCCAAAGCCATTTCAAGCAGTTGCAGAATATTGCTAATCTGCTTAAGTTGCTTTTATGTGCAACATGTTATGCATCCGTATTTTTCAAAACTAGCTATTTCTAATACTAAAATCTAACAACCTAATCAAGGCCTATTTTTCTAACCAATTTCCCATTTTTATTTTCCAGAATTATTTTCATTTTCTTATCTTATTCTTGATCCCTCCTCTGAATCAAATCTTCACTCAGATACTCCATGAATTTCAGCATCACCTCAGTCAAAGCAATTGGTAACAAACATGCCCAGTGATTAAGAAATTATGAAAATAAAAACACCACATCGCGGGTACCTAGAACAACACTTGGATGGGCTTCGGATCAATTCAATCTACACCCAAAAGAGAGTGACCAGCAAAGGAATGGTGATGACAGCCCATATCCGGCGAGTTCAAGGCACAGCAGCAAGCTTCTCTGAACTTCTATTTTGAGAGATAAGCTCTCGGTAGCATATTCAGCAGATTTCGGCGAAAACCATAGCTCATTCATAAGGGAGATGTGTCCAGTAAACATAACATTGTAAGCACTAGCAGAAAAAGATGACAATAACAAGTTTAATCCAACAATAAGCATATGAACAACAGAATCAACATGGTTCCACTCGAATTTGGCAAACTTACTTCAGTATTGATTTAGTTTCATATAGGACTTGTGTGCAAGAATGGACAACGATCAATGTACCACCGATTAAATGAGGACCAAAATTCTTTACAATCTCAAAGCAGGAATAGCAAACAGAGAAGATGTTAGCATGGCACTGTGAAGATTTAGCTAAAAGATACTCACTTCTTTACTCTTCACTCATTAACACGCATACATGCACAAGCACTCCCCAAGCACCTCACTGCTTTCTGTTTTTCCTCAGGCTTTTTGATGTTAGTTCATGGCAAAGAACTAATCCATCCAAGGTAGGACCTTCCAGGCTCTCAATAGATTCAAGAGTAAGACAACTCTCCTATTTACCCCAGTCAGAATCCACCAGTCCGTGTATTTTGTGTTGGATGCAAATTGCGCAACCCCAAAATCTCCATAACCAGAACAAGAACATGCATAATTGAGTAGAAAGATTAACGCACTTGTTTTGGAATCCATCGATCTTGAAGCGGAAGCGGAAACACAATGTTCCATGCGCAAGTCCTTCTCCTCTATTGCCCTCCGTATCACTGGCTCAATGAGGCGGCCCCCCTCACGTTTGGCGTTAGGTAAACGCCCCTTAGGTGAGGATACATGTGAGAATTAGGGTTAGAGGAGAGACTTAGCATTATTTATAGAGTTTCCAGCTAGGCCCCCTCATTACGGGCCAGGCTCAACTCGGCCCACACTAGCCAGCCCATATTAGACTAATTAAGAAACCTTCTATCTCACCTTAGACCAATCCCCCTAAAACGGTAAACGTTAAACGGTAAATTACAATATCAATTAATGTAGTCCACATTAGGAAAACTCTACATTTTGTACGACAAACGGTTCTACCTTCCGGACAAAATCGCATTATGATGCAAGCCAATATGCGCATCTGCCTCTTGAGAAATTTTCTACCCTATCATATCAGTATGAAAGCTTCCCCGGCCACTTTGACGAATAGCAATCAGCGCAATTGAGAAATCCTCGATTAGCCCACACAACAGCCCAAAGGAAATTCACGGGTGTAATCAAATTCGCAAGTGCATAATTATTAAGCATAGTTAAAGCACATACCAAATCAAGACCACAACACCAATCAGCCCGAGCAAGCGAATACACAACCAGCTAGCATAATCTCAATCCGGCGGATATAATCCATCAGATGCCAAAATGAACTCATGACCCCTTCAGTATACGTAAGTCAACATGCTTTGCTCATCCAGATATTTGATTAACATGTATCTATACTTGGCATAATATCAGAATCAGAGACAACATTTATGGATGGATTTGAACAACAATTCAAGTAGTCATGGCATATGGAGATCTCAGCCATAGTCTAAAATCACTGGAAAGAGAGGAGCTGTAAGTGAGTCGAACATGTACATTACGCAAGAATCATTCCAGACACCAAAGCATAAGAACGCTTCTCAAAATCGTATTCCGAATTCGTTCAGGCATTTTAACGAATGTTTGGTGGTCAGTTCAAAAATAGAACACAGAGTCATGATCGAAGAGTCATTTCCGATATATACAAATTCAATGACATCAGAACGTATTTAAACTACTAACAGATCCACAATCATCATTCTACTTTCACTCAAAACCGTAATAAAAAATCTCGGATTCAACTGAATAAAACAGAGCAATGTCGTACACCCCTCGGAGATCGTCTTTGGCCAAGAGCAGCCATGGAATAATGGACCGAGGTCTTGGAGGCATCGTCACAGGTGAGGTCGGGGCCATCGCGAGACATTGCTGGCGTAGCATCATGCCCTGGTGAAAATCGAGAAGTCGTCGACGTTGAAGATCATCAAGCTCTCGTCGCACAACATCAGGCACGTGCGAGGCTAAGGACAATTGAATCTGGTAAATCACACACACACATATATATATATAAACCACGTTAGACAATCTAGAAACAATTAGGTTTCCACACTCATGCATGCAATAACCTTCCTTTTCTAGAAGAGAGAATGGATCGGTGCTGATAATAAACCCTCTCAATTCATGAGACAACATATTACTGGTTACTTTTTATATGCCTACCATGGTCGTCCGCTAGATGAGAAATTAGACAAAAGCTCACGTGATTAGAGCATTATTCATATGGTGCTCTTACTTTTAAACGTGAGAGCTTTAATATAGACGAAAAAGGAAAAAAAAAAAGAAAAAAAAGCAAGACATTTGAATGTTTCATATGTACAAATCTAATTATCTCACATATCATTCAACCAACTATTGCATCATCACCTTGCAAGGCGTGGGAATCAAAATCCACCCTTGAAGTCAAATCATCTCCACCCTAATCCCCTTAAGAAAGTGGGAATTCGAATCCCAACCTTCCCCTTCTCATTTGAGAAGGATGGCTAAATGCTAGTAACTATATTACCATGATTGATATACATATTTAAGCCCGGCCAAGTAGGATAGGATGGTTTGCAGTTTGTATTCTCTAGGCCTCACACGATGGGAGCTCGGGTGAAAATCAAGGGTTTTAGCCACACAAAAAAAAAAAAAAAAAAAAAAATCCCCCCACACCGTTATAATGCATTCTAGAATTATAATTATTGGGAGACAAAAACAAACCAATACTTTGCATCATCTATTGTTACAATTTCTTCTACTTCAGGTGAAAAGTACATGGCTTTTGAAGGCTCATGAGTCATGACGAAACGTACGTAATTAAAGGATACAGGAGAATTTATGCAATAATTAGGGCATGCATTTTTTGTCCGCAAATTATATATCTATCTATGCTATCTTTGAGTTCTCATTCCAGTTAACATATAAGCAGACAAAGCTCTAAGGACATAACAAAGTGAAAGTTTAGGACAAATATGAGAACATTTGATAAATTGTTGTTAAACAGATGTATATTGTAGCAGATGATAAACTGTTGTAGGAGGAACTATTAAATGAACATAGACTTAGAGGTATCACAATGGGTCATGAAGCCATTTTTTGACCATATATTTGGGGCTAGGTTGTAAATGGGTTGTTAAACACTTGAAGGGTTGGGTGAAAATAAGTTTAAAATAGTGAAGTTCAACTAGAGTGGGTCATAAATGGGTGTCTAGAGAACCCATTTATGATCCATTTAAAAATTAAATTTGTATCAGTTGGGTAAGGGAAATTTGGACCATATGTTTTTTTTTGTTTTTTTTTGTTCTGGATGTGACTTTCAATATGCAGTGCTTTGCATTTACAAGATTCAAGAGATGACCCTCATAATGTAGAACTTTTTCACACATGGCACTTTGGCCACCGTGAACCTAATTTGACAAGCTCGAATCCTCAAGTCGGAGTAGGCCCAAGCCGAGATTTCGGGCTCCCCACCATTTTCCAGGGAAATTTGCACCTTCGGGCTTGCGAGAGGCCCCAAATGGCCCAAACCGGCTGAACTATGTCTAAATATATATATATATATATATATTTTCAATATTAAATATAAAGCATATATAATAGAAAATACATTATTAATAATAATAAATATTTAATTAATTCGTAAATAAGTTGAAGTTAACATGTAAAAAAGAGTATTTTTGAGGCCCAAAATATAATAACGGATCTTTTTTTACTTTAAAAAGAAACGAGAGAAATTCGAATGAGTTTCGAACTGGTTTGGAGCAAAAGACTTTTGGAACTTGTCAATCATCAGGTAATGGTCGTTAGCTTACATACCACATTTGATGGAATGAATGTTTAGTCTTTGTCTCCATGGGCTGCTTGATCCTCTCATGATTGACGGTGAATGTAAGGCACCAATTTGTTTAGTCTCTAGTCTTTGGTTTTCACATCCAAGGACTTCATAGAATACGAGGCACCAATATTAATATTGCTTTCTCTCCCCCTCAACTTTTTAAAGGAGGATCCTCTTGGACAATGCTATCTTATAGATTAGTATTAATATACCAAACCACATGGCAGACCATAAGTGAATAATAAGGCACCAATTTTGCATTCATTGGTAGGCTCGAACAATACATTCTAGGGCCTGTCACTAAGTGGGCTAGGCCAACAGCTTTGAGGCTCATTCTAGTCTGCCCATTCATTTATGAAAGTTACTTTGATAAATATTAGTTTTAGATTATCTACCTTAGATTACAAACTTTGTTAATATTGGAAGAGAAATCAAGGCTTAAAACAGAAAAAGAAAAGTATTTTATGACAAATTTAAACTAAAATACAGCAAAAGTATAAAATTATTTTCTATTTATGTTTTCCATTTTATATAATATTTAGCTCAGCCTTTTTTTTTCCTTAAAAAAGGAAAGACATCGTCCCTGTTATTGGGCCAACAAATTCTAGTGGGCGAGCTAGACACTTGCCAAAACTTGCCAGTTTGGATTTGTACATGTCCCCTAAAAGTTCGAATCAAACATGTTCAGTGATCCAATCTAGTAAGTGTACCTGATCTCGCCATATTCAGTTATGTTTTCCCCTACGTTTGATGATTATCTCTTAGAGCATATGAAATGGATGGGACGAGACCTCTTGACTATTAATTAACGTGGGGATTGGGACAAGGCGCCTTTATTCCCCGCATTCCACGGCAAAGGGTGAGCTGAGCTAGTAATTAACTGCATTAATTTTTTTTTAAAGAAAATATGCGGTAATAGACTAGGAGATCATTATAATGGAAAAGAAAAGTGTGAGGACTCAAACAAGCATGTGGGTTTCATTCAATTGACCAATGGAAACTTCACAAATCATTTAATAAAGAGGATTTAATGCTCATTCTTGGTACATTTAGCATTCCTCTAACCTCAATAAAGAAGGCGCCATATAATATTTTCGGAAGCTATCATCAAATTTCCAATCGTAACCCAAAATAAATATCTTACTCATGCATTTAATATTTTTGGAACTCGCTTTCATGCAAACATAATTTTAAAAAGTTGAGATTGCATCAAGCTTGACTACTTGAGCTTGATGTTTCCGCTTTTGGGTCTTGACTTGTAATTGACTTGGACTTTAAACCAATTTCTTTTGAAGAACCAAAAGAAATAATCGAAAGTAGGGGAGAAAACTTTAACCCAAGACACGGCAGATGTAAAAGGAATTTTGTGTAAAGAGAGAAGAGTTTCTAGATAACTTTACCTTTTTATGAGTCTCGTTGTCATATAAAGAATCAACGGAGTCACTTTTTGTCAAGGATGTGAAAGTTTCATTCCTACTGGATCCTCTCGTGATTGACGGCGAATATAAGGCATCAATTTGTTCAGTCTCCGGTCTTCGGTCTTTGTTGCCATGGACTTCATAGAATACAAGGCACCAATATTAATATTGCTTTCTCTCCCCTCAACTTTTTGAAGGAGTGTCCTATTGGACAATGCTATCGGATAGATTAGTATTAATATACCAAACCACATGGCGGAACGAAAGTGAATAATTAGCCATATTTGATCATTAATGATAATATGCCATGTCACTTATTACCATATATGAGACATTCTTAGTGTTTTTGACATTTCTCTATATTGCTTTGGTTGTAAAAATGAAAACTACCAACATGTTGATATATGAAAGACACCACTACATGTGCTAAGACTTTACTCAAATTTTCTAAGTGAAATGGTGTGCAGTGTGGTATGCACCCATGTCATCAAATAAGTGTGCAATTAGGATTAGAATGGAGATTGTCAAAAGGGGGAAAGAGATCAATTGAGCAAGATCAATTAAAAGAAATTTAGTTTTCTATTCCACCATAATTTCTTCTCAAAATTACACGGTGCTCTCAACCATCATTAGGAGTTGCCATTCAAGTTTGTCTGACAATCGTTGAAGCAATTCGATGATGCCTTCCATATAGACAATCCAACAAATCTAGAGATGGCCCCATGGATTCACGACATGCTTTTCACCATTTAGCACTTTGCCTATTTACAAGCTTCAAGAAATAGCTCCCGAGGTGTAGGACTTTGTCCCACATAACATTTAGTTCTAGGGGTGGAAAAAAAAGAAGATCTAAAGAACAATTTGGCCTAGATCATACGGCCGACTTTTTCAGGTTTGAAGTGGCCCAGGCTGAAATTTAGGATTCCCCCTTATTCTTTTTCGAGCCAATCCGCACCTTCAGCTTTAGCATCTTCGGGATCTCTGGACTAATGTGGATCGAACTGGTCAAATTATATATTAAAACCAAAAAATATAATCAAAAGATTAATAATTAATATAGAAGATGTTTTAATTATACTTAGAACACTTGAATAAACTCACAAGTTAAAATATGAACATATAAAAAATGATTATTGAGGCCCAAAATATAATAACTAATCTATTTTTAATTCATAAAAAATGAAACAAAATCCACTAAAAAAATTAAACTATAATTTTTTCCCAAAAAAATAGGCTCTCTAGTCTCTCTTCCCCTCATTGGTACCATGGATAGTATGTCGTATTAAACAGTAACGAAGAGGTCAGATTGCTTTTCACAAAATGATCCAGAGCTTTAGCGAATCAATTAGAATATTTTAATGCAAAAATCACTTGTAATTTTCTTGAATCCAAGTGCACGGGACGCAATCTCTTTTCACAACATGACTCATGTACATTTCTTTTGAGGGGCCAAAGGAAGTTCCCACGGGCTTTGATGACTTGAGCAGGAAAAGTATTGGACTAATTGCATGATGCACCGCACTCAATAACTATAAAAATGATTTTTGTTTCAATAATGATAAAGATCCCGACACTCGCGCATCACACCACGATTAAAGAAATTAAAAATAAAAAATTTGCTGTAATAAAAGTGAATTTTGCTTTCACATTTCTAGATTGAAAAGATGCCCAAAATCCATTTCATTCGACCAGAAAAAAAAAATTGTTGGGTGACTTTTTCATTCAAAAAGAGATCATGTGGAAAATCTTGGCCTTTTGGAAAAGGAGAAAAAAGAAAGTCATTATACAAAAAGTTAGTTGATTTGTCATGTGATGATTTGATCTTTGTGTTCATATTGACCAAGTAAATATTATTAAACTGTGCTACATTGCAAACTATAAATGGACAATAAACCATATTTAATAATAATATGCCACATTACTTATTATACCAAATTTATAAAACAGTCTTAGTGTTGGACCTATCTCTAATCTCTAATCGACAGAAAAATTAGTCTAGTGTCGATCGACAAGAATTTTGCAATTTGGTGGAATCACCCACGTTTAGATACACATCTCAGTCGAACCGACCTATCTCTAATTTCTAATCGATCTTTACTGTGCCGTAATGATCTCTACAAATGAGCACAATCGAGTAGTCGATTCCTAATCGAATTCCCAAGTCTATTGCATTAAAATCCCTTAGTGACTTCCCCTAAATAGTCTAGTTATCTCAGGAGTGATTAGCTCTGAGAATAGCACTATAGGCGCGTCGATGAAAGACCCAATTTATTAAATTGAAAACAGGACTGAAATTCTAGGATGTCACATCAAAACTGAGCTTCCGAAGGAAGAAATTGAATCTAGTTCTTCATGATACAAGTTAGCAACCCACACCTATATCTAGCACATATTGAGAAGCAATTCCCCATGAAAACAAGCTTGAATCAAGCTGGAACTTGTTGATTCTCACCTCAATTGATGAACTAATTCGCCATACCAAAAGCATCATCTTCTTGCATAAACATGACAAATCAAGCTTCATCTTCATGGAAACCCCAAAATCATCTTCTCGATTTGTCCCTCTTTCCTCCATCCCCTTCTTTCTATTTTCCTTTTTCCTTTTTCTTCTCTCTCCCTTGTCTTGCTTGTCTCCACCACAACAAGGAGATCCAATTAGATTAGCCACCTTAATGAGTCAGTAAATCCAATTAACTATCTAGGTGCCCAAGATAGACTTTAAAACCAAGATATAATGGACTGACGTATTTAGATGCTTCATTCGCCACTTTCTAGAAATAAAAGAAACCATGTAAAATTGTTATTCATTATTCAATTTATGGATCCACTTTTATTTCTTGAACATTTACATAATTTACGTAAATATGAGGTACTTTTCAAATGTTCGCTAAATATTATATTTACATGGAACCACGAAATCAACCCGTCTTATCCCAAGTTGCAAAAATATTCCTTATTGTCATAACCTCATAATGTCTCATATCAATATCCACATGTCACTAGGTGTCAAAATTTCGGTCTGCAAACACTATTAATGAGTTACCCTCAATGTTGAGGAAACAAATTATTGACGAACAAGTAATTGCCCACCTCTTCTTGGTTGGCCACTATATAGGAATCAAAGAAAGCATATAACAACAGATTTAGTTATTAATTTTATAGATACACTTCTAATTCTCGGTCACTTACTTGATTTGTATAAATATGAGGCACTTTCCGAGATTCATGACTATCATGATGTAGCACATTTTCCAATGTGGCATTTAATTCTAGGTGTAAGCAATAAAGACCGAAAGCCCAAATTGGACCGGCTAGAATAGGCCCCGATGGGATTTCGGGCTCCCCTTTTTTCAGGCCAGTCTGAGCCTTCAAGTTTGAGATGCTCAAGCCTAAAATGGCCCATCTCCAAATTAATTTTTTAACAATAGAATATGCAATATAAGTATAAAATCTAAAAACTTTAGAAAGTTCGTTATTTATGTTCAAAATAGTTTAATAAAGTCATGAACAAGTTCAAAATAGTTAAAGTGATTTTTGAGGCGAAAATATATATTTTTATTTATTTTAAGTCCAAAAAACAGAAAAATTTTGGCTAGGCCTAAGGGGATGTTTGAGAGGACACTTGTTACAACATTGAAAAGAAAGATAACAATATAAAAAGTTAAATTTTGTTTAATTGATCCTACCCTTTTATGTTTAATTCCCATTTTAATATAATCTTTAGATTGATTACTGGCTTCACACCTTTTTGATGATATGGCCAAGCCACGCAGCCGCCATGTCATTTAGTAAGAAATTTACATGTAACATTACTCTTGAAATACTTGTCTCACTATGCCCACTGAAACATTGCATTTCTAGACACTTGATAAGTTGGGGCAACATTTTAAAATGCAATGGGTGTTCATGCCAATCTGGTGCATCATAGTTCTCAATTGGGGTGGTTAATTTTCATGTGAGACTAATGGACATACTCACCTAGTGATCGTATTGGCCAAGAACTCTTGAATTTTCTTTGTGACATCCCAGATTTTCGGCCCTATCTTCTACTGAATAAACCGGGCATTTCATTGACGTGCCTATAGGGCTGTTCTCAGAGCTAATCACTCCCGAGATAACTAGACTACCTAGGTAAGCCATTAAGGATTTTAAGGCAAATAGACTTGAGAATTCGATCAAGAATCAGCTTCTCAACCGTGCTCATCTTTAGAAGCCAATATGGCGCAATATAAAATCGATTCGAAATCAAAGATAGGCTGGTTCGACTGAGATGTGTGGCTAATCGTGGGTGACACCCCTAAATTGGAAAATTCTCGTTGACCAGCACTAGACTAATTTTCCTATTGGTTTGGGACCCTGTGTCCGTATTTGAATCATCGAGATTTTCACAACAACCAAGAGTCACAAATGAGTCGAGTGGATTCATAGTGGCTCAAAGAAAATTGACCACGGGTCAATTGCACTAAAAATGCCTGAAAGTTACTCGGTAGCCTAGGTCACGCTAAAAACACGTTGAATGGAAATTAACCGTGAATTCAAGTCCGATTTCAGAAATTGAAGATTCTGTCAGGTCACAATAAATTCTAGAAATGTCAACTCAGTCTTAGAAGATTTTTCAGAGATTCCGAGACTTTTACCGAAAATTGATTTGGACGTTGCGGAAAATTAATGGAAATTCGCATGGGCTCAATTGAAGAGAATTCTAACTTCCAGACTGAGCAACTTGACGATAGGAAAGTGTGGAAATTTTATGGGCTTTTTCCACTACAAAATTGGACTTGATTTGAGAAATTTCATGAAGAAATTGGAGCCAAAATTTAAGGAAATTCGGAATTTGATTTTGGGGCAGCAAAATTGGCTTCAATTTAGTTAAATTGTGGAAATTATTGCTAGAAAGAAATTGAGGAACCAAAGTGGATAGACATGAGGACTCTAGGGGACAAGACTTTAATGAAATTGGATATTTTATCTTGACTATTGTCCCCCCTTCAGCAACTTCTCCAACACGCCAAGGCCATTGCTCCTCTCCTTTGGCTTTTCTCTCTCGCACGCCAAGCTACTTCTCTTCCTCTTTCGTGCAACGAGCTCATTCTCTCTCAGCCAAGTCTTGCTTTTTCTTGACACCTAAATTTTGATGATTTTATTTATTGCATTAAAAAATAAGGGATTAATTTTTAACCCCTAAAAAAATATATTAATTGCATAGCATATAAATGTAGGTGCATTTATTTTTAATTTACATGTTTTGCATTTATTTATTGGACCGGTGGTGGATGGATTCAAATTAATATTCTGAGCTCTAGCTTGGCAGGCCGGACTATGCCCACGAAAGGATCAAATTAGCCCAAGCCCGTTGTTTTTTTTAATTAATTATCGCATGAGAAATTGAGATTTGATATGATATTATGATGGATTTTTGAAATTTGAGAAAATCGCATTGTAATCTTATCTTTTGAAATAGGCGATAAAATCAATAGAGAATATTCAGGAGATAATGGAAATAAGAGGATTTTTGTGATCGGGAGGTTATAGGCTATCTTCGCGTATATTTGAAAAAGAGATGAAATATTCTACGAAGATCACCTATTTTTACCTATTAAAAGCAACAGTGTACGGTGAGAGAGGGGGGGCTTGTCGAGGTCGAAAAAATTCAACACAAAGAAAAGAGAACAAAAGTTTTTCCCCTCTTGGCGTTCGTTCCTTTGAGAAAAACAAAAGAGAAAAGACTTTTTGGGGAAAATGAAAAAAGTCAAGCAAAAAGCTTCTGCAGAAAAGTGAAGGGGGCAGAGAGGAAGGGACGTGCAACAGAGAGAGGAGAAAAAGAAAAAAAAAACAAAAGAAGAAAAAAGAAAAGGGAGCTATTCATCTTATTCGTGGGTACCCTAGTGGCTATGGCCGGTCCCTTGCGCACTACCGCTCGCCACCACCGCGCCGGTGCCACCCAACGCTGGCAGGTGAGCCGCCAATCGCCGCCGCTCCGTCAGTCGTTGGTGACCGCTCGACGCCGACCCACGCCTGCCTCCTTGCTCAGCTGTCAATCGCCCCAACTCGTCACCCGTCTCCAACCGACACCCCTGCAAAAGAGCTCGAGCCCGAGCACCTGCAGCAATCTATGCCGGTCTTGCCCGCTGCACCTCCGCACCTGAAGCCAACAACTCACAAACCCGAACGCCTACATCGCTCGCATCTAGCTCCGCTCATCATGCTTGACGCTGCGATCCCAAAGATAGCAAGTCCCCAATCCATATGTGACCCACCTCTGCAGATCGCCCTCCGCCAGTCTCTGCCGTGCCTTCACCCAAGCTGAACTGCTGCCCTTCCAACCTGACGCCCCTGCGGAGCCTCTGTCCGACGCCACCATCGACGTGCCCGCGTCACCCTCCACCTGACCGATCCGCTCCGCCACACCTGCAGCCTTCTGCCCACGACACCTCTGCCAGCGCCCAGTAGTCCGCGCCTCCACACCAGCAACGCCATCACCGCCGCTCGAAGCCCGACGCCATCACGCCTTTGTGCCTGCAACCTGCTAATGCCCAGCCCTCACCGGAGCCCTAAAGCCCGCTGCTCCTGACCTCCTACACCTACACTGGCCCCGTGTCGCCGTGATCCCACGCCCCTGCCACTCAGCAAGCCGCGCCATTGCCCCAACCCTCGTCGGAGCTCCGACGCTGGCCACCGTCCATCTGGCGCCAACCAACCCGCCGCCCCCATTTTCCTTAGGTTGCTCATTTTTCTTTTATTTTTATTTTTCTTATTTTATGTTATTTTACTTTATTTTTTAGTTAGTTTTGCTATTATTGTATAAGTTTGAATATTGTGAGGAGATTTTTAGTTTATGGATACCGTAGGCATTATCCACAAGGATTTTGTCCGGAATTATTGTAATTATTAATTTGATCCGAGAGACATCGGATCATTTCTTTAATTATATTAATTTTTGGGCATTTTGGTAGAATTTTAATTGTTAAATCATTATAATTATTAATTTGATCCGTAAGACTTCGGATCAGATTTTTAATTATTTTGAACTCTTTGTTGTGATAATTAGGGTTAGGATAATCGTTAATTTGATCTGTGAGACAACAGGTTGTTTTTTCGATTATTTTAATCCTTTATTTTGTTGATAGTTTAGATTTAATATTTATTTAATAATTAATTATCTTTTAAAGAAAATCAAAATTTTGCATAAGCATATAGGTTTAGTAAATTGGACATGTAGGTTTAGTAAATTAGAATTTTTTTTTTTTTAGGATTACATTTTTAGGATTGCATTTTTTAGAAATAAGTTAGGGTTGGACCTAAATAACCTTTTTTTTTTTTTTTTAAATAGGGTTTTAGATGATGTTTGCACATTTTAATTATCTCATTTTTCTAAAAAATAGTTTTGTAAAATAGGATAGGGTTTAAGTCAAATTAATCTCTAAAATAAATTAGAAATTTTCTTTTTTAGATAGTTTAATTAGGGTTTTTCTTAACTCCGAATTTCAATAAAAAAAAATACAAAAAATACTAGGTGCGTGTTAATTAGTTTGCATAATAAGATCATTTAATTTGAATTTGTTTATCAGTAAAATTTAGTCATGTAGTTACAATGCATGTTTTTATGAAAAAATTCTAATTTCAAGAAAACCCAAAAAATGATTGCTTGCTTTGTGTGATGCAATTTATTTATTTATCTTTTATTCAATGTTTAATAATGATTGAGCATCTGTGTGATCACCCCATTCTATGATAATAATTTAGGTTAAAGTAAATCCAAACTGGCTGTAAAAATATTTTTGAAAATTAAAAAAGAAATGGTATCAAAAGGACATTAGAGAAATCTAGTGTAACCAAGTCCCTGTACCCATAATCTCTAGTTCGTAGGAGCAAAATAATTCTCCCATTATTTTACTTAGGTGTCTAATCGATCTACCATAAACTAATTAGTGGCGACTCCTAGATAAAATCCATTTGCATATTAAAAACTCAAACCTAAGTCATGAATTGGTATGGGCTTGAGAGAGCTCGAGCTAAGTTTAAGACTTAGTAGCCCAGTAGCCTAAACCATAGGTGGTGCACCCGAAATTTAGATCACGACAGCTTGGTGACTCCGCTGGGGACTTGAGATTAAACTCTTAGTGGACTTAGGCCGGTTTTTCTTTTTCTTTTAAAAAAATGTTTTTGTTTGATAGCGAGGATACTAGGTGCGTCCCTAACATTTCTAAGGTGTTAAATGTTCTTGCAGATGGGAGGTATAAGGGGCGTAGTCTTTGTTAATCTTTATCTTGTAGGAGGGTGTGAGATAAATGATTTATTTTTCCTTAATTTGAAGTGTTGTTTGCATTTAAACTGTTGTGCATGCTTTATTGCTTTAGCACTACACTATTGCACACACAACCTATGGCCGGACCTGGGCTGCAATAGGATTTCTAGGATGGTGTTAAGAATAATACTTCCTCCAAAGCGAGACTATTATGTAGAGGTTGACCTTCTCTTCCCCAAAAGTTTTTTATGGTGTCGAATGTGTTTGTCCATATCAGCTTGATTGCGTGACTATTGGATATTCTATTTGACTAAGCCGGAGTTAGGGGGACCTGACACATTAATGCAAGACTGCAACGGTCAGATCATCCTTTTAGCTCCACTTTGTTAAGCCATTTAGAATAGAAATCGAGCCTCACATCTCATGTGCATGTCTATGTGATTGTCGTTGATTTTCCTTGATGAAGTAAGTCTTCTATCCCTATGCCATGCAATTTATTTTGTCGTACTTTTGAGTCGGTCCATGAAAACCTAGGTCAATCATTGATTTAATTCATTTGTCAATTAAAAATGAAATGAGGAAATTGCCATGCAATGAATCATTTTGAAAAAAGGTGTCTATTTTTCTAGTTCTCTTTTAGGAAATTCCCTTCTTATATGAACTTTTCATGAATAAGTAAAAAACAAAAAATCAGACCATTGTCATGGACCATTTTCCTATCTTGTCATTGGTTCTTACATTGCCTCTTTCCTCCTTTAGGTGACAACGGAGCTGCCGCATTCATTCATTATTACACAATTAAGAGCTAGAATGGCCGATCAAGCTGAAATGCGTAATCGTATCTCTACTACAGAAGATCAGCTCCAGCAGTTAGTCACCTCTATGCAATTCATGACAGCTCAAATCCAATCCCTACGAACGGGTTTGACTCTTGCACCTGCTCTCCCCGAGACAGTAGTCCCGAAGCAGGCAGGCAAAACCCAAATGAGCAATGGCGACATGCTTGAATCGGAAGGTGACCCACTGTTGGTCGCTGCTGAAAAACTAAGCTTGATAATGTCCTTAAGACGAAGCAAGTGGAAGTGATGGACACTCTAGGGCAGCCAAGTGGCAAATTCGATTATTGGGTGAAGTACTCAGCTCTTCCTAGCTTTTATATTGATCCCCACAACATAGTTCCAGACGGATCATATGGCATGGATGATCCAACACCTCCAAAGACAGGAAGCTCTGATGACGCCCTAGAAGGAATCACAAGTTTGTTCAATGACCTCTTCATAGGAGCCAATGACGAAGCACCTTCGAAAGACATGGGTGTTAGCCCGCAAGAGTAACTTGTTACTGTTGCACATTCCCTTGTGCTAGAATTTTTATCGCTTTCTAGGAATTTTATCCCTTTTTAGGAATTGTTTTCGCTTTCTAGGAATCGTTATCGATTTTTTTTCTCTTTTTAGGGGTTAGGAATCACAATTTCCATTCAAATAATGTAATTCATTTGATTCTATTCAATGAAATTACAAATTTTATTTCCAATTTTGAGGACATGATGGGGTATGCCAAACCAGCCCGATGATGATATCCAACAACGAAAAGAAAATATCATCCATGGAGAAATTCTGAGGACCGGGCTCTTTCATGCTTCCTCATCCAAAAAAAAAAAAATCATTTTTGAAGCCATTTTCAAAAGCATGCATTAGGTTAGCCATGGTTAATTTTCTAACTCATTTACCTTATGTTCAGAGCATTACCTTTTCGGTCTGATGAGAATGTATCTGAAAAAGGCACACTAGGTTGCAATTGGCCCAACTGTCAAGGACACATTTCTAAGGAGTTGATGTGACAAAATTGTGGGCATGACGGATTTTAGTAGTGACTCGACTGAGATAAAATCTCGAGTCAAGCCAAGAATGGATATTCCATTTGCTTTTACTTTGATGTTACATTGTATCATATTCATGCACGTTCTCTTGTGCAGAGGCAAAAGTGGCTTTTCAGTTTTGAATGATAGGGACAATCCAAAGACATCAACTGTCGAGGTAATCCCATTGTAAAGGAATCCTTGAATGAATGCTTAAAACCATTTTGCAGTGTGGAAAACTGTTTTTTTTTAGTTGACAATTTTTCATGCCTAAAGCTGTTGAGTTCTTTTTTTTTTTTAAAAAAGGATTTTGCATAATGACTCTTACTTGTTCTATCTACCAATTTCACTAAAGAACATCAAGATGAACTAATTTAATGAATGATGTGGAATTGATTGAGCATACTAAATGAGACGAGTCGAGATGATGAAAGGCAAACCTTATCCTATACACAGTCCCCTACTCATACATTTGTGAGATGAGTGTAGTAAGTTCATATACACAAGGTAAATAGTTCTTTCGCAAAAGGTACGGTAACTGAAATGATGAGAGGCAATTCATTTCTCTATCCCAAACACTACAAATAATCCATTGCTTAACCCTTTTGAACCCATACACTTATGGATATTCTTTTCAAATTACCCCTGTCAAAAATCACCCCACATCGGGGCAATTGGGAGATAAAATGGCATCATGAGGTGAGAAAAATAAATTGAAATTTTCTTGCTCTCACTTGTACAATCTTCAAGTCATGCTATTACATTGAATTCACGTGTTAATTTAAGTACCTTAAGATGACGAAGAGCATTTATTTCTCTATCCTACATATTTATACCCTTTGCATAGCCCACTTGAGCCTGCAATTTCATTTTTTTAAACCCAGTTGATGATCATCCCCCACACTGGGGCAAGGCAAAAGACAGATGAAGACCCTTGAAAGTTCAAGTGTCATTCAGAGTGTAATTCCTTGATGCATGCATTGTGTGCAAGAACTAAAATCAAAATAGAACTAAGGGGCATGAAAAAGTAGTGTGTCTGGTAAAAGCAAGGCCAATGCCCATGAAAAAAAAAGAAAAAAAATACATGAAAACTAGGGGCATGAAAAGGTGGTGTGCCTGGTAAAAGTAAGGCCAATGCCCATAAATGAAAAAAGAAAGTCAAGATAGGTGATTGTCAATTGCAAGAATTGAATCCCAATGGAGCAATATTCAAAGAACTCAAATGCTGAGTTTTTACAATCAATGGGGCACTTCATGAAGACAATCCCCGATGGTGAAAAAGAAAACTAGTGGCAATGCCAAGATGATTATCAACTCTCACCTTTTACACATATTTTGAGTCTAATAATCCTTTCATTTCTCAACCCATGAACCCAACCTACGTTACATCCCTTACAAAGTCTTTTTAGATTAGGGCACTTGGATTAGCATAGGAGTTCATATGTTTATAAGCATCGCTCGAACAAGTGCGAGCAAGATTATTTCTTTCTCATTTTGCAGGATTTTTTACTTGTAAACCTGGAGATGATTGCGAAGCTGTTCTTTCAATAGCCTTAACTCAAAGAGTCCAATTGTTAAGCCATTGACCAAGCCCACATTATAGTCCTGTTAAAGACCCCTCATATTGGTAAGGTCGTACCGCTTGCGAGAATACTCAGACCTCTGTCATTATGATGAGATGGAGTGATTCTTCGAAAAAGCCCTTTTGAATGAGAGTGAGTGAAAGTCATTTCTAACTGAAAATCTCTCGTTTTGTATTCTTAGAAATCCATATCATGAGTGAAAATTGTCTTGAACGATAATTCTCTCCAGTGGAAATTCGGGTGATGCAAATGTCATTATGCATGAACCCCAATTGAATTGATAAAAGCTTCAGTAGATTTTGAAGTGTGCATTCCAGAATAGCCTTAATTGCTTATTTCTTTGGTAAATGCATTTTTGCTCTAAATCATATCTGACAAATAATGTTTTCTCAAAAGCCCATGAGCTCTCGACATTCAAGTTCCTTTCAGCATGCCTCATGATATTAGGAGATGAAAAACCATCATGAACATTCAAGGTGCATCCTTGATGTTCCAAAATTTAATTCTACCAAGAGGTAAGAGGCCTCCACAGAATATCTAAGTTCCAGAAGACATATCCCCAAGAATAAGAGATATCACCAGGTAAGTATATTTCTATCTATTCTCGAGACTTGACTCGGTCAAGTTGTCCATTATATTGACCTGGCGTGCTTTCGTAGCCTAGAGTCCCTTTCATCAACCCGGTGTGCTTTCATAACCCGATGTCTAGTTCTTGACCTAGCGTGTTTTCGTAGCCTAGTGTCCATTTTCATTGACTTGGCGTGCTTCCGTAGCCTGATGTCTCTTTTAATCGACCAAGTGTGCTTCCGTAGCCCGGTGTCCAGTTCTTGACCTGGCGTGCTTTCGTAGCCCAGTGTCCCTTTTCATTGACTCGGCGTGCTTCCGTAGCTCGATGTTTCTTTTAATCGACCCGGTGTGCTTCCGTAGCCCAATGTCCAATTCTTGACATGGCCTGCTTTCGTATCCCAGAGTCACTCTTTATCGACCCAGCATGCTTCCATAGCCCGATGTCTATTTATATTGACTTAGCGTGCTTTCATAGCCCAGGGTCCCTTTTAATCGACACTCAATTGAGTTGTCCCCAAAGATTTTTCTCCAGATTCAATTTGATTTAGGCGACTATAGAATGATACGGGTCTTGGAAGATAAATCCCCGTTTAGGCGACTGTAGAATGGTACGAGTCTTATAGGTCCTAGACAACATTTATTTTCCTACTCAAGCGACCGTAGAATGGTACGGGTCCTGGACAACATCTATTTCCTTATTCAGGCGACCGTAGAATGGTACGGGTCCTAGACAACATATGTTTCCCTATTCAGGCAACCGTAGAATGGTACAGGTCTTGGAAGGTTAATCCCCGTTTAGATGACTGTAGAATGGTACGGGTCCTGGAAAATGAATCCCCGTTTAGGCGATCGTAGAGTGGTACGGGTCCTAGACACAACCAAACAATGCCATACTAGGCAACCGTAGAGTGGTATAGGTCCTAGACACAACCAAACAATACCATACTAGGCAACCGTAGAATGGTACAGGTCCTGGGAAAGCAATCTCTTTGCGAAGCCATGTTACTATTTTGGGCGACCGTAGAATGGTAGGGATGTTGGACATGTAACACCAATCTATCTTGAGTTACTCTACCCTCCTTGAAAGTAAGTTATTCCAGGTAGGTTCCTTTACCATGTGCATTTTCATGCATCATATAAATTGTATTTTAAAATGGGATTCATTTTCCAACAAAAAAAAAAAAAATCACTCATTACATGTGCATGGTTAAAATTTAGGTCTCAATTTATCTTTGAAGGCAACCTCTACGAGCTCACCTTCAAAGGAGGGTAGCTGTTGACACCTAAATTTTGGCGATTTCATTTATTGCATTAAAAAAATAAGGGATTAATTTTTAACCCCTAAAAAAAATATATTAATCGCCTAGCATATAAATGTATATGCATTTATTTTTAATTTACATGTTTTGCATTTATTTATTGGATCAGTGGTGGATGGATTCAAATTAATATTCTGAGCTCTAGCTTGACAGGCCGGACTATGCCCACGAAAGGAGCAAATTAGCCAAAACCCATTGTTTTTTTTTAATTAATTATCTCGTGAGAAATTGAGATTTGATATGATATTATGATGGATTTTTGAAATTTGAGAAAATCTTACTGTAATCTTATCTTTTGACATAGACGATAAAATCAGTAGAGAATATTCAGGAGATAATGGAAATAAGAGGATTTTTGTGATTGGGAGGTTATAGGCTATCTTCGTGTATATTTGAAAAAAAGATGAAATATTCTACAAAGATCACCTATTTTTACCTATGAAATATTCTACAAATATCACCTATTTTTACCTATTAAAAGCAATAGTGTACGATGAGAAAGGGGGGGCTTCTCGAGGTCGAAAAAATTCAACACAAAGAAAAGAGAAGAAAAGTTTTTCCCCTCTTGGCGTTCGTTCCTTTGAGAAAAACAAAAGAGAAAGACTTTTTGCGGAAAATGAGAAAAGTAAAGCAAAAAGCTTCTGCAGAAAAGTGAAGGGGGCAAAGAGGAAGGGATGTGCAATAGAGAGAAGAGAAAAAGAAAAAAAGAAGAAGAAGAAGAAAAAAGAAAAAAAGGGAGCCATTCATCTTCTTCGTGGGTACCCTAGTGGCTATGGCCAGTCCCCCGCGCACTACCGCTCACCACCACCACGTCGGTGCCACCCAACGCCGGTAGGCGAGCCGCCAATCACTGCCACTCCGCCAGCCGTCCGTGACCACTCAGCGTCGACCCACGCCTGCCTTCTTGCCCGACCGCCGATCGCACCAACTCGTCACCCGTCTCCAACCGACACCCCTACAGAAGAGCCCGAGCCCGAGCACCTACAGCAATTTGCGTCGGTCTTGCCCGCTACACCTCTGCACCCGAAGCCAGCAACTCACGAGCTCAAACGCCTGCAGCACTCGCATCCAGCTTCGATCATCGTGCTTGACGCTGCAGTCCCGAAGACAGCAAGTCCCCGATACGTACGCGACCCACCTCTGCAGATCGCCCTCCGCCAGTCTCTGCCGCGCCTTCACCTAAGCCGGACTGCTGCCCTTCCAACCCAATGCCCCTACAGAGCCTCCATCCGACGCCGCCGTCGCCCCGCCCGTGTCACCCTCCGCTTGACCAATCCGCTCAGTCGCGCCTACAGCCTTCTACCAACGACACCTTTGCCAGCGCCCAATAGTCCACGCCTCCGCACCAGCAATGCCATCACCGCCGCTCGGAGCCCAACGCCACCACGCGTTTGTGCCCGCAACCTGCTGCTGCCCAACCTTCGCCGGAGCCCTAAAGCCCACTGCTCCTGACCTCCCGCGCCTAAACTGGTCCCGCACCCCCGCCGTTCAGCAAGCTGCACCACTGCCCTAGCCCTCGCCAGAGCTCCGACGCCGGCCACTGTCCATCTAGCACCAACCAACCCGCTTTGCCCCCCCAATTTTCCTTAGGTTGCTCATTTTTCTTTTAGTTTTGTTTTTCTTATTTTATGTTATTTTACTTTATTTTTAGTTAGTTTTGCTATTATTGTATAAGTTTGAATATTGTGAGGTGATTTTTAGTTTATGGATATTATAGGCATTACCAGCAAGGATTTTGTCCGAAATTATTGTAATTATTAATTTGATTCGAGAGACATCGGATCATTTTTTTAATTATATTAATTTTTGGGCTTTTGGTAGAATTTTAATTGTTAAATCATTATAATTATTAATTTGATCTGTAAGACTTCGGATCATATTTTTAATTATTTTGAAGAACTCTTTGTTGTGATAATTAGGGTTAGAATAATCGTTAATTTGACCTGTGAGACAACAGGTTATTTTTTCGATTATTTTAATCCTTTATTTTGTTGATAGTGTAGATTTAATATTTATTTAATAATTACTTATCTTTAAAAAAAATCAAAATTCTGCATGAGCATATAGGTTTAGTAAATCAGACATGTAGGTTTAGTAAATTAGAATTTTTTTTTAGGATTACATTTTAGGATTACATTTTTAGAAATAAGTTAGGGTTTGACCTAAATAACCCTTTTTTTTTTAAATAGGGTTTTAAATGATGTTTGCACATTTTAATTATCTCATTTTTCTAAAAAATATTTTTCTAAAATAGGATATGGTTTAAGTCAAATTAATCCCTAAAATAAATTAGAAAATTACTTTTTTAGATAGTTTAATTAGGGTTTTTATTAACTCCGAATTTCAATAAAAAAATACAAAAAATACTAGGTGCATGTTAATTAGTTTGCATAATAGGATCATTTAATTAGAATTTTTTTATTAGTAAAATTAAGTCATGTAGTTACAATGCACGTTTTTATGAAAAAAATTCTAATTTCAAGAAAACCCAAAAAAATGATCGCTTGCTTTGTGTGATGCAATTTATTTATTTATCTTTTTATTCAATGTTTAATAATGATTGAGCATCTGTATCACGCCCATTGCATGATAGTAATTTAGGTTAAAATAAATCCAAGCTGCCTGCAAAATCATTTTTGAAAATTAAAAAAGAAATGGTACCGAGAGGACATTAGAGAAATCTAGTGTAACCAAGTCCCTGTACCCATAATCTCTAGTTCGTAGGAGCAAAATAATTATCCCATTATTTTACTTAGGTGTCTAATTGACCTACCATAAACTAATTAGTGGCGACTCCTAGATAAAATCTATTTGCATGTTAAAAACTCAAACCTATGTCGTGAATTAGTATGGGCTTGGGAGAGCCCGAGTTAAGTTTAAGGCTTAGTAGTCCATTAGCCTAAACCATAGGTGGTGCACCCGAAATTTAGGTCACGACACTTTTGCTTGTTTTTAATCTTCCTTCGAAGACTGCCAACAGTCCTCCTTCAGTCTCTGCCGCTTGCTCCACTCCATCTACACGAAACCTTCCACCGAGGATGACTTCATGTTCTGTTGACCGAAGCAACTCGACACTAGCGAAGCCTCCCCGCATGCAGCCTCTGCAGTCGCTGTCTCACCTTGTCCGCATGTTTTCGGCCTAAAATCCTAACAGGAAGTCCAGGAATTCAATCCAGCTTCCTCATGTCTTCATCTCCACCGAGCAAGCTTCAGCCCTTCCCACGTGCTTCTCCATTGCTTCTGCCGCGTGAAATTCAGTCGACCAAAGCCAGCTCTCCAACTCAACTTATTTGTCCTCCTTCGGCTAGCGCCTAGCAATGAAGATCACCCCTCCTCGACGCCAACTCAGCCATTTCGACTTCACAAGCAGCAGTTCGGCCAGCAAAGTCTTCCCACGTGAAGCCACCCACCTGCTTCCTCACTTGCGGTCCATCTTTAGCCATTGGTAGGGGTGAGCATGGTCCGGGTTGGGCCGGTCCACCCCCTAACCCTAGGACCAACCCGCACAATGTTGGCCCTCAATTTTTGGGACCAAGGACCGACCCTATTGAGCTTGGGACCGAGGATTGGACCGACCCAATGGGTTTGGTCCGATTCCAGGATCAACCCGGGACCAACCGATAATTTTTTATTTCATTTTTTGTACTCCTTAAAAAAGCGATTAAGGACCAGATTGACTCAATAGATTCGGTCCGGTTTCAAGGTCAATCTAGGACCAACCAATAATTTTTTATTTCATTTTGTGTACTCCTTGAAAGGGCAACCAAGGACCGTATCGACCTAATGGGTTCGATGATGAGCGAGGTCAACTAAGGAAGGCAATCGGTGAGGGTCAAATGGGGTGAGCGTCGAACAGAATGAGCATCGAATGTCGAGCGGGGAGCAACAAGCCAAGCGAACATCGAGCTACGAGTGGCCCAAAGCGAGCAAGGCGAGTGTCGAGTTGTGAGCAGAGAAGTTGTTTCTTTTGATTTTAGCAAATTGAAGACTAAGAGGATAAATAAGACAGAAGAGAACGAATACTAGAAGAAGATGCCATAAGATACATTTTTGGATGTTGTGAGGACTCCTTACAAAAACATTTTCCTCATTCGTAAATTATGACTATTAACGTTATAAAAGACATGAAAAACCTAAATTATTAAATAACAATGTAAAATTACTTGAACTCTTTACTAAAGAGCTATTTAATATTATTGACACCATTTATTTTAAGGTTTTCTCTATATAAAAAAATTATAAATAATATTTTTTATATATATAGTCAGGGTTGGTCCGGGTTGGATCGACTTGGAACTCTTAGGACCGAGGACCGACTCACACAGTGTTGGTCCAGGAATTTTAGGACCAAGGACTGACCCAGTCTCCCTGGGAACCAGACCAAGACAGGCAGGGTTGGGCCGGTCCAGGGTCGGTCCAGGATTGACCCTGGACCGATGCTCACCCCTAGCCATTGGGCCTAGCAAAGCCCATCTTCACAACAGCAGCTTAGCCCACAATTGGTGGGAATCAACTTAGCCCAGTTTAGTTTAGTTCAGTTCAGCCAAGGAGCAGCCCATCTTTGATTTTGGCCAGGCCCATTTGAAGCCAAGCCCGCAATTTTGAGGCCCAAGCCCAGCATCTGCAACGAGCTCAGTCCAACACAAAAACAAATCTTAGATTGGGCTGAGATTTGTTAGGCCAATTCCAAGCCCGGTCCAAGCCCCGTTGGTGTCGTCGCGAGCCCAAGTTCGGCCGCCATTGCGTTGCCATCGCGATGATCTAGTCTTCGCTTTGCACAAATGAGTTTTACTCACTAATCCCTTATTAGTCAATTAATTGTGCTTAGGGGTTGTTTAGATTTAATTAAGTGTAATTAGGTGGATAGATTAAATTAGAATAATTAAATTAGGGATTTACCTATGCATGTTAGGAGAATGGTTAGTGTACTTAGCAAGTAGACATGCTCTATTATTTATTAACGAGTCTCAGTAATTTTCCAGACTCGTCTCGGCTTCCAATAACGCATTATGGACCTAAATTTGATTTATTGCTTTTATTTATTAGTTTTCAAAATTATTTAATTAATTAATTTATTTTCTAGAAATTAGGTTCGGATAGCCAACAATCAGAATTTTATGTTGATTGTCATGGTGCAGCTCATTTATTTAATTGAGCTTTATTTTGTGCTAAATTGAATTAATGATGATTGTAGGAATTTATTCCTAAATTATTTAATTTTGGTAATTAAGGGAAAAATTACCGAAGGTCAATTTACAATGCCAAAAATATGTAATGGGCTGCTGAAGCTGGTGGGATATTTAAAAAGGTGAAATTATGATATTTTGGCTAAGGCCGACCGTGTCCCCACACACGGCTATTTTTATTGAGAATGATAAAAAGAATGAATTGATTGAATGGTCGAGATGGTATACTATGTTAGCCTACGAGCGACATGTCAGCTTAACGAGATCAGTATACCGGTATACTATATCAGCCTACAACGATATGTCAGCTTAGCGATAGCAGTATACCCAATCAGCTTATCGAGAGCAATATGATCGACTTAGAGAGAGCATTATTAGTGTATTATATCAACCTACGGGCGATCAGCTTAGCGAGAGCATTACACTATTTATAAGCTTCGTGCGAGCTATACTATCTATATATCAGCTTAGAGTAAGCAATCCTGAACTATGGTCAAACTTATAGATAGTATTGAATGTGCCGACCAAGCATGGGTCGTGATGACATGTAATCGATTGGGTCGATTGATTGATGATTCGATTTGAGTTCTTAATTGACGTGATGAGGTAATTCAATGATTGATTGATGTGATATAAAGCATATGTGATTAATGTGGATTTGCAAGATGGAACTGAGGCCAAGGTATGTCATTTGATCTGTGTTTGCTTAGGCAGCCTAAGGCATATTTCCCTCTTAAGACATTGTGTCACTGGTTATTGAATAACCATTTTCAGATCCTTAGATGGCATTGGTGAAGGGCCAGAGGCCCGAAGTGTAGAAGGTGAAGCACGAAGAACTGATGATCCTATTGGACTAGTTAGTCATAGGACAATCCTCTTTTGCTGGGAGTTGATTCCCTTTCTGCAGAATTTGTTTTATGAACCAGTGGTTTAGAACCTGACTTAACAATTCGCCTTGTATACATTTGCACCATGATTTGCAATGTATATAAGTGTGGTTGCTTTTTAAAGCGTGAAAGTATGGTCCTACTATTTTATCCCATTTTTTTATTGTCTGGGGATTTTATTATATACTTCCGCTTACGTATTAAAATGAAAGGGGTCGGCGATGCGTTTTGGGACGTCGTTATTAATTGACTAGGTAAGGGATGGGCACGAATTTGAGGATCAGGGCATGACATTCTTGATTGGAATATTTCTCATGATTAGGTTCAATAGTATCTTAAAATTGTTAATTATCCTAGAGATTTCACCCCAACAGCCTTTTTTTATGCATCGTTTACAAAAGCTCTTGAAGAAGAATCCACTCCAATGGAAAAGAGAGTATACCAATGCAATTGTGGTGCTAAAAGAGAAATTGATGCATCTTCCCCCACTGTCAGTTCTTTTTTATGGCAAGCGAATCTTGTGAATTGATGATAGTGAAAAGTTTTGGACAGTAATTTTGCTCGAAGAAGTCAAGGAAAGAGATACATCTATGAGCAAAAGAGCGGACGGTTTTCACCTACTGAACTTCACTACCACTCTACATTCAAATAAACTTTAGCTGTCAAATATGAAATAAAGGAATTCAAATTCAATATGATTGGTTATCATTTCTCTGTCAAAAAAAAAAAAAAAAATCTATCCTTTCCCCATCCAAAATGAAGCTTAAAGCCAAACTAGTTTCTCATCCTCAACTTATTTGATGCATAGAATAGTTTTCCAAATATTCTTTTGAAACCAAACCCATTAAAGGAGAGAAGAACCTCCTTGTAAATCTTCTCTAAAGACCCAAAGACTTCTCATCATTTTACATGTTCACTTTTGACCAATTGTGAATTGATAGTGTAAGGGAAGGGTGAAAAGAGCCCCATTAGGGTGATATGCTCAATGTCCTCCTTGAAAACCACAATACTTTCCTCGTCTTTTCTACAAGTTAAGGAAAGAGATACATCTATGAACAAAATAGTGGACGGTTTTCACCTACTGAACTTCACTACCACTCTACATTCAAAGAAACTTTAGCCGTCAAATATGAAATAAAGGAATTCGAATTCAATATGATTGGTTATCATTTCTCTATCATATATATATATATATATATATGTCCTTTCCCCACGCAAAATGAAGTTTAAAGCCAAACTAGTTTCTCATCCTCAACTTATTTGATGGTTAGAATAGTTTTCCAAATATTCTTTTGAAACCAAACCCATTAAAAGGAGAGAAGAACCTCCTTGTAAGTCTTCTCTGAAGACCCAAAGACTTCTCATCCTTTTACATGTTCACTTTTGACCGATTGTGAATTGATAGCTTAAGGGAAGGGTGAAAAGAGCCCCATCAGGGTGATATGCCCAATGTCCTCCTTGAAAACCACAATACTTTCCCCGTCAAGCGACATTTTTCTACAAGTCAAGGAAAGAGATACATCTCTGAACAAAAGAGCGGACGGTTTTCACCTACTGAACTTCACTACCACTCTACATTCAAAGAAACTTTAGCCGTCAAATATGAAATAAAGGAGTTCGAATTCAATATGATTGGTTATCATTTCTCTGTCAAAAAAGAAAAAAAAAAAATTGTCCTTTCCCCATCCAAAATGAATTTTAAAGCCAAACTAGTTTCTCATCCTCAACTTATTTGATGGGTAGAATAGTTTTCCAAATATTCTTTTGAAACCAAACCCATTAAAGGAGAAAAGAACCTCCTTGTAAATCTTCTCTAAAGACCCAAAGACTTCTCTTCCTTTTACATGTTCACTTTTGACCGATTGTGAATTGATAGCGTAAGGGAAGGGTGAAAAGAGCCCCATCAGGGTGATATGCCCAATGTTCTCCTTGAAAACCACAATACTTTTCTCATCAGACAACATTTTTCTACAAGTCAAGGAAAGAAACACATCTATGAACAAAAGAGCGGACGGTTTTCACCTACTGAACTTCACTACCACTCTACATTTGAAGAAACTTTATCCGTCAAATATGAAATAAAGGAATTCGAATTCAATATGATTGGTTATCATTTCTCTATCAAAAAAAAAAAAATCTGTCCTTTCCCCATCCAAAATGAAGTTTAAAGCCAAATTAGTTTCTCATCCTCAACTTATTTGATGGGTAGAATAGTTTTCCAAATATTCTTTTGAAACCAAACCCATTAAAGGAGAGAAGAACCTCCTTGTAAATCTTCTCTAAAGACCCAAAGACTTCTCATCCTTTTACATGTTCACTTTTGGCCGATTGTGAATTGATAGTGTAAGGGAAGGGTGAAAAGAGCCCTATCAGGGTGATATGCCCAATGTCCTCCTTGAAAACCACAATACTTTCCTCGTCAAACGACATTTTTCTACATGTGATAATAATAAATGCTAAACATATTGTAAGTGTGAATGCATTGAAAATTTGGGCCTCCCTTCGTTGGAACTCTAGCTTCTTCACAAAAATAGAGAGTTTGTAGATAGTTTGTAGCTAGAATTTCTGTAGTACATAACACCTTGTAAGGAGCACTTCTATCTAATTTTTCCCCTAATAAATACAATCTCATAAACTTGTCCCTTGAAGAGGATATTTGTACTTTGCAAGTATAGCCAGGCATGTTTTCAATTGAATGAGATCGATTGAATACACTAGATCTCATAATGAGCTAGGGCAGCAACGACAAGAACAACATAAAACGCAATTGATGGAATGTTTGGTCTTCATCTCCATGGACTTCTCAATCCCTCCCATAATTGACGGAAAACATGAGGCACCAATTCGTCCAGTCTTTGACCTTCAGTTTGCCAATTTGTCATTTTTTGGATTTTGTCCTCCCTTTCTTCTTTTTTATCACCTTAAATATTAGTGTACAAAACCACATAGCAAACTACAAGTGGACAATAAATCATATTTAATGCATCTTCCGTCATTGCCTGATCTTTCTGATGGCAAGTGAATCTTGCGAAATTGATGATAGTGAAAAGTATTGGACAATAATTTTGCTCGAAAAAGTCAAGAAAGAGATACATCTGTGAACATAAGAGCGGAGGGTTTTCACCTGCCGAACTTCACTACCACTCAACGTTCAAAGAACATTAGCCATCAAATATGAAATAAAGGAATTCGAGTTCAATATAATTGGTTATCATTTCTTTGTCTGAAAAAAAGAAGAAGAAAAAGGCCATCCTTTCCCCATCCCAAATGAAGTTTAAACCCAAATTAGTTTCTTATCCGCAACTTGTTTGATAGTTAGAATGGTTTTCAAAGTACTCTTTTGAAATCAAACACATTAAAGAAGAAAAAACATCTTCATGTATCTTCTTTCGAGAACCAAAGACTTCTCATCCTTTTATAGGTTCGCTTTTGACCAATTGCGAATTAGTACTGTGAGGGAAGGGTTAAAAGAACTCCATTGGAGAGTTTAGATGTAATCAAGGTGTGGAAAACACTCAAACTTGCAAGTAATTGTAACTCTATTTTTCTCCGATTTTTAGTGGATTATAGCTGCTTACTCTTCCAGCTGCATAGATATCAATTTTCGAACTGAACCACGGAAATCTCAAGAGTTCTTCATTGTTTCTCATTTATTTTCTCAGTGATTTCACATTAATTAATTACTAAATTTGGTTAGTTCCCACATTATTTTATAATAATTTATTCAATCTTCAGTCTTCAGTCTTCAGGAGAGAGAAAGTTTACGGAATTTCCCATGATGGAGTTAGTCAATAATTGATTTGTGCATAGAGAGAGGAGGTTTATAAATTCAGCTCAGACTGAAAGTGGATCACTGGACGAGATGGGGAAGCACCTATTTTTTATTCTCAACTCTATTCTCTTGTGGTGGTGGAGCTCAATCACAATCTCCAAAGCATACTCACAAAACCAAACGGATCGGTTCGCGTTAGCCTTCTTAAAAAAAGCAATACACAAAGACCCATTTGGGGTCTAGCTCTTGGAATGATTCTACTCATCATTGTGAGTGGCAAGGTGTTTTGTGCAGCAAAAGACATCCTGGGAGGGTCACATCTCTGGTCTTGGGATTACAAGGCTTGGATGGCTTTCTATCTCCTCACATAGGTAACCTCTCTTTTCTAAGGGTCATATGTTTGCAGAACAACAGCTTTCATGGCGAAATCCCACCACAGATTGGCAACTTGCTTCAGCTACGTGTTCTTATTCTTAGTAACAACTCATTTGGTGGGCTGATACCCTCCAATCTTTCCCATTGCTCAAACCTTGAGACTCTGAATCTCATAGATAACCAACTTGTGGGGGGAATTCATTCTAATCTTGGTTCTTTAACATAACTTAAAGGCTTGGGCTTGGCTCGGAACAATCTTGTAGGTTCTATTCCTCATTCGATTGGAAACCTCTCACAGCTACGTCTGCTCTCCCTGGCAATAAATGTGTTAAGTGGAGGAATACCTAAGGAATTGTCCAGACTTAAGAGATTGACACTTTTCGAACTATGTTTCAACAAACTAACCGGTGAGATTCCAGCAGAGATTTTAAACATCTCTGACATTATTTGTTTCGATGTTACTTATAACAAGTTTTGGGGAAGCTTTCCCAATGATGTCGGCACTAGTTCTTCTCTGTATTTCCTTGGCGCTTCCTATAACTTGTTCACCGGGATGATTCCGTCAACGTTAACAAATGCCACAGGTCTTCGGGACTTTCCCTTTCCAACAACAATTTCCATGGGCGAATACCGAAAAATCTGGGAAGGCTGAAGGACCTTTATATATTTGAATTGGGTCATAACCACTTGCAGGATAACTTGAGTTTTATTTCTTCTTTAGTTAATTGTTCCAACTTAAAAACTCTCGGGATGTCAGGGAACTTGATTCACGGATCGTTGCCGAGATCCTTCTCCAATCTCTCCACCAGCATTGAGTCGATTTCTATGTCAAGCAATCGGATCCAAGGATCTATTCCTTTAGCCCTCGGAAATCTCTTCAACTTGTCTTTCTTGGGTTTAAGAAATTATCTCCTAACTGATTGTATTCCCGATTCCATCGGAGCACTTTACAAGTTGCAACAATTTTATTTGGATGGCAACATGTTGACTGGAGAGATACCATCTTCGATTGGTAACATTACGTCGTTGGGTATCCTTGACCTTTCCTCCAACATTTTCCAAGGCTACATACCAAAAAGTCTCGGCAACTGCAACCAACTAAATTTACTTGATCTTTGGAACAATAACCTAATTGGCTCAGTTCCTGTCGAAATCATGGGTCTTTATTCCTTGTCGATCGTCCTAAGTTTAGCAAATAATAATTTAAGTGGATCTCTTTCAATGCAAGTTGGATCTTTAAAGAATCTTGGCGAATTAGATCTGTCTTACAACAGGCTGACCGACGTAATTCCAGCATCCATCAGCGAGTGCTTGGTATTGGAACGACTTTACTTAGAAGCTAATTTTTTTCGTGGTCAAATCCCCGAACCTTTAAGTTCATTACGGGGTCTACAAGAGCTGGACCTTTCCAACAATAATTTTTCTGGTCCAATCCCGAGCTTTCTCTCCAAGCTTTCACTACTCAAGTACTTGAATTTGTCCTTCAATCAACTCGAAGGACAAGTTCCAGAGGATGGAGTTTTTCTTAATGCAAGTTCTGTATCGATTTATGGAAATACGGAACTCTGTGGAGGTGTTCCCAATCTGAAGCTTCCTCTTTGCAAATCATCAAGCTCTAAGAAGTCTTCTTCAACCAAGGCCAAAGTAATATATGTGGTAGCTAGCAGTTGGTTATGTTTAGCTTTGTTGCTCCTATGTCTGTCTATTTTTTATCACAAAAAGAAGCAGAGGACAACCAATGCACTTCATTATCTTTCGAGAACCAATTCTTGAGGATTTCTTATGAAGAACTCTTGAGAGCGACTAACAGATTCTCCGAGACCAATTTGATTGGTAAAGGGAGATATGGCACAGTTTATAAGGGGATTCTTGATGGAGGTGCCACGGTGGCAACAAAGGTGCTCAATCTAATGCAAAGAGGTGCTTCAAGGAGCTTTATCTCTAAATGTCGAACTCTAGGAACCATTAGACACCGAAACCTCATGAAGATACTAAGTGTCTGTTCGAGCGTGGACTTTTGTGGCAATGACTTCAAAGCTCTAATATATGAGTTCATGGCTAATGAGAGCTTGGAGGAGTGGCTGCACCCTGGAACCATAGGACAAGATGATGAGTGTAGCGAATCAAGAAATCTGAGACTAGTGCAAAGATTAAACATCGCCATTGACATAGCTACCGTGATCAAATATCTCCATGAGGGTTGCTATCCAGCCATCGTCCATGGAGATCTGAAGCCGAGTAATGTGCTTCTGGACAACGACATGATGGCTCGAGTTGGAGATTTCGGGCTTGCAAAGATCATTTCAACGATGTCTACCGAAGCCATAATAGTTCAAGACCAGGGTAGTTCAACTTCAACCGCAGTCAGAGGATCCATCGGCTATGTGCCTCCTGGTATGAAACTGTCATATTTTCTCGATTAGTTTTTATTTGATTGCGATAGTAATATGTGAGTGCCAAAAGTTTGACTAAACAATTATTCGACATTATGTTATGATTTGTATGCTTTGACACCTCTTTCTCACAACTCAATTCCTCTTTCCACTATTAATAGCTTCCGCAAAAAATAAAATAAAATAAAATACATATCTGTTTGTACGAAAAGATTAGGGATAAGTGCATTAGAAGTCCTAAAACTTATCATGAAAATGCAATTGAGTCTTAAAACTTTCAAAAAGTGCAATTAAGTCCTAAAACTTATCATGAAAGTTCAATCAAGTCCTAAAACTTTCAAAATGTTTAATAAAGTCCTAAAACTTGTATCGAAAGTGCAACCGAGTCCTAAAACTTTCAAAAAGTGCAATCAATGGAATGACTTAGATTGAATCATTTTGATAAATTTTAGGACTTGATTGCACTTTTTGAAAGTTTTAGGACTAAATTGCACTCTGTAACAAGTTTTAGAACTTAATTGCACTTTTTGAAAGTTCTGGGACTTAATTGCATTTTCATGACAAATTTTAAGACTTCCAATGCACTTATCCCAAAAGATTAATAGTAGCTTGCCCTAATCGTATTTTAAATTAAGATGAGAATAAACCATCGTAATTTTGATCAATGAGTGGAAAATTTTTAGAAAACTTGTGAATCCATGTGAATAAATAGATTAAGCATATTGTATCATCTCATATTTATATTTTCTTTTTATAATTCGTATTTTGTCTCATATCACGTTCATGCCATTAAAACAAATTGCGAATCTCTTTTGGAATGTTATGACTTAAGGTCTTAACAATAAGTAATTTTTTCTTCATGGCAGACTCTTTCATGACCAATAATTTAATATTAGAAAAATATATTCGATGACGTGACATTTATGCTAGAAACTGTTGGAGGATACACTAATTGACAAACACGATGGGCTCTAGCCTCTAGCCTCTACCCAACTATCACTTTCCCTGAACTTATTGGGCAGAGCATATTAAGAAAAATTTACACATTTACAAGTATAAATCCATCACGGTCAACAAATCACTATAAGTCTCTTCTCCCCCCCGGTGTGTTTATTTTTTGCCTGTTCTTCTTGGCATTTTCTTCTCGTCTTTGCATAAAAGAAAGTGTGGTATAGGTGTTTTACATAATTTGTATCATGAAAATGATGAGCATCACGTGGATCGCATATGTTTCCAGTCAAAAAACCAACTATTCAAATTTAGTTAACACAGAGACTTCTGCCAAGGCCTTCACCCAACATATTTTCTTTTCTTTCTATTTTCACCCGTATCCTACTAAAGGACAAAACCACTTTTGATGTTTAGGCAATTTGTGTAGCAAACATGAGACAACTTTTGTTGCACTTAGTAGTTTTGGAGAAGAAGAGTTTATACGTTGTTAACTGACCTTTGGTGCACTATATGAATTCTAAAATCCTATTTCTCTACCATTAATGCTTTTCTCAACGATTGATGCACTTTATAAGAGTTCATACGACCGGCGCCAAACATCAGCCATATACAGTAAACTAAACGAAAAATTAAACAGAGAGAAATGAAAGCAAAAAATCAGTAGGGGCTTTGGGACCCTTGGCCTTGCTCTAAGGATCCCTTGGCCTCTGCCATGCATAGTGGGCCCGATTGTGAAGTGAATGAGGGCTTACAAGCCATCTCTCTATATTGGGTGTGATAGGCACGATCCCTCACAATTTTCTTTGGCAAGCTCTTGCAAATGGACATAAAGCAAAATCCCATGTGACTTGGAAGCTTTTTCTAAACAATTGACTTCAAGAAAAAATGTATGTTCGTCCCTATTAATGTCTTGATGAAATTTTCAGAGTATAGCATGGGACACAAGGTTTCCACACTTGGGGATGCATATAGTTACGGCATTTTATTATTGGAGATGTTCACAGGAAAGAGACCCACTGAAGAGGCCTTTGGACACCATCTTAACCTCCACAACTTTGTCCAAATGGCTCTTTCGGATCGAGCAATGGACATTATAGACTTAAGGCTTTGGAGTGAAGTTGGTGATCGACAACAAGAGATGAAAATTAGAGATTGCATTTTCTCTGTATTCGAAGTTGGAGTCGCATGTTCAATGGAATCACCGTCGGATCGGATGGGCATGACCGAGGCAATAAGGAAATTACACTTGATCAAGGTGAGTTATGAAGCCAAATAGAGGATGATAAGCATGTAGCTAAATCAGTTTTCTTGTTTCGTCTTGGAACTTTTTCACTAGTAGAGAAAATCATCGTGCATAGGTAGTGCTAGCAAATTTACATGAATGTCTCCCTAACTAGTCTACCTACCTATTTTATAATCGTGGAAAGTGGATGTATGGAGTTAAGTCCACCTATTTCCACCAAGTAATCATGTAAAATTTGATGAATTTGCTTATTTGCCTAGTTCTCTTCATTTACGATGCCAATGTGGATCGATGCATTGCTTAATTATCATGGTTGGGCCATTGCCCTTACCTCTCTCTCTGTGCACGCTTGTATATTAGAATGTGACCTCACCGTGAGGTCACGAGCTCAAGGCCAACTCTTAATGTCGTGCTTAAATGAGAGCCCACGGTCAATTGAAGATCAAGCTTGATCAAATCCAAAGGCAAGGAGAGGGAGGCAACCTTATCACAAGATCATGGGGTCAAGGCTAACTCTCGATGTTGCTGTTGAGAGTGACCTCACTATCAATTGGAACCCATCCTTGATCAAATTTGGACAACGTTGCCGACGAAATTATGTTGCAGTCATGTTGCCAACACCAACAGCCACCGTGTGAGACCCCCTACCTCCTCTCCAAACCTCCTTTTCTTTTATCTTTTTTCTTTGCTACGGCATCGAATTACAGACTTTTTTTTTTGGTCGATAGAGATAGAGAGTTAACAAAGACATAAATGGGACATGATCAAAAAGGGAACATGGATGCATATTTGTTGCACTTGTCGGTGTGCTTATTACAATGTCTAATTATCCTCATCAAGACTTCCCACTCAACCAACCCTCTCTCTTTCTTCACCATTAACCACCGTCTACGGCCATTGTGGCCACCTATCATCACGGTCGCCTCCTCCACGTCTCACTACTTTCTCCTTTGTGTCATCCACGACCATGTTTGCTTTCTCTATTTGCCGACCCAAAACACTCTCTCCTTCACTGTCTCTTCTCTCACCGCCAAATTTCTAAGGTCTCCAAACCACCATTGATGACCTGATTTAGCCAATATGGCCTTTAAGATCTCATGGAAATCTCAATGGACAGGCTAGATGTAGGAGGCATCCCCAAACCTTGAGATGGCCTTTTGATCTCATCCTCGTCAACAACTTGATTGTAGATGACGAGAGGAGCTCGACGCAAGGTCTTGAGACCCACCAAAGGCATAAACTTGCCATTCGGGCAAGCTTGGCTGCCCTCAAATGAGAAAGGGAGAAAGAGCTATGCGAAAGCAGGGACAACGACCGACATTAAAGCGATATGGGAGAGAGGGTGAACGGAGCATGACACGATCCCTCGTCAACACCAACAGTAAATGGTGGAGCAAAGAAGGTCACGATTTATATTAGCAGTGGAGGCACATTAGTGACACGAGCTACATGTGGTTGTACGGCTCGGCAGGGGACGGAGATAGATTAGAGGGAGAGAAAAGATTGGCGTTGGGATTTTGAGGAATGATTGGGGAAGGTGTACAATTAACAAGAGAGACTCATGTCTTGATTTGGCATTGGAGACAGCAAATAAGTAAACCAATGGTACAATGGATCCGCATCCAATGCCATAGATGTGGTGCAAAATACATAACACCATGGTATAGTGACAAAAATGCTAAGCAAACAAAACCGACTCACAGTATGGACGGAATAGGCTATATTAGGGCAAGTGCCCGTGAAATATATACCAAACTGCAGGTCAACTATCAATAGTGTAACAATCCGCAATAGAATGCCATCAAGCAGCTCAAGTTTGGCATTAGGATCAAAATTAGGGGCATGCTGAAAACATCATGAATTGAGATCAAAAAGGGAACAATCTAATGCTAACATCAAGTCACAATGTGAAAGAATATTGACTTTTTGTATTGCTCAATTGGACAATGTATTACACTGGAGGGATATTTGTATCCAGGATAATATACGCAAGGAAGTAATCTATTATGGGGTGTCTAACTCCAAACCATCCCTTCCCGTTATACCATGAAGTGTAAAAGTCAAAAGAACACTTTGTTCTCATGCATCCTTTCATTACAAAAGCAGATAAGCAATTGATGATCAAGAACACTTAAATCTACAAAAGCCATTTCAAACATTCGCAAAATATTGCTAATTTTCTAGTAATAATCTGCTTAAGATGCTCTTATGAGCAACATGTTATACATCTATATTTTTCTAAACTAGCTCATGAATCATATCAAGCTAGTCATTTTTATTTTCCCTTTATTTTTTATGTCACACCCATGACGCATATAACAATAGGCCATAGGTAAGCTTGTCACTCTAAAAGCCTTTCCTAGTATGGAAGTTCTCCTTCATAGTTGCCTGGAGGATTGTAATTGCACACAACATACCACCACCCATTGTTACACTAAACCTTAGCACACCCAACTCGAACCGAGTCGCGCCAAACCATCTGAGTGTAGTGCAAGCAGTCACACCCGCTCGTGCAGGTGTTGGTGTCGTAATTATAGTTATGCTTCTCTGCAACCCACAAGCTGACAGCGTCGGTGCCAGTGAATGTGCCAGTGCCCTTGGCAAGGTTCTCGCCGTAGGGTCCATTGGAGTGCACGAGGCCGCAGTCGCTAACCCGTTGGTTCGCACAGCTTTGGGCGTATGCAGCAAGCGTGTTGTCCCATGTCATGTTCACCACGCCAACTTGCTTCCGAGCGGCATTGTGAGAGTTGAGATAGTCTTGGGGTGAGTTTTGGGCATGAGTAGGTTGAAAGAGAGAAATAGAGACAAGAGAGATGATGATGGTTAGAGAATTCATGATGCTCAAGGAATTAGCTATGTTGGTTCAAGGTGATATATTTGGTGATCAGTTATGCTATTTATAGAAAAATATTTTCGGGGCTTCAACTTACCATGTGCAATGAACTTATCAGGGAACATCTCCTTTGGACAACACAACCTTGCGTTCAAATCTAGTTTGATTTGAAATGATAAACTAGTCATTGGTGCATGAGGAAGTAGTTTTGCATGTTCTTCCTTTCCTCAAATGGAAGTAAAGGAAAAGGCTTAAGGGAAGTTTGAAATTTCAGCAAATTGGATATATTATAATAAGAAGAATGTTAGACTTTATGTCGAGTAATGCTAAAGACATTGAGAATAGTGCATGAGATTAAATTATTAGGGGACATAAATAAAGTTTATCCGGTTGTAATGAGCAAACAAGTCTTATCCAAGCCTCCAATAGGGAATGCCCCGATTTATTTACAACACCAACCATCGCCACTTACCATCCTCTGATGCCACCCAATAAGCCATTCAAAAGTCACCACCAACTCATCATCGCATCCGTCGTCCTTGTTCTAAACCAGACCATTTGTCTTTAGCGTCCTCCTCCTCATAACAATATATCACTACCCTTCCGCGAGAAAGGAAAGTTGCTGGACGCGATTGCTTGGTAGATCGGAACAAAACGGCTCCAGAAACCGCATCGAGGGACTTGGTTGGTGAAGAAGGCAACACCAACCGCGATTCGAACTAGCCGAGAAATGGATCCGACTGATCCTCCGGTTTGCAGCTTTTCAACGGATCGACTTTGTTAACGGCGGATTTTGAGGTGGTTTTGATGAATTACCCAGACAAGAAGCCAGAGAGCAATTCCCTGCCGCATCCCCTTTCTGTCGATCGTTTAGCAAGAAATTGATTTTTCTTGCTGAACGAAGTCGTTTTGGGTCATGCAGGCAGGTGAAACTTGTTAAACGTCATCGTTTTGAGCTTTTTATGTTGAATCAGGCTGCTGGCAAGCCACACGGTGGAAAAAATATCAAAATTTTGCCACATCAAATTTCCGACATTCAAAATTGGAGTTGAGACTTAATGGTCGTTTTTTGTTTAAGTAACATTTAAGTGATTTAAAAAAAAAATTGACATTAAAATGAGCGTCGTATATAACTTTTGACATTTCTGGTATACTTTTCCCTCCTCCCACTCCTAGCAATAGCCACCATCGAGACGTTGACAAGCTCTAACCAACCCTCGAGGACTTGATGCTGTCGAGGTTGCGAGGGTCCAAATCCGGAGGCGCATCCTCCTTATATAGAGACTCAACCCTCTCCAGATCTAGAGGCAGCGAGATCCGGATCCATCGCCCTCAGCAGGCAGGTGGTCGTCATTGCCCCTTGATTTCTTGCTTAACAAATCAATCTTCCATTAAAAAAAAAAAAAGGATAAAAAAAAGATAAAAGATAAAAGATAAAATTTATAAATCATTCTTTAATGTCTCTGCCATTTTTCCTTATTTTAAGCTATCTAACAGGTACATGTACTTCTCTTTTGTCTCAATTAAGTTATCATCCACTTGTTTTTAATTTAATACAAGCATGAAAACCATATAATTTGTGTTTTTAATTTTATGAGCTACTTTTACGGTTCTGCAATTGGCATGGATGCGAAGGGCACGCCCTCACATGCCCACTTCGCATTAAACGGTTGGACGTGCATCTTGTAATTGTCTATCGCGCCATAAATAAGTCTTATAAGAAAGAAATTATAATGAGCTTGAGATATGTAATAAATTGAATTTGAATCGTAAAAAATGTTTAGATCATACATAAGTCCCACCTAGATCTTATAAAATTCAACAGTCCAGATTTGGGATGTGATATACTATGTAAAGTAGAGTAAAGCTCCATTAGGAAAATGATTTGAGTAATTTCTCATCGACCGAAATATGTGTCATTTTTTATTTAATTCTCGATTCGACACTTTGCAACGACTTTAGAACATGATGTGTGTTACATTGAAAACTGTCCAAGATTCGGAGGCAATTTGTAATGATATGAAAATCTAAGGGATCTATATTGCAATTCTCCCAAATTTGCGGGAAAATTTTTTCCCTTGAAATGGGCACCACCGAGTCATGTGAGAGAACATGACTAAAGTTTCTAACGAGAATTTGGCTAGAGTCCATGCAAAAGAGAACATTAGAACTAATGTCAAAATGCCAAGGTTAACATTGTAAATACCGAGACAGATATAAAGGGGCAAATTGCCACAATCGCAAAAACATGGGGCTCTAATTATCCCAAAGAATTCTACTATCGCTTCTATAGTAGACTTGATCCCACCAAATTCCGGCCCAAACAGGAAGAATTGGACTCTAGAAGTACTATTAATGGAGGCGAGAACTTGAATCCTTATTGAATCCTATTTTCCTATGGGAATAATCCAAAATGGAATGTGTTCAATCGGAACATGAAATTGGGTCTTGGGTCCATGAATCTAAAAAATAGTGTGAATTCTTGATCTTTCTAAATATCTCTATCAACTTGAAAATTCAAGAATTTGAATTGATGTCCTTTCGTTGATTCTTCCTAAACTGCATCAATTCATCATAAAGATTTCATTTCAATTGGAATTTGGTTATTCGACATGTGTAAGGATCCTAGACAAGGGCCTTTTGCTATAAGACCCGATCTAGGCCCGCCCAGCCTGCATAGTTATTATATATATTTTTTCTCTTGATGGGCTGGGCTGGGCCATAATGTTGGCCCAATTGGAAAGCCCGGTCTAGCTCTTGCCCGCCATCATGTTTCTTCCAGTTTAATTGAGTCCATGACAAGTTCAAGCATAGTTCCCCCAACACATCAAGCCTAATTAAGATTAGCATATTTCAACTGAAGTTGATTCACCCCAAAAAGAGAACATTTGCACTCTCAAAAATATAACGAAAGAATTCTCTATCAATCATACACTAGGAATCACTAATTCATGTGGCACTCAACTCATAGGACCACGTGCATGCCAAAAACCTTAACATGCGATAACCCTGCTTTATACTCAGCAAACCAAGTTCATAAATATGTCAGCAGCACCAATTAAATCAAATGTGGATGGAAAGAAGAAGATGAGATGAAAGAATTGGAGATGATGTCTTATGGATCAGCTAGTTCAGTATTTGGGAAGAGAGCACTCCTTGGATAGGTTATCTTGGAACCTTGCATTGTCCTAGCAATTTGGGAGTGGCATTTGGAAGCCACTTTGAACCCCCAAAGCTCCTTGGGCTAATTGGTGGGTGTTTGGTAAAAATTTTCAAGCCCCATTTGGGGAATGCCAAGCCTTCCCAAGGCAGGTAGGCTGCCTTGAGCTTTCAGCCTTCTCGGCATGCTGAGACCTGAGCTTAAAATAAAAAATTTTCTTCCCAAATTGTCCTCATTGATTTTTTCGTTTTTCCCTTTTTACCCTGACTGTTCATCTTCTTCTTCTTTCTTCTTCGTGAGTGGTTGCCGACAAAGGGCACGCAGTTGCCAGCGACCGTCGCACCCGCCACGCCGACCCGCCGTGCCACGACCTCCACCGCCGCCGCGTGACCCTTTGGCGAGGGTCGCGTGACCCCGCTCGAGAGGTCGTTGTGGAGCTCATGACTTTCAAGCGACCTCTGCGGAGGTCATGACCTTCGTGCGACCCATCTAGTCGCGACCTTTGCGCTGCGACCAGATGGGTTGCCGACTGCGACCTTCGCAGAGGTTGCGATGCAGATCTAGTAGCGACTAGATCTGCATTGCCAGCCATGCCTCAGGCGACCTTCGCAGAGGTCGCAACCTTCGCGCGACCCATTTGGTCACAGATCTGGTCGCGACCAGATGTGGTCGCCGGCCTTCAACCTTCGCGCGCGACCAAATGGGTCGCCGCCACCCTCGCCGGATCGCTTACCCTTGGCCAGCGGTGACCAGTGAAGCCCTTGGCCGGCGGTAACCGGCGAAGCCTTGGCCGGCCAACGTTCCTTTTTTTTTTCTTTTTAATAATAAAAAGCTTTTTGCAAATTTAATTTATCCAAACACCATTTTGCACAAAGATATTTCATAATGGACTTTCACAAATAAATTTACCAAACACACTTTGCATTTTGAAAAACACCCTTAGCTCAATGGTTTTTACATTTTCTCAATGACTTTTCCCAAAAGTTTTCCCAAACGCACCCATACTCATATATCATGTGATATCTCCTGACCCATTTGAACCACCTCCTCTGTGTCGATGTTAAAGAGCTGAAATCTTCATTGTTCCACCAGTTTGTAGGGCTCTCCGCCCTGCAAAACCTCGGGTTGCCCTTCCAGACGCAGGCGTCCATCTTGTAGTCCCCGAAGGAGGCCACGAAGGGGCCCTTCGACCAGTCGATCTTGTCATGCCCGCCCCGTGTCGCCCAGATGTAGCCGTTCCATAGGGTGGCTTTGACGCCCATCGGTTGCCACCTAGGGAACGCCACCCCCTTGTCCGCGTGATTTCGGTACGTCCGAATCGGGATTGAATCCACAAAGAAGCTGCAAAAAGGTTTCAATCCATTATTTCACTGGCTTAATCAGAATGTAGGGCTCAAACGCACACCGTCTATGCATGGTGCAGTGCCTTACACAATCTGGTGGAGGTTCCACAAGATGGAGGAGTTATGGAAGTCCTTAGTCGGATCGAACCAGAGGTAAATCCGCTCTTCGCGGTTGTCGAACCCATCGGCATATACATTGGTTTGGAGAATGTAAGGCTGCCTGGACACGTTGCCGAGGAACTAAAAGTCTATCTCGTCCCGGTTCGGCTGATCGGACGTCAGCTGCGATTCGATCCAATTCAAATCAGCCATGGAGGCACAGGCCAACAAGAAGAGCAAAGAGACCCAAAACATAATAAGAAATAAAAATTGAGACATAATTTCTCATATAGAAGGTCACGACTGTGCCGGCTGAATGACCCGGAATTAGCTTTATTTTCATGTCGATTTTGCCCGAACAAGAACATGTCATTGGAAGCCAAACCAGCCCCTAAAAGCAAAATTCAGATCGTAGAAAGATCATCAAAAGAAAAATCCAGAAAGATATGCAATATCTTCACGTTACACGTACCCGATTCCTGGTCGAGAACCTAGCTTCTGGTCCGACCGTCTGCCGAAGTGTTCACATGGTCCGGCGACCACATCATGAAGAAGTCCTTATTGAAGTCCCCAGTCGACACGATGGAAGAAAATGAAATACGAACTAAATTTAACACTGATACGATGACAAGAAACGAGCAAGGATACTTCAGCTTCGCCTTTTTCAATTATGCTGAGATCAATGTGCCTTCCTGAAGGATCATTTACATGTGAGTGAAGAGTCACATACAGGTAATGCAATGGCTGTGAAGTTGGGATTAAAGGTTTGGAAATGTTGGAAGAAGCAAAGAACGTTCTCTCAGTTTAAGATAGAATATCTTCGATGGGAAACAAAGGGACTTAGGGTTGGTGGAATCTCGAGACAAGATTGTGAGGTTTGCTTCCCGTTTGGTAGCGTTCATCAAGGTATACACTAGTATAAACAAATGGTAATTCTAGACTTTCATCATCACTCGGCCTTAGGCATTTAAAGAAATGCTTTTGAATAATTCTAGCAGTTATGGTAGACAATTATGTTGGACCACATATGTATCCATCGGCACTTCATTCATAAATCATGTCTAAAATTGAACACACACCCAAAGGTTAAGCTTTTTTACTTCTATCGTCACTCTTATCCTCACATCCCCGCCCTCGACCCGTCTCGTTAGCTCATTGAACCGGCTGAGACGTTCAAAAACCAATCTGGTAATTCTTTCTTAGTGTCAATTTCTCGAAAAAGAATCGAAGATTACACATGGTCTAATGTGATCCTTTGAGTTGTAGCCTTTTCTCAACAAAGCAAGGGAGCACTCCATTTCAGTTCATTCTGCAGAAAGTTTTAAGGAAAAGCTCAAAACCTGACAGATCTACCCTGACTTTTCCGGTTCTGCTGATCTTTCTGAGAATTACTTGATCTTCTAGTCTTCCTTTTCACGATCCTTATTCCTTTCTTTTAAAAGACCTCAGCCTCGTGTGCCTTTCTTTCTCCATGTCAAAAAGAGAAATTGGTTACAAACTTTAATTTTTTTTAAAAAAATTACTGAGACAAGGCTCACTTATTGGGGGGAGATGGTGATTATGTATTAATCATGACTACAAGATCGAAGCCAAAGCTAAGCTAAGCCATTACTTTATTTTGCTGCGATCATTCTTCCATCAAATGATTGCTAAACTTGAATAGTATTATCTCGTCCGTCCTTAGCAAGATATTAAAAAGCTACGTCTTGGGTTCGTCCGGACCTCGGGATTCTCAAAATATAAAACAATGAGAGGGAAAAGCTGGGGTCAAGACTTGATAAGATATTGACCTCTTTAGTAGATGTAAGATGTGTGGACACGTTAAAAAAAAATAATGCATTTAAAGCAATCGTGTTTCATTGATTATGTTTTATGACTAAAATTCATTCCTCTTAAACATGAGTTCAAGAATGTCACTTTTTGAAATTTTGTTGTTCATTCCATATGTTACAGTATGATCGAATTATTTTATCCATTTACAAAAGCTAAATACCTAATTTAAAGTTAAGGAAAAGCGCATAAGAGATCTTTGAACTTTTTTTGTTCAATTGGGTTGCCAAATTACATGATTCTTTGTTCAAGTTCGTCCTTCTATCGGAATTCTGGACAAAATGATGGCATGACCATTTAATCAACGTTGAAATGCTAACGTGACATTCAACATGGTTTTTAGAGAGACTAAAACACAAAATAAGAAATACATAATAAATTTTTTTAAAGAAAACCAGATAATTGTTTAAAAAAAAAACTCACAAATAAGCACAATTTGGAAAGATAAAAAAAAAAAAAAAAAAAAAAAAAGCGTATTAACCAATGGTGTAAATCTAATCAAAGAGTCAAAGTGTTGCTTGAGTTCTCGACCACTTATCTAAGGTCGCATGACCCTAGTGAGCAGATACTGGGATTGCACGACATGCAAATGGATATTGGGATTGCACAACCCCAAGAACAGGCAATAAGTGCTCCGTGGCCCTTGCCATGGGCATGCCGCTGCATTTTTTTCCACTAAGTGATCTATTCCGTTGGATCGGATGAATCTAGTCCAATTTCTAGTCTCATGACCATTCGATCCAGTCCCTAGCTCCCGGTTCCTAGGTGGAATCGAATCAGACTAGGAATTGATTATCCCTATAGGATATTAAGCGATGATCCCAATCCATGCGATGTTTTATACGGTTTCTCCTGGTGGGGAAGAAAACAAGAAGTCTGCCCATACTCGACGAGGGCATCAAAGAAGCAGCGACTTCACCTAATATCACTAAGGTCTTGTCGTGTCACCGTCCGTCCAATTACGTGCATCGTGAGTGAGGATGCACAACTATGAAATGTCAACGTCCATTCGTTCCAAACTCGAGAATAGGTTTAATTGGTGTCGTCCAAGAATGCATGGTCTTACCTAGACTGACAGCTCATTTATGAACCCCTGCTCTTTTCAGCAACATATCCAAGCCACGACCTCAATTTGAGAGGAAAAAAAGGGGTGACCAACAAATCGATTATAAGCAAGAAATAAAGCATAAAAAAGTAAAAGAATAGTTAAAATTCAAACCCCTTAGACGCAAGAAAGAATTATGATATAAAAAATTATCAAAAAATTCCAAAAATTATTACATTCATGTTAATTCGGTCTTAAATCTTTTTATTAAATCAGTTGATTTTTAAAATTTTTGGTGATTTATTAATATAGTCAATTTAGTTAATTTTGACTGAAAATCGCTAACATGAACATTGAATGATCTACGTGACATGACTTATGCTAACATTTAAAGTTTTTTAAAATTTTATGAAATTTTTGTTACTTTTTTCTTTTCATTTCCTTCTTTCTTTCCCAAACGTGGGTGGACGAGGTTTGTGCAAGGTCTCCACCTCATCAGCCATGAGCAGGAGCCTAAATAAGAAATTGGACCAATCGATTGGCCAAGATTTCTTTATTTTTATTTTTTATTCTGAAATGAATCTTAATTAGTAAATTATTTTTTTCTTTTAATGTTCGAAAACTCTCACTTGTAGAAAATATAAGAAACCAAAAAAAAAAAAAAAAAAAAAAAAATCACTGATTCTAGGACTTGATGAGCCGTTTCACGTTTCTGCAGATGAAAACCAACCCGACTTTGAACCGATCACCAAAATGTGCTTTCATTGGACCCGGCCCTTGTCACAAGATCGCCCACATCAAAACCACATTTCAGCTTGGATCTTTTTATTTTATAATTTTTATTTTCTCAAAAAATTATAACTTTTTATCTTCTTGGGTTCACTTGCCCTTCTTTCTTTTTTTCCCTTTTTGGGTCGTAATCTTGTTGGGTTTTGGTTTGGCGTCCCTGTAATTTGCAGGGTATTCAAGAAAGACTGTAGATGGTTGAGGTTAGTGTCAGATGACGGCACCTTGTAATCGCTGAGAAACGAAAATGGTCGCAGTTGTTCTCTTTTTTGCCTTCTTGTATATGAATTCAAGACGAAGGGGAGTCTAGAATAGGTCTTTTCGTGCCAAATTACTGCAAATGAGAGCTCCTCTGGGGTTCTTGTCAATGGTTGAGTGTTTCTTGAAGATGGTTGTTCAGGAATTGAATTAACTACCTAACAATCTTGTTTATCGCGGCCTACCAGTCCATATAGGAGACTAGTTTCTGAATGTCCATGCGAAGCTATCTAAAGTGATCTGTGAGACATGGCAAGCGTTAGCAATTGGGACTTTATGTGGAATTGTTTATATCGACTTTGTGAGGAAACAACCTGTCGGTTGTTGTGATGGGCAGATGAGTCATAGTCGTATTGTATTACTCTTACCTTTTCTCATTTATCTTGCTGTTCATCTTGTTCTGTTTTGGTATATTGACCCACAGTGAATTCTGGACAGGCTTTGCTAAACTTACAGTGAGATTTTAGGAGGTCTCATCATGTTCAAGAAGTCATTGAGTAGAAATCAGAGATCTAAAGGCGTGAAGATAAAACATGGTCTTCAGATTTGGGTAAATGCATCTATTTGTCAGTTAGTTTGGATTAATTTTAAACCTATCTACTAACATATGATATAATTATGCGGGTGCACAATTATTAAAATAACAATCAATAACCAATGTTACATAAAATAAATTGCAAAAAAAGGTTAGAATCTAACATTAAGAAATAAGAAAATATGCCAATCCTACTTAGGTTATAGGGAAACCAACTTCAACATATCAGAAGTGCATAACCAATTGGCAATTGAAATAGGAATGCGCATATAACGACCTGGCATTCGTCTAAGAACATTCAAATCTTGTGGTAAAGCTCTAAAAGGTCATTCAATTATGAGCACAATTTTTATCAAGGATTTTAACACACTTTAAGAAGAAACTACTCAAAAACCGATATTTAATATTTTTCCAAAGATTTCTGATTTTTCCGAATCTTTCTGAATTTTCTAAAAAAAAAATTGAATATTTTTTTAAATAATATAATCTAATATACTAATCCACCCCGGTATGACCAACCCGGCTTGTCGGCCTGAGTTCACTGTTGGACTGGACTCAGCGATTGAGCCCAGTCCGGCGAAACCCAAAACAAAATAAAATATAAAAACTAAGCCCAACTCACGATGAAATAAACCTAAGTCGAAGCCTCATTAGACCCACTGAAACCATATCAACGCTCAAGCCCAGCTATTTGATCCGAATTTTTATTTCTTTTTTTTTTTTCTTTTTCTAAATTTCCTTTTTTTATTCTTTTATTTCTCTTCTCCACGTCGTCTTATTCATAACGTCCCCTTCTCGAGTGATGTCCTTCACCCGAAGCTCCGAATTTCTTAGACAAATCGGGCCAAAGCTCAAGGTGCCGCTGAGCAACCACCTTTCATCAGTCGTCTACTCCAACCGCCACTCGTTGGCCGACCCAAGGACCACACCACTCGGCCGGCACCAACACAATAGGAAAAACGACAGGGCCAAAGCGAACAAAGCCACGGGCGGCCCCCGAACAACGTCAAGCTCGAAATCGCAGCAAAATGATAAGATTAACGACACACGGGAACATCAATTCAGCCCCGAATGAAGAACACGAAAGCGAATTAACTTAAGCATATCATCGAGCGGCTAGGATGCACTGTCCAAAACGACGATGTGGGCCGGAGCTCGCGTGAGCCGGACGGTGCGATGGCGTCCTGCCATGCCAGCTGTCACTGCCAGTCTGCCCCCGACCACTAACTCCGGTACGACGCTTGCCCTTGTCTCCTCTGCCGCTATCGCGTCCGCCGTCCTTTCCTCCGCTCTCTGTTCTCTGGAGAAGGGAAAAGGAAGGAGATGGGGGCCAGGTCAGGAAACGAGGAGCGGGCCAACCCAGGTGGAGAGAAGTGAAAAAGGAAGGGAAAAAGAAAAAAAGGGGCCAGGAAGGCCCAGCCTTGGCCCGGCTTTGCTCTCCCATTTTTTTTTTTTTTGGATCAATAATTTTAATTTTAATTTTTTTTTATAAATTTAGTATCGGTAATGCGAATACTCTAAATACCTATATGCTATGCAATTTACTAAAAATTGTTTTTGCTAGGGGTTAAAATTAATTCCTAATTTTTCAATGCAATTACTAAATAATTAAATAGATTATCAAAGTTTAAGTGTCAACAATAATCTATCTATTTTCCACCAAGTAACCATGTAAAAATATGATGAATTTGCTTATTTGTAAGGTTCTCTTCATTTTCGCTGACACTATATACCATAGGACCGATGTGTTGTTTAATTACCATGGCTGGGCCATTGCCTTTGCTTGCCCACCCGGCCCCCACCCACAAAAAAAATAAAAAAATATTGATCTTCTCTATGCTTATGCGATTGTGCACTACAATACAACCTCATCGTGAGGTCACCAGCTCAAGGCCGACTCTTAATGTCGCTCTTAACTCTAAGCCCACGGTCAAATCCAGAGAGCACAAAGAGGGAGGCAACCTCATCGCAAGATCATGAACTCAAGCCCAACTGTTGATGTCACGATTGAGCGAGAGCTCACTATCAATTGGAAGCCATGCTTGATCGAATTTGGGTGGCATTGCAACGAAATTCTGGTCATGGTGTCGACACTAACGGTCACTAGAGATACAGAGTTAATATACACATAAATGGGACAAGACCAAAAAGGAAACATGGATGCATATTTTGTTACACTCCTTGGTGTGCTGATCACATTGTCTAGTAATATTTGTCAAGTCTTCTCACCCAATCAACGCTCTCTCTTTCTTCACCATTAGCCATCGTCCATTGTGGCCACTTGTCATCACCGACGCCTTCTTCACATCTTGATTATTTTGAAGATAATTTTCATTAGAAAAAATCATCTTTTAATTCAGAAATGTGTCTTTCGAATTTAAATTACAAAACTTTGGTTACCCCATTGCCAGAGCCAGTTTATGCAAGGGTTGGCCATGGCCTCGACATCCCACCCACGCCACTTTGTTAACCCGAGCCTATTTTCTCTTTAAGCCATAGGCGGGGACCGTGAAGTCATCATGTTCGGCTTTCCAACCGAATAAGGGAAAAGTACCAAAAAAGTCCTAAACCTATTGCATTGATACCAATTCAGTTTATCCAGCCAATTTTGGCCGGTCGGAGCTGATGTGGCAATTTTTAAGATTTTTTTTTTCGAATTTTTTTATTAATTTTGTTTTTTTCCTTTTCTTTTCCGGCGGTGGTCGGTGAGCCTCAGGTGAAGCTCGCTGGCCATTGGCCGAGGGCCACGAAGCCCTCGCCCGCTGTTGGCGAGGGTCGCGGCCCTCGCCCGTCCTTTCCCGGGCGGCGGCGAGGCGGCTTGGTGGATCTCGGCGAGGCCGGCCTCGCCGCGGCCGGCGAGGCCATGGCGGCCATTGCCAAGGCGGAGGCAAGGGCCACCATGGCCTCTCCAGCCATCGCCGAAAAAGAAAAGGAAAAAGAAAAAATTAATAAAAAATTCGAAAAAATAATAAAAAAATCTTTAAAATTGCCACATCAACAGTCCGCCACCACCAATGTCCACGTCGGTGTTGGCTGGCCAAAATTGGTCGGATGAACTGAATTTGTACCAATATTAAAAGGCTTATGACTAAATTAGTCCAATTGAAAAGTTTAGGACTGAATTGATACCAATACAATAGGTTTATGACTTTTTTGATACTTTTCCCACCGAATAATCCTTGCATTTGGTCATCGTTCTATAGCTTCTTGAGATACATTATTGTCAAAGATCCTACACCTTTGAATCTTCATTTGCGAGATGGTTGTCTCCAAACATTGTATGCCATGATCTTTCCACTGCGATACCAATCGACGTGGTGGAAGAATTCGCAATTTGCTACACGAGCAAGTAACTCGCAAACGCACAGGTGAAGCATACACGCGTGACACATATGGAGAGAAATTTATCAATTTTTTTTTTCTGTATTAAGCTAAATTACAAGAGAAACATAATCTATACTTGTATTAGAAAACCTAATGAATTTCTAAGTATAAGACATAATATAGATATACTAATAAGAAAATCTATACTACTGAATATTAAATATCTAAATTAATAACTACTAAAAGTTGAAACAAATCACCCAATATCCCAACGTAATTTCTAAAATAAAAAGGTAAGAAAATATGTGTCTCGTCTCATTATTATTGTCATCGTCCCATCACAAACTGATTTCCACAGTTTAAGAAGGGCAAGACAAAATAACTGAGGCTATTGGGCCGACAACTTGGTTGAAAGATACCGTGCAAAGCATATGACCCATCAAGAACCTCTTCGAGTTTCACCTTATCACCCCATGCATGAGAGGTTGTTATTTCTGCCTACCCGGCAATAGCTATTTTCGAAGATATGATGGGACATCTACCTACACCTCCCAAGCCCCCCAAGTTTCTAGATGAAATATTTTTCTTCCCCAACTAGGAGGGAATACTTTCGAGATTTTACGTTACAGAGTTTAAACGAAACAATTTATGGACATATCTTAGGAAAAGACTGTTGACCAAGAAAAAAAAGGGAGAGAAACGTGACAAATCAAACCGCGGAAATTCCTGCGGGGATGTCGCTCTTCCCATCGTGGCTTTCCACCTTATCTCCAACCTCGTGGAAAACGTTGACTTTTCTGTATTCCCAGGAGACCCAACTTTCTTGTTTAGACAGTTTCTTCTCTTAATGATTATTTATATTTCTGAAATCTTTTGAACTCCTGAATTTAATTGGCTTGAGCCACGAATTTACCCTATCTGTTTAATAAGACAGTTATGTCATTGGGATTTGATAACATATTTGATGTAAAACGTTGCTTTTGATCCCTGACAATCTTGCAAATAGACAAACTAAAGGTCTCCTGCCTCCAATATTTCATCTTTTGCATTCTGTTGGATACATTAAGCAATTGAACCAATTTACAAACCGAACTGAACTAGCCTTTCTTGATCGGTTCCGCATTTAATCACTTGGGGATCGGGTAGTTTTTGTTTCCAAACAATCCCTAGTTCCAAAACACCAGGAACCAGGAACTGAACATAATAAGATCCAGATTTTTTATTTGAATCTATCTATCCTGGAGCTAATCTAAATTCTAGCATAAGACCGTTATGCTTTTGCTTTCCTTTTTTTTTTTTTTTTTTTTCCATATAGAGAGCAAACCGTCTTTAATAAGTTTGGAATTCATGAAATACTAACCTCAACAATCGGATAAGACATGGGTCAAAACACTAGATGCATGATATAAATATGGAATTATTTACGCTAGTAACTTACAATGTCGGACTAACATCTGGCTTTGTTGGTAGTCAAAAACAAAGAACTAATGTCTTGTTCTTAATGTACACACTAATGTCTTTTTTTTTTTTTTTTTTTTGGAGACAGGAGGAACCAGCTTGCAGCCGACAGCCGCGCCGTAAACCCCCTGGTGACGCTAGCGCAGGACCCACCACCACGGCGTCACGCTTCATACACCTAGCTACTCACGCCATGATTCGAACCCCTCCCCCCTCCCCAAGGGATCACTGAAGCCTATCCAGCGGAGCCACCACGGCCGGTGGTCTCATGTCTATTCTATAGTAGATAAGCCAAGATGAGGAATTGCATCTAATCTTTTGTGGAATGAATTGTAATATTATTCTTGAAATTGCGGGTCTTCGTCGGTTGTGCGCCCATAAAGCAAGTGGTGGAATGTATGTTGAGCGGACTTTGGAGGGCAGAACCGACAAAGACCTACAATTTCAGGAATAGAGTTATTTTGTACATAGCAAACACTTGGAATAGAAAAACTTTTCACAGGCGGCTTTAATTACCGTGCGAGCATCATCTCCTTAGTCAGCTTATTACCTATATGTACACTCGCACGATAATCAAGGCCGCTTAGGTAAACGCCAATTACCAGCCGAAATTTATGACATCATGACCTTTAATGGGTGGTTGTTGTTAGGGGTGAGCGTGGTTCCGGGTAGAACCGGGAACCGGAACCGAACCGGAGGAGGGTCCGGTTCGGTTCCCGGTTCTGAAGAGGCCGGTTCCGGTTCCCGGTTCCTTTTTTTGGGAACCGGCGGTTCTCGGTTCCGGTTCCGGTTCTCATTGGAACCGGAACCGAACCGAACCGAACCGAACCGGCGATGGGGAACCGAACCGAACCGAAACCGGTCCGGTTAGGGTTAAAAAACCCCAAATCAGTCAAATTAGGTTAGGGCTCAAAAGCAAAAACTCACTCACGAAGTCACGACACTTTTTTTCCCTCACAGTTCTCTCTCTTCGAGTCTTCGCGCGTCCGTTCTCTTCTTCTCCACCTCTGCTCGACGCTCTGCTCGACGCCACCGCCGGTCGCCCTCGACGCCACCACCGGTCGTCTCGACTCTCGCTCGAGGGTCGAGGCCACCTCCGCTCGCCCTCGACGGCACCGCGGCAAAGCCCTAGCTCGCCGTTTGCCCTCGACAGTCGACACCACTGCTTGCTGACCCTTGCTCGAGGGTCGAGGCCACCTCCTCTCGCCCTCGACGGCACCACCACAGCACCGCTGACCTCCGGCTCGCCGATTAGCTTTGTGTGTTTCCTTTACTATCCCTCGATCCTCAAATAGTATTTGCAGGACCTGTTGATGAGTCCCGGAATCAACTGCCCGACATCTTGTGTGTCCTACAGGTCTCTCTCTCTCTCTCTCGCTTGCACTTGTGCTTGTGCACACCGAGTGTCATGCTCGTTGCCCAGGAGGGTGGGGGATGGAAGGAATCTCTGTTTACACCATTTCGATATTTGACAAAAATGAGATTGTTAATTATGGTCATATGTGTTGATCAAATCTTTTAAGGAAAGGATATGATTACCAAACTCCATTATGGATGGGATATTCTGCTGTATTTACTACCTTTCTTATTTTTTAGGTTTGTCTTGAAGGACAAATATCTCGTAAATCTGTGATTAAAAGTCTAAGTGATGGGCATCAACCCTCTGGAGATCAAATTCCATGGAAGTTCTCTGAGCAGTTCCAGGACACTGTTTTCCCTAGTCTATCTGGTGCTAGGATTGTGCGAATCGCCACACATCCTAGTGCAATGAGGGTAACTTTTTTCCTTAAAGCTTCTTATTTACTTAGCGTTGCTTCTTTTGTTTATCTTACTCTTTCACTTGACATACTGTAGCTTGGATATGGCTCAACTGCTGTGGACCTCTTATCGAGGTTAGTTGATTGCTCATTCATTTTGCCTACTTACTTATTAATACTTGTCATCGTTACTTCTATGTTCTATAAAGTTAATGTAGACTCATTAAAAGTGGATTAAGTGAAAGACGATCTCAAAAGCATGGGCATATGCATCGCTTGAGCTACTGCAACTGAAAAAGAATAAGTAAATATCCGTCTTGACTTGTCTATGATGAAACATTGAGAAAGGTTACTCTTTCTAGAGGATGCAGTTGATACAACTATAGATAACTGAGTGAATAAAATATCTGAATGTTCTGTTCTGAAGCTCCACGTCCAGTTGAAGCCGAGTTAGAAGATGTTAATAAACAATACTCCTTTACTAGGATAATAGTTACTAAAGAGTTACTTGTACTAAATGTATTGACTTATGCACTTCTAACTTTCACACAGATACTTTGAAGGACAGTTGACAAATATTTCAGAAGTAGAGATTGAAAATATGGAAGAGGAGCCACCTGTCAGAGTGACAGAAGCAGCACAGAAGGTGCATTGATCTTGAACTTCTGTAGTTGATTCTTATAATTAGGTAGTGCATCTTTAGGTGTTATGTTGACAAGAGTTGTGGAGTACTGTAGATTGATGCTCAAATTTTACCCGAACTGTGACTGAAAATGGGTGGTTTGAGTATGTTCAGTTATTGACTGTAGCTGAATACGGTCAGTTATTGAGTATTGACTTACTTTGAATTTCTTATTAACATCCTAAAACATTTGACACGAGAATTAAACGTATTCATGTCCCTTTTGTTGCCCATTTGCAAGTTGAAATGTTATTTTGCATGAGCTCTAGATTCAACAATCCACACACTCTTAGAAGACAAGTAGTTGAGATAAGATGAAATCACGACTTAAAACATTCTGAATCGAGTGGATTTCAATGTTACAAGCAAGTTTGCAATCCTTTGCATTCTTCTGTGCATTGGATCTATAGCCAGTCTTTTAATATGGACATTTGATGTCGTAGATTAGCAGCATAGAAGCGACCCACATGAATTGAGTAGAGCTGTATCTTTTAGTTTTGCCTTTTTCCTTATTAAGTTCTCCAAGTTGCACCGAATGACCTTCAACTTTAAGACCAGAACTGTGTTATCTACATCTAATTTGATCCAAATTCATTTCAGATATAGAATTATTTTGGTCAATTTAAGAGATAAAGTCAAAAAAAAAATTCAGCTCTGGTTATTCAATTATATATTCAGCTCTGGTAGTTCAATTATGTTGTTTCTGTAACTTGTCTTCACCCCCTATGGTACATATTTGTTGTACTTAAAATGTCCCTTGGTTTTAATGTTAATTGTTAGTTAAAACTATTCTCACATCAGATGTGATTTCAGGCATCTTTGCTGGAAGAGAACATAAAACCCAAAGCTAATCTTCCTCCTCTGCTAATTCATCTTCGTGAAAGACGGCCTGAAAAGCTCCATTATATCGGTGTCTCCTTTGGTCTTACTCTGGACCTTTTTCGTTTCTGGAGGAAACATAAGTTTTTCCCATTTTACATTGGCCAGATTCCAGTTAAGACGACTTAGCTGAAGCACATTGAATACGTACTTTTTTAAGTTCTTGGTGATGTTTTGACCTTTCTTCTTCATTACAGAATACCGTGACTGGTGAACACACCTGTATGGTTTTGAAGCCATTAAAAAATGATGATATTGATGTCACTGGATCTGATCAGTGGGGTTTTTCAGTCCATTTTATAGAGGTAATTCTTGCCCCTCAAGGTGATTCTCTGTTGAATTTTGCACCAGGATGGACCCTCGAGGTTATTCTCTGTTGAATTTTGCACCAGGATGGACCCTTCAGTTCTTGGACTAACAAGGTAGTGTATGACAGGTGGCAGATTTTGGCTTAACAAAGTTGACAGAGGTTGGAAGCACATCTATCCCCACACGACTTGTAGGGACATTTGGATACATGCCGCCCGAGTATGATTCTCTCTCTTTCTCAATGTTTATTTATTTACAGTGTTAAAGAAATCCTCTGTTTGGAAGAAGTTAGGAAGCCAAGTTCTTTGTAATGCAATTTCAGTCCAGCTTGTTATGTGCTTCTCAACTTACCATGCTATATATATATATATATATCTCACTCTCCTAATGTCAATAAAAATCTACAGGGAGAAGATCCATATTTTAACAAATTGATACGAATACTTGCAACTAGATGCATGACACAGGTGACTTTAATTGAATGTAGTAAACCTGAAAGTTTCTTCTTCTTTTTTATGCTCTTGTTATATATGATCTATTTCCTTCATCTGTCGTACATGCAGTATATTTCTGTAGTGGAGACTTGACTCTGCCAGAATACCAACATTATGGGCTGGCTGCCCCATTATATACTCATTTCACTTCACCAATCATGCGATATGCTGGTAAGGAACCAGTTCTCTTCTAATGTTTCTTTGTGGTAAATGAGATGGCACATGCTGATTTTGGAACTAAGATGTCATTGTGCACAGGTTGCTTGCTGCATCATTAGGAATTTACAAGCTTCTAGCCATATTTCAAGACAAACCCCGTTAACGAGTATTGGTGATAGTAAGACAATAATGATCCAACTAAGCTTTTTACCGTTCCATTTCATTGCCTCTCTCTTTCCAGCTCTGAACTTTCTTGTATTAGTGGTATGGTTTTGACTTTTGAGGTAAAATCCATTGTAGCTCATAATATAGGAAGTGCTGATCATTTTAGTGTTTTAATCTAATACCTTTGTGAAGTGAACTGCTTGACTTTGCAAAAGAGAAATAGTTCACATTCTAGAATATTAAATGCTTATGAGTATTATAGATTGTGTTCGTGTTATATTTTCTTTGATGAATGACAAGTTTATTTATTATTGCTGCATTCATTTTCATTTTTCTAAACTTAAAAAAAAAAAAAAAAGAACCTGTTGGAACACTGGAACCGACCCCGGAACCCGTGACGGGGTAGGTTCCAGTTCTTGGTTCTTCGACGGGTAGGTTCCAGGTTCCAAAAAATGAGGAACCTGTACCCGAGGGTAGGTTCCAGGTTCCAAGCGGAACCTGTAAGGAACCGGGAACCGCTCACCCCTAGTTGTTGTGCTAGTTCACTTTAGCCGGCTAAATACAATCAAGCCTCTGATCTATACAAAAAATATGTATACCTATCCTTTTCTTTTTTGATCAGACCCATACACACTTATCTATACCTATATACATAAACCAAAACACCATTTGTCTCAATTATAGATTTCCTAAATTAACATTCAATTTCTTTTTCTCATATCCTTCTGTTTCAGAAAAATCATCCAATTTCTTTATCCCTTCACAATATTAGATTTATTAGTTACCCTTGTTTCCGTTATTTAATATTCACCCATTTCATATATAACTACTCCATCTCTTTCTATACATAATTACCTCATTATTCGCTCACGTGTAACGCATGCCTAACGTAATAATAGCGACGATAACATGGATGAATGGCCATTTCCGTTCAAGCGAAGTGATTGCATTTATTGTAATTTGAAGATATTTTCAAATGGACAATATACATTCTCATGGTGAAATAGATGATAATGTTTCAACCGTAGTGATACATTCTTATGCACAAAACACATGCATCCTCAGTCAATGCCTAAATCACCGGCAAGATGATCAAGTAGATCGAGCTGTACAACCATCATAAAGTAAATTACAAGTCTATATCAGCTATGTCAATGATATTTATATTCTCTTTTCAAGTTTATATAAAGTATAGGTCTAATCATGGATTTGGCGACCTGCATGCACATCAATAAAACCTACCCGTTTGGGTTTGGGCAAGGCCCCTAGAAGTTCAAATTGAGCCTACTCAGCAATTAGGTCTAATTGTAAGAATTTTTCTGATGTGGGCTAATAGTAATTAATATTGTAATTTATCGTTTTATAGAATTGGTCTAATAACATAAGATATAAGATTTCTTAATTAGTTTAACATGGGACTGGTTAGTGTGGGCTTAGTAAGGCACGACTTATGATGAGATGGTTTGTGGCTTAAAACTCTATAAATAGTATTTAAGTCTCTCTTCTAACCTTGAAGCATTAATATCCTCACGTAAGGAGTGTTTACAAAACATTAAGGGTGATAGACAGTCTCATTGACCCAGTGATATAGAAGGCAATAGAGAAGAAGAATAGTGAATTTCAAATTAGGTGCACAAATCTCTTTACTTGATTATATGTGTTTTTTATTTTACTTATGGAGATCTTGGGGTGCCGTTTTCGCATATTATACTAAATAAATGTAATACTTACATTTAAACCCCTCTCTCTATATATTATTATATAGAGTTCATGTGAATGAGTGGTTTGTAGTATTGCCATCTCTAAGAGAGGATGGGACCCTAATTGACATGGGGATTGGGAGTAGACCCCCTTTATCCCCTCCATCCTAGGACAAGGAGTTAGCTCAACTAGACAGTAATGTTAGGACTGTTACAATTGCATGAACATTTTCTTAATTAAACGATGTGATAACACATTTGGAGATAAATCAATGGAAAATTAAAGCGGGAGGACCCAAAACAAGGTTATATGCTTCGTTAAATCCGCCAATGGAAACTGTATGAATCAGTTGATAAAGTGGATTTAATGCATATTTTTAGTACACTTAGCATTTCTCTAGCCTCAATAACTATGCACCACAATTTCAATTACCGACTATTGCTTTGTCAAAGCATATAATATCTTCGGAAGTTATCAAAATTTCTAATGATAACCCAAAATATTCATCACCCTCACATATTCAATATTTTCCAAACTCGCTCACATGCAAACATGAGTTGGAAAAGTCAAGAATGCATCAGCTTGACTAGTTGAGCCTGATGTTTCGGCTTTTATTGCGTGACTCATGATAGACTTGGACTTGAAACCAATTTCATGGAAAAGGCCGAAAGAAAACAATCAAGAGTAGGGATTTACCCAAGAGACAACATATGTTAAAAAATTTGTGTGGAAAGAGAGAAAATAATCACATGAAGGCGATACTCGTTCATCAATCAATTTGGCCAGTAACTCTAGTCATCGCAGCCTATTTTTGAACATTCGACTTTTCCATGCACAGATTACTCCACATGATCACCCGATAAATAGGGTGTCAACGGTTCGGTTCCGTTCGATTTTTTTTAAAAATCGAACCGAATCAAAACGTTAAAAACAATTTCTGAACCGAACCGAATACGAACCGAACTGAAATTTTCGGTTTTTCGGTTTTTGGTTTTCAGTTTTCAGTTTTTGGTTTTTTCTGTGTTTCTTTTCGGTTCTTTTCTTTCATTTTTTGGCTGGATGAAACGGATAAAAAGTTGGGACGCTCGGAAACGGCAAGGACGACGGCCATGGATGGCGTGCGGATGCGGGACATCGTGATTACCCGTGCGGGCATTAACAACGTGTAAAAGCCCAACAAAAAGCTCAGCATCTCAGCATCTTTCTCTCCCTCGTTATTCAAGTTTTATCATCGTTTTATCCCGCGACTTTGGGTGCTGTCTTTGCCTTCGCCGGAGACCCATTTTCTTGGTTTTTTCTTATCTTTCTTCTGCCACCCAAAGTCCAAGGCCCATCTGCTCGCCTTTTCGATCTTGCTGACACTCGACTGCTTCTCGTCGAAAGACCACTTCTCTCCTCTCCTCCGCGACCGCCCTCCATTGCCCATCAGCTTTTGGTTTTTTCTGTTTTTCTTTTCGGTTCTTTTCTTTCTTTTCGGTTTTTTTTCAGCCTAAACCGAATGAGGCCAAGACGGATCTGGTTCAGGCATTATGTCGAACATCTAGTGGTTGTCGACCGAGTGGGGGCGTCCGAAGACATCCGAGACAAAAACTCAAGCCAAAATCAACATACAACAAACAAAAAATGCTCAAGGTTGACTCAGAAACGATTCCTTCACATTAAACACGAGCATAAACGAGGAACAAGGAGTCCCCCCTCGGTTGAAGCGAGACAGGGCAAAACAGAGCATCAAACGGGGAAGTGGTCCAGAGGAGACGGGAGACGGGAGAGAAAATCAAACCATTACAATTCGGTTTTATTATCGGTTTGTGGTTCGGTTCAGTTAACCGATAAAAACCGAACCAATAAAAAAATATTGGTTTTTAACGAGAACCGAATCGAAAACTGAACCGAACCAAAAAAACCGAATTTTTCGGTTCGGTTCGGTTCGGTTTCTAACACCCCAACCTATAAATATCCCTTTAGCTTTTGCTTTTCTCTTCATCAATCAACTGAGATCCTTCCTTCGCCAATTTTCTTTTGGTCTCTCACAATATGAGTTCCCGTATGACAATCCCTCTGCATCTTATTTTTCTCGTCGCGTTAACCCTAGCATTGATCCCTCTGTCCATCGCCCAAGACTCGCCCCAAGACTATGTCGCGGCCCACAATGCGGCTCGCTCTCAGGTTGGTGTGGCCCGATGGCGTGGGACGAAAGCGTCGCTGGCTATGCCAGGGATTACGCCAACAAGCATGCCAGCGACTGCACGCAACTCGTCCATTCAGGCGGACCCTATGGGGAGAACCTAGCGTGGGCTTCCCCCGATCTTACTGGCACAGGAGCAGTGAACATGTGGGTCGGGGAAAAGCCTGACTACGACTACAATTCCAATTCATGCGCACCGGGAAAGGTCTGTGGGCATTACACTCAGGTGGTGTGGCGCAACTCTGTTCGGCTGGGATGCGCAAAGGCCCAATGCGCGACGGGTGGTACTTTGGTTACTTGTAACTACGATCCTCCTGGGAATGTTAATGGCCAGAAGCCTTATTGAATTACGAAAAATTATATATCGAATGATGAACTATTATGTCAAAATAATGCCTCCTTATGATGAGGCAAGAGCTTTTAAACAACATCATATGAATGATGAAGGTAAATCTCTTTACTAAAGAGAAAGTTAACCTCTTAGTAATTATATTTTCCTTTTTTTCTTTTGCAATTTCTATTTTTCAAGAGAAGGAATTTCGATCATTGATCTAACCTCCTCAGCTCCATGCTCTCGAGCACATCACTATCCCTTTGAGGCCTCATTACACTGTGAAAGAGAAGTTAAGCATGATCTCTATTACGCATTTTACTCTTCAGTTCATTGTATTCGCTGTTCTATTGATTGTATGTAGTACATAGCAATGGCTGTCTTGACCATATATAAGGATACGTTCTAGTCAATAAGATAATCATTCATGGCAAAGAACATTAAGATATGGACCAATATTAGTTAATAATATGGACTTGGTGGTACATTCGTCGATGAATTTTATGTATTGATGAATTGAACTCCTTTAGTTGACCAAGTATATATTTCAATCCATATCGCAGCCTTGTACTCTAGAAAGGTCATAGACTCGTCACAGTTGGAAAATTCGTCCCTGAGGATTTTATGTACTTAGATATAACCACCTAAGATAAATTTTCATGTTGTCTCAAATTATGATGTTTAAAAAATTAAGACACAAGAACACGCCAAAATTTGTGATCAATGAAATCTGATTTATAAGTTTTACACTTGTGGAGTCAATTGTTGGAATCGATATGAGGTTGTTGTATATGACTAAGAGGATAAAATGATTAACCTATAATTTGGGAAAGTATTGCGAAAGCTGTAGAAATCTTGACTATTGGGATGGCATAATACAAGTCTGAAACTTTCACCTGAAGAATAGAAAGACAAAAAAAAAGAATTCAAGTCCGAACCCTTTAACAAATTCTGGTGGATGATGACAATTTTTATTCGTTTTATTGGCAAAGCATGGTTCTTACATTCATCAGCAGAACTGCATGCATGTTAAAAAATTAATGATCATCTTCGTCTATCGTATTTTAACATTATATTCAATCTGCTTCAATGGAATTTTTTGATGTAAAATAATTGATAAATTTTTTGATGTAAATTACGAGAGAACATAATTTATATTTATGTCTAAAAAAACCTAATGAAATTCCAAGTTTAAGACAGGATATAGATAAACTAATAAGAAACTACTAAATATTATATATCTAAGTGGATAACGACTAAAAAATTGAAACAAATCCCCCAATATCCTAACGTAGTTATTAAAATAAAAAGACAAGGAAATGAAGTCTACCACTGGCTACCTCTATGACGACCATCATCTCCCTCCCTCCAATTGACAGCCTATTACAACCTCAACCCAGGCTAATACCATAGATCGAGCAAGAACTACCTCTTCCTCCCGCCATGCATGTAATAACCTTCTTTTTTTAGAAGACAGAATCGACCACGCTCTAAATTAACCCTCTCAATCAATGAGACAACTTATTACTAGTTATCTTTTTATATGCCTACCAGGGTTGTCCGCTAGGCGAGACTTTGGACAAAGCTCAAGTTATTAGATCATTATTCATACGATGCCCTAACTTTTAGATGTGCTAATTTTATATGCAAAATGTTTGATATGGACCAAAAAGATTAATGCAAAACATTTGAATGTTTCATATCATATGTACACATCTAACTGCCTCACGTGTTATTCAAGCAGCAATTGCATGATAATCACCATCATCGATGTACGTAATTAGGTCCAATCTCTCGGGATGGTTGAATAAAGCATGGACTTCTTGTTAAACATTTGTACCAAATATTTCGGCTACGTTAGGTTTGTGTTGAGAAAATTTCTATCAGGTTTTGAAATTGACAAAACTTTCCTATTCTTGTTCGTATTCTGAAGAATACTAGACTTCTGTGTTATATCGTGAAATGTTATCAAAGTCTATTTTACTTTAAAAGTCTTTCCCACTCTGACGAGATCTAGACTGAAACCAAGTCCAAAATGAAGATATAATCAGACTCAGGATTATTGATCTTTCGATAATGATTTAGTACATACGAGATTTATCCTTAATATATGGCTTTATGGCGAAGAATCTCACTTACCTTTTATAAATATATTGATGGAATCAATCACGAATTGATGAAATCAATCTCGAAGACAAGTTTTTTTTTTTGGGAAGCATCTACTTATGGAAATCTAGATTATGATTATTTGAGCGACCAAAATCATCGGATTTTCATTTCAATCTCCAAATGGCTATAAGATTTCCTTAATTGATTATGTCCAACTGATTGATTGGAAGGAATTCCTCTGGAGAATGCTAACGGTTAGAAAGGCATAGAGAAGTATTTAAGCAGGTTATTCAGTCCATTTGGAGTAGAGTGTGAAAATTGAAATTCCAAAGTTTGAGCCATTTCCAATCACTTGTTCTTTATCAACAATGCTTACAAATTGTGTTCAAGAAAGAAAAACACAAGAGGAGTGACTTAGTGAGAGAAAAAGAAATCCTGTACTGAGTGTTCGTACTCAAATCGTTGTATTTCTCTATTGATACCTTAGTTAATTCCAGCCATAAAGCTGTTAGCGTGTGAGAGTGGATGTAGGCTTGATTTAAGCCGAACCACTATAAATCTCGTATTCAATTTCTCTTCCCTTAACTCCTTTGATTTGTTTATCGCAATCTTTTTCTTAATTCCACGAATTTATAAACCAACTTAATTGAGTCTAAACTTACTTCAGAAGTCTGGTGTCACTTTTAGTCAGACTTTACTTGCAAAATAACTTATTCTACATTTATTTGTTTAATTTGTTTTTACACCTATTCACCCCCCTCTAGGTGGTTATACTAGCATTTTCAATTTGTACTTTGTATTCTCTAGGCCTCACATAATGGAAATACGGGTGAAAATCTAGAGTTTTCGATACCTGGTCATCAAATTTGAAAATAGCCACAAAAAAAAAAAAAAATCAGACCGTTATAATGCATTGTAAAATTACAAATATAGGGAGGAAAAACCAATACTTTGCATCATCTATCGTTATATTTATCTTAAATTTCAGGTGTAAAGTTCATGGTTTTTAAATATTCATGAGTCATGAAAAGAACGTACATAGATTAAAGGAGAATTTATAAAATCTTTTCAAACTAAGGGGATAGAGGGGGATGTATCTGTCCTCAAACCATCAATTGGTTTATGTTATCTCTTGAGTTCTCACATCAGTGGTTAACGGAAAATCAGACAAAGTTCTAAGGGCATCACAAAGTGAAAGTTTAGGATTGACATTTCAAAGTTCATAACAAAATGCATGTCACTTCCAAAGTTTAAAGGGTTTAGATAATTTTTCCTTAATTAAAAACAGAGATAAATGATGTAAAGCAGATAATGAAATTGTAAGGGGAAAAACTATAAAATGAACATGGCATCGATACTAAATTGAGCCATATTGTTGAAAATGGTGGGTTCCATGTTTGTAGGACTCATCAAATTTGATGATTTAACCATTGTGTGATTTTATAGAGTCTATCATGTGCGCACAGATGTCAAAATGAATTGACATAATAGGGACCGTACTGAAGAAACTCCGGAACGAAACCCTGATTTACACGTTGAAGTTGTCCTCCTCGCCAAGCTTACTGCATAAGCCTTCTCTCTCTTGGGCGTGTGGCTTCCTTTAGAAGCTGAGGACCAACTTTCCTGTCCACACGCAGTACGTCGGCGGATCCCAGGGCTTTGCGATTTGGACAGCCAGTCTCTTCATTTCTCGCTCTCTGCAACTGCTTCCTCGGAAGCGACAAGCTCATGACTCACAATTCTTTGTCTCGGTCGTGCGACTTTTCTTCCTTTACAGAGAAGAAGACGCGTTGCATACGTTCTCAAAACTTAGATTACCTATGAAGTAATTATTTTAGATTGAGCTTCATGACAGTAATTTATCAGATCTTTTTGTGGTGGGAAAACGACCAAGCCAGGGTTTAATTTTTCGATTGAGCATATGAACATAGGAAAAGGCGAAAAGTACATAAAAAGTCATAAACTTATGACATTAATACTAATTTAGTCCTAAACCTTTTAATTGAATCAATTTAGTTCTAAATATTTCCATATTTGTACAAATTCAGCTCTTTCGGCCAATTTTGATTGGCCTATGCTGAAGTGGATGTCAGCCGGTGTCGGCCGTCCGGTCAACGCTATTGTGATAATTTTTTAATAATTTTTAATTTTTCAAATTTTTGTATTAGTTTTTTCTTTTTCTTTTTTTCTCTTCTTCCTCCTTGTGTTTCTTCTCCCTATAGTGGCGGTCGGCTAAGCTCCAACGAGCCTCGCCAGCCATTGGGTGATGGCTGTGAAGCCTTCACCCGCCACTAGGCGATGGCAACAAAGCCCTCCCTGGTCGCCTCATTGGCGACCTTGGGCAAGGTTGGACGAGGCTTGCAACCCTCGTTGATGGTAGGTGAGGGCTTCGCAGCCCTCACCTAGTGGCCGGCGAGCCTTGCCGAAGTCTTGCCAACCACCATAGGGAGAAGGAGCCTAAAGAGGAAGAAGAGAAAAAAGAAAAAGAAAAGGAAAATGAAAATGAAAAAAATTAATAAAAAATTTTATTTAAAATTTGTCTTGTATGGCCGGTGTTGGTTGGCATCTACATTAGTGTCAGCCAGCCAAAATTAGCCGGAAAGATTAAATTGGTACCAAAGTGAAAAAAATTGTGACTAAATTTATCAAATTGAAATGTTTGAGACTAAATTGGTACCAATGTCATAGATTTTAAAAATTTTGGTACTTTCTCCCTTGACCATAATTGACCTGGGGATTGGGACTAGACGCCCCTTATTTCTTGCATCGTAGGGCAAGGGGCGAGCTCAACTAGGTAGTAGTTGCATCAAAAGTATTTTAAAAAGAAGGATGCGATATTCCACTTGGAGATAATTTGAATGGGAAATAAAAGTGTGAGGACTCAAAACAAGCTTGTAGGTTTCATTGAGTCGACCAATGGAAACTCGACGAATCATTGAATAAAGAGGAATTAATGCATATTCTTAATACATTTAGCATTTCGCTAACCTCAATAAAAAAGGCACCTTATGATATTTTCCGAAGTTATTATCAAATTTCTAATCATAACGAAAAGAAATATCTTACTCATGCATCTAATATTTTTGGAACTCGCTTTCGTGGAAACATAAGTTAAAAAAAACAAAATTGAAATTGCATCAGGCTTGACTACTTAAGCATGATGTTTCAGGTTTTGGTGCTTGGCTTATCATTGACGTGGACTTTAAACCAATTTCGTATGAAAAGCCAAAAGAAACAATGAAAAGTAAGGGAGAAAACTTTAACCCAGGACACGGCAAATGTAAAAGGAATCCTGTGGAAAGAGAGAAAGGAGATCCAAGATGACTTTTGCTTTTCTCATGTTCATGTAAAAGAATCAATGGAGCCACTGTTTGTCAAGAATATGAAAGCTTCGTTCTATATCTAAAATTAAAATAATAAAGAATAAAATATCAGAAAACGAGTATTGAGAGCGCACAGCAGCAAATGCCAATGCATTTTTTTTTTATAAATACGAGCAAACATTTTAAGAAAATAATATCAGCAATGTTATTTTTTGTGAATTAAATGCTCCAGACAACAAATTATTTTAAAGGAAAAAGCCACAAAAAATCTCAAATTATAGCTATTGTGGCATATTTATCCTAAACTTGTTACATCCACTCAAGATTGAACATGAAAAGTAAAAAAAAAAAAAAAAAGAAGACACAAAATAATAATTTTAAAACGAAAGAAAATTGTGCAAATGTCTTCCGTTGAGGATATAACGATAAGGGGCAAAGAGAGAGAAAGAGACAGTGTATCAAAGTGAATATTACGAGCCCATTTTGACAGTCACGGGCTAGGTGTGCCTGGCCTAGCCCGTTCCTTAGCTAATATTAACCAGGAAAGGGAAATTAATATTGCTTTTAAGAAAAAACTTAGTTGATGGAGAAATATTTTTTTATGAATTTTCTTTTTCAAGGAAAATGACTGGTTCTCAACAGTGTATATAAAAGTGAGATGGAAAAGGGTTTTCGATGTTGAAATCTTACTTTTAAAATTTATTATCTCCATTGTAACTATATTTTGTTCCAAATATAAGATACTAAATTCTTACTGAAATGCTTGCATATTGTAATAACAATATGCCACATTATTTATCTTACGAAATATATAAAATAGTCTTTGTGTGTTTAAAATAATAATAACAATATTTGATTATATTGCCACACTTCGCACCATATTGTTCCCTGTGCTTCAATGCATAGAGTGTACGTTTTTTGAAACCTCAGAGAACATACGTATATCTTCAAGATAGACGATGTAAAATTGAGGACCATAGAATATTCTTATAAGTCTACAGTACTTCCCTTAATGGAATGTCACGCCCCGATCCTCGGGCATGCGCCCATCCCTTGCCTTGGTCGATTTTAAAGTGCGATATCCCAGGACTATGTATCGCCGACCCTTTCTTTTATTTATGCACATGCGGAAGTAGTTATAAATCCCCAGACAATAAAACAATGGGATAGAAAAGCAGGCCATATTTTTCATATTGAAATTCACAACCACACTTTTATTTACAGCATAAAAGTCTCACACCTATCTACACTAAGACAGGGTTCACAAAAGGAATGGGATCTCAATCCACATCCGGGTTATACTCAAGATCCCTCTCTGGATCATCTTCTTCTTCAAAAATCTTTCTCATCCTTAGGATTCACGTCAGTGCTTTCCTTCTCAAGTTCCTCCTCTTCAGCTCTTACTCAGGGTCCTGAAATGGTTATTCAATAACCAATGAGACCACGTCTCAGCGAGTTCTACCCCCTAAGACTCGATTAGTAAGTCAATACACTATGGGCTGCCTAAACACGCACAGGTCAGAGGACTTACCTTGGCCTCAGTTTCCACCTGCAAATCAGTACAATTCATAATAGGCACCCAACTACTCATAACAAATCGAACTAGTCGATTACATGTCATAGAGCACACGTGCATTCTCTAATGCACTAGTTCACCAAAGTGATGCATCAAATCACCGAGCCCACGTGTCTCTTCCAAGATGCCTCACTTAATTCCCTGGGCCCACGTGCATTCTCTAAGGCACTCGTTCACCAAAGTGATGCATCAATTCACCGAGCCCACATGCCCTTTTACGATGCAGGCCACGTGCATTCTCTCGAGCACTCGTTCACCAAAGTGATGCATCAAGTCACCGAGCCCACGTGCCCTTTTACGATGCCCGGGCCACGTGCATTCTCTCGAGGCACTCGTTCACCAAAGTGATGCATCAAGTCACCGAGCCCACGTGCCCTTTTTACGATGCCTGGGCCACGTGCATTCTCTCAGGCACTCGTTCACCAAAGTGATGCATCAAGTCACCGAGCCCATGTGCCCTTTTAGATGCCACACTGATTCACCACTTCACCGTCGGTACTGACAATCGATACTCAAACATTTCCCATCACATAATTGAAATCAACCAATTAGGAACATGTCCTAAAATTCACAATTTAAATCAATTCCATATAAATTGAAGCTCAATTAAATAAACGGACAGCACCACGACAATCAGCACGGAATTCCGGTCGTTGGCCATCTCAGCCTTAATTTTCGAAAAATAATCAATTAAATAATTAATTTCGAAAATTAAATGATAAATATTATAAATTCAATTTAGCTCAAAATAAAGCCCGATTAAATAAACGGACTTCCCCACAGTCATCAGCATAATATTCCGGTTGCTGGCCATCCAAGTTGAATTTCCGGAAAAATAAATAATTAAATAATTAATTTCGAAAATTAAATAAATAATTACTAAAAATCCAATTTAGGCCCGTAATGCCTGATTGGAAGCCGAGATGAGCCCGAAAAATTACCGAGACCCGTTCAATAAATAACATGGCACGCCTACTTGCTAATGTCCATTTCTAACCACCTAACATGCATAATTAAGTCTCTAATTTAATTTATCTAAATTAATCTAACCACCTAATTGCATTTAATTAAATCTAACCAACCCTAAATATAATTAACAAACTAAGAAAGCATTAGTGAGTAAAACTCACTTGCACTAAACGAAGGCCGGGACACCGAGACGACGACGCAACGGCGGCCGAACTTGGGCCGGGCCAAGAACTTCGCAAGCCCGAAGAAACTTTGGGCTTCAAGATTGGGCTGATTTCTTTAATCACTTGGGCTTGAAAATACTAAATTGTGGGCTGCTTGCTGGGCCAAAATTAAACGAAAATGGGCTGCACTCCTTGGGCCGAACTTGTTTGGGCCAAAGACTCACTTAATGGGTTGCACTTGTGGGCTTGGGCTTCAACTAAATCAAACCAACTTGGGCTGAGCTTGTTAGGCCACTTGGTCTTGTGGGCTGAAGTTCACTTGGGCCGAAGTTGGGCCCAATCCCAATGGGCTGAACTGCGGGTTTGGCTTGCGAGCTACAGAGAGGAGAGAGAGATGGAGAGGATAGAGGTGAGGGAAGAGATAAGAGAGATGAGAGAGATGAGATAAAGTTGAGGTGGGGCCCTTGGCTTGATATTTTCCAATCTTGCTCTCCAAGATTCATCCTAGGCCAAATAAGATCCCTTGGCCTCCATTGATCCATACCAACACCTCTCATGACTTCACTTTTGGTCCATTTGGCTAGGGGGAAGGAAGAGTTACGAATTTTGCAAGAATTGTCTTCAGTTGGTGGCTTGATCCACTTCAATTCTATCTCAATTGGCCTCCATAAAATCAATCAGTCATCCATCGACCATCTCAATATTTTTCCTCACCCATATATCCATCTTGCTTTCCAATTTTGCTATAAAAAATAATCACTGGCTTTTTCTGCACAGAAACGACTCGGTGACGACTTTTTCCCAAAAAGTGTCGGGTGTCAGAAAAATCTTCTGAGACTGAGTCGACGCTTCTAGAATTAATTGTAACATGGCCGAAACTTCAATTTCTGAAATCGGACTCGAATTGGCGGTTAATTTCTATTCGACGCGTTTTTAGCCTGACCTAGGCTATCGGATAACTTTCGGATATTTTTAAGTGCAATTAACTCGTGGTCGATTTTCTTCGAGCCACTATGAACCCACTCGACTCATTGACGACTCTCGGTTGTCGTGAAAATCCCGAGGATCCAAATACGAATACAGGGTACCAAAACAATAAGAAAATCAGTTTAGTGCCGATCGACATGAATTTTCTAATGTAGTGGTGTCACCCACGATTAGCCACACATCAATGTCGATCCAGTCTATCTTTGATTTCAAATCGATTTTTAACTATGCCGAGATGGCCTCTAAAGATGGACACGGTCGAGAAGCCGATTCCTGATCGAATTCTCAAGTCTATTGCCTTAAAATTCCTAATAATTTCCCCAAATAGTCTAGTTATCTCAAGAATGATCAGTTCTGAGAATAGCCCTATAAACACGTCAATGAAACGCCCGATTCAATCAGAAAGAAACAGAATCGAAAATTCGGGATGTCACATGGAATCAGTCAATAATTGATTCGTTGCAAGACGGAGGTATTAATGTAGGCAACACTAAAGGTAGATCACTGGAGGAGATGGGGAAACTACTCTTTCTTATGCTCAACTTTACCCTCTTGTGGTGGTGGAGCTCAATCCCTAGCCCCAAATAGGTTAGCCACCTTAATGAATCATGAAATCCACTTAACTCTCCGAAGTGTCCACCGTAGACCTTAAAACCAAAATAAATTGGACTAACTCATTTCATGCATGTATCACGGTCTCGAAGTTTCCCATGCGCCAAAGATCGTGTATGATGAAAGAAGATCGGGCCAAATCTCCTAGAGCTTTCAGAACATTACTAGGGATTAGCAATACGGTAATTGTACCAACTTGTAGAGTTTTCTTGTCATAATTGTCGGTAGTTGGTAAATGGAGAGGTGCAATCTATTCCGTTAGATCGAAAGGGCATCAATGGTTGTATTGAGAGAGTTTCTAATATAAGAAGGGGTGTCTTCCCCCTAATTTGTAACCATCCAAACACTTCAAAGTAGATAAACATTATCCCCTAGAGTTTCTCTCTCTAAAAAATTTCTCTCTATATGATCCGGGTGAATGAGTGATTGATTTAAGGAAGCCTAAGTCACTGCACAAGTCTGATCCAAACAATTGACTTGTGACACGTGGCTCTTGTTCCACTACTTTCTATAAATCAAAGAAATCATATAACATTTTTATTCATTATTCAATTTATGGATTCACTTTTATTTCTTGAGCATTTACATGATTTAAGTAGCTATGAGGTACTTTTGAAATGTTCGCTAAACATTATATCTGTGTGGTGCAACCATGAAATCAATCTATCTTATCCCAAATCGCGTAGATAATTCTTATTATCACAATTTTGTAATGTCTCGTATAGATATTCACGTGTCACTAGGTGTCAAAATTTCAGCCTACAAAGACAATTAGTGAGTTAACCTCAATGTTGAGTGAGCAAATTATCGACCGATCCTGTAATTGCCCACCTCTTCTTGGGATTATATATGCTAATAATAGTAAATCACATATGATTTTGGTCATTTGCTTACATGACACATTCAATGCTATGTTCAGGTCTCCATTGACTTCCCAATCCTCACGTAATCGATGGGGAATATGAGGCACCCAATTTGTTCAGTCTTCAGTCTTCATCTCCATGGCCTTTGCTTGACTTTTCTCGAGTGGGCTTCCTGTGAGTTTTCGATTGGACTCATTCCCTTAGGAGAGGGGGTCCGTGAAAGTCTCACTTATTTACTCTCATTCCATTTTTAAACTCTGATTACCTAATTAGGTTGATGGCAAGTGGCTAGATCGCACACTTACCGTGGTTTAATGACGTTTACATTTGTAATGGAGGTGAAATATACTGAAGCGACTAAATTGCCGGAAGAAAAAAACGACATCACTGGATCGTTCTTTTTGAGGTGCGGCACGGTCAAGTTCTGCATCCAAACATTGTAGAGTCGGATCAATAATGGTGAAATTACAATTTCAGGCTATTCATGTCTGTGGGTACCAAGTACGCAATGCCCGATTGAACTGGAAAGATCAAGTTTGTACTATCTAGGCCCACTGATCGGTCGTGCGTTATGCAAACCTTTTTCCTCAGCCACGTGGCCAAAAGGGACAAGGGAAGCGAAGGTGGACGGAGGCAAAAATTAAATGCCTTCACCTAATAACAAGACTGGAGATTTTTAGAAGAAGAGGTCATCACGCCACCACCTCTCTCTCTCACTCCCCACCTACACACCTTCAGCCATCATCCCTCGGGCCTCCATAATTAGTAAAATGGGACTTCAATAATCAATTTACGGAAAATCATAAAATAAAAAAAAAGTAATCTATTCATCCAAATATTCATATTCAGAGTGAAAATATTTTCTTCAATGCATTTGTTTATAAATACGTGCAACTATTAAAAGAAAATAATATTTGCAGCGTCGTTTTTTGCGAATTGAATGCCCCAGACAATAGATTATTTTACAGAAAAAAGTCACAAAAAATCCCAAATTATACCTATTGTGACATATTTATTCTAAACTTGTTACATTCACTCAAGATTGAAAATGAAAAGTAAAAGAGAAAAAGGAAAAAACAGCGACAAAAATAATAATTTTAAAACGAAAGAAGACTGTACAAACGTCTTCCATGGAGGATATGGCGACAGATAGATACTTTATCAAAGTGAAAATATTACGACGCCGTTTGGTAGTCACGGGCTGGGTGTGGCTGGCCTAGCCCGTTCCTTAGCTAATATCTAACCAGAAAAGGGAAATTAATATCACTTTTGAGAAAAAAATTAGTTGATGGAGAAATATTTTTTATAAAAAAAATTGTTTTCAAGGAAAATGACTGGTTCTCAACAGTGTATTTAAAAGTGAGATGGAAAAAGGGTTTTCGACGTTCAAATCTTACTTTTAAAATTTATTGTCTCCATTCTAACTACATTTTGTTCCAAATATAAGATACTAAATTGATATATTTTTTTTTTTGTCAGTCCTACTCTATTCCTATTCTACACTCTCTCTCAGACTTTTGCCCTGCTCTTGCGGGACGTGGGAGTCGAAACCCACTCTTGAAACTTACGCGTCCCCACCCCCATCCCCCCTGAGAAGGTGGGGATTTGAACCCCTCACCTCCCCCTTCCATGTTGGAAGGATGGCCACTGGGGCGAAATGCTTGCATATTGTAATAAAAATATGCCACATCATTTATCTTACTAAATATATAAAATAGTCTTAGTGCATTTAAAATAATAATAACAATATTTGATTATATTGCCACACTTTCCACCCTATTGTTCCATGGGCTTCAAACCATAGGGTGTACGTTTTTTGAAACCTCAGAGAACACACATATATCTTCGAGATAGATGACGTAAAATTGAGGACCACAGAATGTTCTTATAAGTCTACAATACTTCCCTTAGTGGAATTAGTCAATACTCGATTTGTGCGCAAGACGGAGGTGTTAAATGCAGGTAAGACTGAAAGTGGATCACCGGAGGAGATGGGGAAACTACTCTTTCTTATGCTCAACTTTGCCCTCTTGTGGTGGTGGAGTTCAATCCCTAACCTCGGCGCTTGCTTGCGAAACCAAACGGATCGGCTTGCATTAGTGTCCTTCAAAAATGCTATAGATGAAGATCCATTTAGAGTCTTGAGCTCTTGGAATGATTCTACCAATCATTGTGAGTGGCAAGGTGTTTTGTGCAGCAAAAGGCATCCTGGGAGGGTCATGGCCTTGATCTTGAGATCACAAGGCTTGGGAGGCTTCTTATCTCCTCACATAGGTAACCTCTCTTTCCTCAAGATCATGGTTTTACAAAACAATAGCTTTGGCAGTGAAATCCCATCACAGATCGGCAACTTGTTTCGGCTCCGCAATCTTGATCTTAGTAACAACTCTTTTGGTGGGCCAATACCCTCCAATCTTTCCCATTGCTCAAACCTCGAGTCCTTGAATCTTGTAGATAACCGACTTGTGGGGGGAATTTATTCCAATCTTGGTTCTTTACCAAGGCTTAAATTCTTGCGCTTGTCTAAGAACAATCTTGTAGGTCCTATTCCTCCTTCGATTGGAAACCTCTCGCTGCTACAATACCTCTCTTTGGCAGAAAATGCCTTTCAAGGAGAAATACCTGAGGAACTGTCCAGACTTGAGAGGTTGATATATTTTCAACTATCATCGAACAAACTAACCGGCGAGATTCCACTAGGGATTTTTAACATCTCTGGCATTAATTACTTCTATGTTGGTTGGAACCAGTTGCGGGGAAGCTTTCCTTCTGATATTGGCACCACTCTTCCCTCTCTCTATTTCCTTGGAGGGCTCAATAACATGTTCACCGGGATAATTCCGTCATCTTTGACGAATACCACCAGTCTTCGGGGACTTTACCTTGCTAACAATAATTTCCATGGGCCAATACCGAAAAATCTGGGAAGGCTAAAGGGCCTTTACGTGATTGCATTGGATTTAAACCAGTTGCAGGATGACTTGAGTTTTATTTCTTCTTTAGCTAATTGTTCCAACTTAGAAATTCTCTCGGTGGACGCGAACTCGATTCACGGATCATTGCCAACATCCATCTCCAATCTCTCCACCAGCATTAAGCGAATTTCAATGTCAAACAATCTGATCCATGGAACTATTCCTTCAGCCTTCGGAAATCTCTTCAACTTGTCGTATTTGAGTTTAAAGAATAATTCTCTAACCGATAGCCTTCCTGATTCTATTGGAGCACTTTACAACTTGTGGGTACTTTCTTCGAGCAGAAACATGTTCACTGGAGAGATACCGCCTTCGATTGGTAATATGACATCTTTAAATAGGCTTTTCCTTCAAGACAACAATTTCCAAGGCTACATACCGCAAAGTCTTGGCAATTGCACGCAACTAATCGAGCTAGAGCTTTCAAACAACAATCTAAGTGGCTCAATTCCAGTCGAAATTGTGGGCCTTTATTCCTTGTCGATCCTCTTCAGTTTAGCGCATAATAATCTAAGTGGATCTCTTCCATATCAAGTTGGATCTTTAAGGAGTCTCGAAGAATTAGATCTGTCTTACAATAGATTGACCGGCTTAATTCCAGCCTCCATCAGCGGATGCTTGAGATTGGCACGGCTTCGCTTAGAAGCTAATTCTTTTCATGGTCAAATCCCTCAAGCTTTAAGTACATTACGACGCCTAGAAGTGCTGGATCTTTCCAATAACAATTTTTCTGGTCCAATCCCGAGCTTTCTTATAGAGTTGTTATTGCTTAAATACTTGAATATGTCATTCAATGAACTAGAAGGACAAGTTCCGGAGAGAGGAATTTTTCTCAATGCAAGTGTTGTATCAGTTTCTGGAAATAGGGAACTTTGTGGAGGTGTTTCAACTCTGAAGCTTCCTCTTTGTAAATTACCAAGCTCTAACAAGTTTTCTACAATCAAGGCCATAATAGCATATGTGGTCTCTATCAGCTTGTTATGTTTAGCTTTGTTGTTCCTGTCTATTTTCTGTTACCGCAAAAAGAAGCAGACAAGAACCACTGCCTTGATGTCATCATCTTTCAAGAACCAATTTATGAGGATTTCTTATGATGAACTCCTGAGAGCTACTACTAGATTCTCAGAGACCAATTTGATTGGTAAAGGGAGATATGGCACAGTTTATATGGGGATTCTTGAGGGCATTGCCATTGTGGCAGTAAAGGTGCTCAATTTAACACAAAGAGGTGCTGCAAGGAGCTTTGTCTCAGAATGTCGAACTCTAGGAACCATTAGACACCGAAACCTTGTGAAGATACTAAGCGTCTGTTCAAGTGTGGACATTCATGGCAATGACTTCAAAGCTCTAATATACGAGTTCATGGCTAATGGGAGTTTGGAGGAGTGGTTGCACCCTGGGACTATAGTGCGAGATGATGAGCATGGCAAATCGAGAAATCTAAGACTAGTGCAAAGGTTAAACATTGCCATTGACATAGCTATTGCGATCGAATATCTCCATAAGGGTTGTTCTCCGGCAATCGTCCATGGAGATTTGAAGCCGAGTAATGTGCTTTTGGATGATGACATGGTGGCTCGAGTTGGAGATTTCGGGCTTGCAAAGATCATTTCAACAATGTCATCCGAAACCACAGGAGTTCGGGACTGGGTAGTTCAACTTCGACTATAGTCGAGGGATCCATTGGCTATGTGCCCCCTGGTATGAATCTGTCATATTTTCTTAGTTTTTGGTTGGTTGTGATAGTGATATCAGAGAGGGTTAAAAATTTGAATAAACAATGATCCATGCTGTCTTGTAATGCTTCTTATGCTCTAACACCTCTTTCTCACAACATAATTTCCTCTTTTTTTCAATTATTTTCTTCAGCAGAAAAAGAAAATACATAAATATTTGTATATGAACAGACTAATATTAGTATGTCGTAATTATATTTGAAATTAAGATGAGGATAAACCGTCGTAGATTTGATCAATAATTGGAAATATTTATTGTCAACACTTGTGAATCCGGGCCACTAAATGCAGAAAGCATATTTTATCATATCATATTTGGCATTTTTTTTCTATGATTCATATTTTATCTCATACCATGTTCATGCTGTGAAAACAGACAGCGGCTAATATTGTCGTAAATTACTATATGAGAAATTGACGAGAACTTGTGCTCTTTTGGTATGCCATGATTTAAGGTCTTGACAATAAGTAGTTGACCCCTCACAGGGGAACCTTTCTTCTTGAGGCGACCTATAATTCTATATTCGTAAAATATGTTTAGATGATACGGCATTTAAAGCAGAAATTCTTGGAGGTCTCGAACTCATAAATGCATGATAATATCACACAACATACATTAATTGACTACCCGGTGGGTTCTATCCAACTGTAATTCTCCCTAAACGTCTTGTTTTTTTTTTTTTTTGGGTCAGTTCCCTAAACGTCTTGTTTAGAGCATATCAGAACAAACTCATGCATTTACAAGTATTAATCCATCACGTCAACAAATCTCTCCAAGTCTCTTCTCCCCCCTCTCCACAATGTTCTTTTCTTTGCCTCGTGTGGTACAGGTATTAAATTGAATTCAAATCAGAAAAATGATCAGCCTCATGTGTATCTCATGAGTAACCAGTTAAAACTGGCGGCTCAAATTTAGTTAATAGATGTACTAAATGCACTAAATAATTTCCACCAAGGCCTTCACCACATATATAATCTTCTTCTTTTTCCCCCACCTACTAAATGACAAAGTCACTCTTTATGTTCAGGCAATTTGTTCAGCAAAATGTGACAACTTTGGGTGCACTACTTTTTGGACTAGAAGAGTTCTACGTTGTTGACTGATCTTTGGTGCACTTTACAAATCTAAAGTCTTATCTCTCTGCGGTTGATGCATCTGACTTTCGCAACAATTTTTACCACTTTAGCATACGGTAGGTGCTAAGCATCAGCTATAGCCAATAAACTAAACGAAAATTAAACAAATAGATATGAAAGAGAAAAAACCCGTGGGGGATTTTGGGACCCTTTCCTTGGACTCTACCATGCACAGCGAGCCCGTACGTGAAGTCAGTGAGGGCTTGCGTGCCATCACTCTATTTGGGCGTGACTGGCGCAAGCCGTCAAAACTGTCTCAGGCAAGCTCCTGCGCATTGACATCGAGCAAAACCCCATGAGATTTAGGAACTTTTTTTTATACAATTATCTTCAAGAAAAAGTGTATATTCATTCCTATTTAATGTCTTGATGTAATTTTCAGAGTATGGCATGGGACACCAAGTTTCTACACTTGGGGATGCATACAGTTACGGCATTCTATTATTGGAGATGTTCACCGGAAAGAGACCCACTGAAGAGGCCTTTGGGCATTGTCTTAACCTTCATAGCTTTGTCCGAATGGCTCTTCCTGATCGAGTGATGGACATTGTAGACTCAAGGATTTGGAGTGAAGCTGGTGATCGACAGCAAGAGATGAGGATCAAAGATTGCATAATCTCCATTTTCGAAGTTGGAGTCGCATGTTCAATAGAATCACCATTGGATCGGATGGACATGACTGAGGCGATTAGGAAATTATACTCGATCAAGGCAAGTTACGAAATCAAAGAGAGGACAGGTATGTAGCTAAGTTAATTTTCTCGTTTCACCTTTGAACTTTTTCACTAGCAGAGAAAATCATCATGTAAAGGCAATGCTAGTAGATTCACATGAATTTCTCCCTAACTAGGCTGCCTACCCATACCCTTTATGTATATTTTTAATAATTACACCCATACTTATATTTAAAATTGTAGAAAGTGGATCTATGGAGTTGCAGTCTACCTATTTCCATTAAGTAACTAGGTAAAAATTGATGAATTTGCTTATTTGCATGGTTCTCTTTGAAAGGGCTAGTAGAAGCACCTAGAGGAGGGGGGGGGGTGAATAGGTGATTAAAGAATTTTTTGCAATACTTAACAAATTAATTTATCTAGACTGAAAATATAACAGACTATAAATAATTATATAAAGCTGTGAATTGAAATAAAGAGATTAGGGATAGAGAATCAAAACACAAGGTTTATAGTGGTTCGGCTTAAACCAAGCCTACGTCCACTCTCCCGCATTGACAGCCCACTGGCTGGATTCCACTAAGAATCAAAAGGGATTTTACAATCTCACGTCCTTGATTCCACAGTGTAGAGACCTTGCTTGCCCTTACAAATGAGATCTAGGTTTCCATAAGTAGAACCTTCTAAGTACACTTCGTCAATCAATGGATCTAAATTACTCGAATTGATTTCAATACGAATAACAAATTTAGAGATGCCATTTCCAGCCGTGAGATCTTCTTCAACTATATGAATCAAATCCTTAAAGTTAACCCACATCTGGATAAGTCTTCTTCAATGGATAATACTTTTCTTCGTCGGTTTGGAAACTGTCAATGAGGGCAAACTTAAATCTTGAGTCTAGAGGTCTTTAGACTTTGACGATAGAGTCTGCAAGTCTTCAGAATAGACTGATGGAAACGTTTTGTCAACTTCAAAACAAATAGGGAAGTTTTCTCTAACAATCTCCGCCTTTTTGATTGTGACAAAACTTTCCTATAGATTTGGATACTTTTGACCTGCAAGACAATACTTTAAGCAAACAAAGATATCTTATAAAAGATAGGTAGATTAGGATAAAGATAGTAGCGATTCTGCAATTTTGCATCTACAGAAAACAAAGTTAGTCCTATAAAACCAACTATCTTTACCAAAATCATAGCTTAAGATACTGCAAGCATTAAAACAAACCAAACCAGTCCAAACTAGTCCATCCAAACAAAAGATAAGTCAAAAAGTAATCAAACCAAATCAAAATTTTAGTCAAATCTACACCGACTTCTCTCCCTTTTTGTCAACAACAAAAAGTGGACCATAAAAAGAGAATTGGATAAAATTAAGATTGTTTTGGAATGCAAACGAGCTGGAAATCTCCCATAGACTTGACAGTCTCCTCCAGTTTTTTCAAATCCTCCTTCAGTTGCGCTAAATCCTCACCCTTTGCGTTAGCTTGAATTTGAAGATTAAGGGCTTGAACTTGATCGTGCAAAGAAACTGAGGTGGCTTGATGAGCATTCTGCATATTCTGAAATTCACATCCCAAGGCATAGATCTAACTTTTGATGTCCAGAAGAAGTTCAACCAATCTTCTAAAGTCTGTTGAGTTGTCAGTTTGAGTACTTGCTTCAGCATGATCAGTTTGTGGAGTGTTGCTGGATGATGGAACTTCAACACGAACATCCAGACTTGGAGATGATGCCTCATTACCTTCTTCAGGAAAGTGAGAGGCATACACATCCTCTGGATTGGTAAGAGAACGACTAACATCATCACTGGTAAAAGCAAGTGAAGGGGGTACCTCTTTTATCAGCAGCTCCCCTAGTTTCGGTGCCTTCAGGTGGAGAGAAGTACTCTTCTGGATCTTCTTCAATGTCATGATGATCTTGTGCTTCTTTCTCTGCTGGAAAACCACCATGACTTTCTCCTTCTGTTTGTTCTCCTCTTTGCTCATCTTCTTATGTTCTTCTTTCCTCACCATTTCCATCTCTTCACTCCTCTGCTCTGTCGCTTCTCTGTCTAGGTTCTCTCAATCCACTGTCGCTGAAACAGGACGCTGTAAGTTCTTTAAGGCAAGAGCAAAAATAGTGATGTCATCTTCATCTTCTTAATCTTGCAAGATGAGTGCTCTTCTTTTCTTGGATGGAGCTGTCATGGGCTCCTTATCTTTCCTTTTTGCAGCCACAGGGTCTTGTCGAGTCTTGACAGGGGTCTTCATCTTAAATCTCTCTAAAGCCTTGTTTAGCTCTTTCATACGCATCGTTGAAACCAACTTCAGTCCTATCACCATTGGATCAATGGTTCGAACACACAGAGTTTTAGGAGGCTGAATATTAAGATGTCCGAACAAATGTGTAACAAGAGCAGAATAAGGGAGTTGTCCATTGTCCTTTACCATTGACCTATACATGTGGAACATGATAGTATGAGGAAGAGAGAACTTGTAACCAACGTTGATGGCGTACATCAGCTTTGCTTCATAATTGGAGACATCAGTCTTTGATGTGGATTTGGGTCTAAGATAGTTAATCACAATCTCATGGAGCAAGACATTAGAGGCACTCATCCTGGAATAGGAGATCCGGCCTTCTACAATTCTATCTCGAACAAGCTCCATAGTGGCATGACCAATAGACACGCTAATTATTTGGAAAATTCCTCTCTCTACTCCAATCACATCAGCCAGAGTGTCCATATCTACGACATAATCTTGGTCTCTAACGCTAAAGAAAAATCTATTCGCATCTAAAAAGCCTAGATTAGAATAGAAATACGCAATAAGTTTAGGATAAGCTACTATTGTCTCAGAACAAAATCGGTCAAGTTCGAGTAAAGTAAACTTCTCCCGCAGATTTACGTTCAATGAATTGAGAAAATCAAAATCCACACTCCTTGGGTTCATCACCCCTCGCTTCAGCAGTTTAGAATACACTCGCTTGTGCTCTTCAGAGCGAAACAAATCTGCTCTATTTCCTCGACTGTTCATAGCAACACCCATTCTAGGCGAAAAATGAGTGAACATCTTTTCATCGTCATCTTTTCCCTCAGGTTGATTAACTCCTCCAAAACGTGGATCACTTGAAAAATTCGCAAAAGCCCTTTCTGCTGAACCAGCAGGAGCGATTCCCAAACGTTCCATCGTTCTTAAGAAAACGGTTTCATTTCGGTACCCTTTTTCTCTAAAAAATTCATCAATAAAAGTCATTGTAGAACCACCTTCCTTCAAGGCAGTGTAGAGCTTGAAAGTAAAAGCAGGCTTAAGAGTCCTTATGGGTTCGACATCCTCAATAATTTCTTCCTTTGCCTGATGTTGCTGAGGCTCTTGTTGTCTAGCTTGAGAAGAATGGCGCGGTTGAGAATATTGTTGTTGACTTTGCTGCTGCATTGTAGAGTCTTCTTCCTCAGTTAGATCGAAGTGCGTAGGACTCTCACGCATATGCTGTGGTCCCATGCTTGCAATCCTTGAGGACTTTCTTTGGGAAGACATTATCACAGCCTTTGAGAGATTTTTCAAACTCGATTCGCAAGAAATATGAAAACTTTAAGGATTAAACTAGAGAGAAAAAGTAAGAAAGTGAAGTTTTGTGCTCTAGGGTTCGCGAGTAAAAATGAAGAAGAAGTACTATATATAAAGTAGTCGAAATGAGGTATACGAACCGCCACAAAAGGAAAAATAAAAATGCCTTTTCAAAAATGAATAACTGTCTTTTCAAAAATGATAACTTCCTTTTTGAAAAAGAATAATTGCTTACAACTTGGAAACACAACATCAATCAATTTGCAATTAATAAGAAATCATACATTTTCGATTTTTTATCTGAAAGTTAAATTGCTAGAATCGAAATAACTTACAGTCGTAACTTTTGGTCTTCTGAGTCTGAGCATCTTCAGACTTTATCCTTGAGTCTGAGTTTCTTCAAATTCTAATATGTTAAGTCTAGAGCGAATAGACTCAAATAAGCTTTTCTCTAGGGGTTTTGTGAATATCTCCGCCAGCTGATTCTTTGAGTCAATAAATTGGATCAAGACTTCTCCACTTTGAACATGATCTCTAATAAAATGGTGTTGAATCTCTATGTGCTTTGGTCTTGAATGAAAAATTGGATTCTTTATGAGATTAATTGCGCCGGTGTTGTCACATTTGATTTCCGTACATGAATCTTCAATTCCAAAGTCTCTTAGTTGTTGTTTTATCCATAAGATTTGAGAACAACAACTTCCAAGAGCCACATACTCTGCTTCTGCTATTGAAACAGCTACAGTACTTTGCTTTCTAGAAAACCAAGATACTGTTCTATTACCAAGCAGTTGACAAGTGCCAGAAGTGCTTTTCCTATCAACTCTGCAACCTACTAGTCTGTGTCTGAATATCCAAGGAGAGTAAAATCTCCTTCTTTGGGATACCAAAGGCCGAACTTAGAGGTTGTTGCAATGTATTTGATGATGCGTTTCGCAGCACTTAGATGAGATTCTTTGGGATTTGATTGAAATCTGGCACAAATGCAAACACTAAACAAAATGTCAGGTCTAGAAGCAATAAGATAAAGAAGTGAACCAATGATACTCCTGTACAGCTTCTGGTCAACTTTCTTTCCTCTTTTGTCTTTGTCCAACTTCGAAGAACTTGACATTGGTATATCAGTCTTTTTGCAATTCTCCAAACCAGACTTTTTTACAAGCTCTTTAGCATATTTTTCTTGGTGAATGAAAATTCATTTCTTCAATTGTTTTACTTGTAGTCCGAGAAAGAAGGATAGTTCACCCATCGTGCTCATCTCGAATTTATCCTGCATAGACTTAGAAAACTTCTTGCACAGGTTTTCGTTAGATGAATCAAATATAATATCATCAACGTAAATTTGAACAAGTAAAAAGTTTTTGCCTTCCTTTTTAATAAACAAGGTAGTATCTACTTTTCCTTTAACAAAGCCATTTTGATTAAAAACTTACTTAACATGTCGTACTAAGCTCGAGGTGCTTGCTTTAATCCGTATAGAGCCTTTTTCAATCTGAATACAAAGTCTGGTTTCTTTGGGTCTTCAAAACCGGGAGGTTGTTCCACATAGACTTCTTCTTGGATGAATCCATTTAGAAACGCACTTTTAACGTCCATTTGGAATAACCTGAAATTCTTATAGCAAGTAAAAGCAAGTAATAATCTAATTGCTTCTAACCTTGCTACAGGAGCGTAAGTCTCATCATAGTCTATCCCTTCTTCTTGCATGTATCATTTGGCCATGAGTCTTGCTTTGTTCCTTATCACTTTTCCTTTTTCGTCCATCATGTTCTTGAAAACCCATTTAGCTCTAATAATAGATTTACCTTTTGGTTTAGGAGTTAATTTCCAAACATCGTTAATGCTGAACTGCCTGAGTTCTTCTTGCATTGCTTCAATCCAGCTTTCATCAGTTAAAGCTTCTTCGATGCTTTTGGGTTCAATTTCAAAAATAAGTGTCACAGCACTAGACTCTTCTTGCTTTTTGGATCTAGTACGAATTCCTTTATCAATGTTGCCAATGATGAGTTCTTTGGGATGACTAGACTTATGCTTCCAATTGCTGGTCGATTTGACAGATTGTTGATCTTCTTCTTCAGTTGCATCTTCAATATATGTTCGTTATTTTTCTTTTGGAGTCTAAGCTGCTTTAGGGAAAGTAGACTTTGTAAAGTCTGGAGCAGATTCAGATTCTTCGGTTTAAGTCTGAATCGGTTGATTTTGCAAATAGTCTTGAAATTTGACATTCATTGATTCTTCCACAGATTGAGTCTTCTTGTTGAATATTCTATAGGCTTTGCTAGAGGTTGAATATCCAAGGAAGATACCTTCGTCTGATTTTTCTTCAAACTTACCAATTCGATCATTCGCATTTTTCAATATAAAGCATTTGCAACCAAAAACATGAAAATAAGAAACAATTAGCTTCTTTCCTTTGAATAACTCATAGGGAGTTTTCTCTAGAATAGGCCTTAAGAATATTCTGTTAATAATATAACATGTTGTAGAAACTGCTTCACCCCAAAAACGAGAAGAAAAATTACTTTCAATTAAAAGAGTTCTTTCCATTTCTTGTAAAGATCTGTTCTTCCTTTCCACAATTCCATTTTGTTCAGGAGTGTAAGGAGAGGAGAACACATGCTGAAAACCGGATTCATCACAGAATTTGACAAAGTCTTGATTTTCAAACTCACCTCCATGGTCTGTTCGTATGCTTGAAATAGCATATCCTTTCTCATTCTTCACCTTCTTAGCAAACTTTAAAAAGTGAGAGAATGTTTCAGACTTACTTGCCAAAAAGTAGACCTAAGTAAATCGTAAATAATCATCCACTATTACTAGGCAAAATCTTTTTCCACCAATGCTCTGAGTTCTAGTTGGTCCAAAAAGATCCATATGTAGAAGCTGCAATACACGATTAATGGAAACTTGATTTATTGGTTTAAAAGAACTTCTAACATGTTTTACCAACACACATGGTGTGCATAGGTCGGTTTTTTGGTATTTCAGGTTGGGTAGTCCACGAACAAGCTTATTAGAAGAGATTTTAGCAATTTGCTTCATGTTGATATGGCCAAGCTTCCGATGCCAGAGATTTGCTTCATCTTGTATTGATATCAAGCATTGAGGTCTTTCTGGCTTTACATCCAGAAGATAAATATTTCCATGTCTACGCCCGGTAAAAGATTGAGAGTGATCTTTACTGGTTCCTAAACTGCAAATTGATTTTGAACCCAGTGTCACATAGTTGGCTTATGCTTAGAAGATTGTAATTCAGTCCTTCCACCAAGGAAACATTATGAATTGTGAGACCTCTAATTTTTACTGTTTCGCATCCAACAATTCTTCCTTTGTTTTTTCCACCAAAAGAGACTTTTCCTCCATTTATTTGAACAAGCTTTAAGAAACAACTTGAACCTCCTGTCATGTGTCTTGAACAGCCACTATCCAAATACCATTTAATCTTTTTCTTGATAGTAACCTGCAATTCTGATAAGATTTCAAGTTTTCTTTAGTACCCACATTTTCTTGGGTCTAGAGGAGTTAGTTCCAAAAAACAATCTTTGCTCAATCTCTTTTAACAAGTTTCCAAACTTTAGGACAATCCTTCTCGAAATGTTTCGAGCTGTTATACTTTGAACATTTAAGAGCACTTCGACCAACAGGTTTTACAAAAACTTTTTGAAAATGATTTTTGCAAGAACTTTTAGTAGGTCTCTGTTTGATTATTTCTTTTACTTTTGGAAAGTCAATTAAAGTAATAGTCTCTGGTGTCATTCCTAAACCTGATTTATTAAAATAAGGTCTTTGAATTGAAAGAATTTTATCTAGCTTTTCAGATCCATTTGAAAACTTCTTTGAGATATTTGAAATGTTTTCTTTCAAAAAGATGTTTTCCTTTGAAAGAAAATCAGCATTTTCTTTTAAAGTTTTAAAGTTGTTGTTTAGACTTTCAAATTTTTCTTTCCAAGAAATTTCCTGTTGCCTCAGTATGGAATTTTCCTTTTTCAGTTCGGAAATTCTTTTAAGAGATACTTTGAGGCTAAGACAGAGTTCATCAATATACTTTGAGACTTTAAAATAAATTTTAAAATTGCTAACCTCAATTTCCTTATCTGAATCTGAGTCTGAGTCTGATTCTGAATTTGCCATCAGACAAATGTTAGCATACTCTTCATCACTCTCTTCACATTCTGTGTCGCTCCAAGTCTCTGCTTTGAGAGCTTTCTTGAATTTCTCTATATTTCCCTTTTTTTTTCTTCAAATAGGACAGTTGGGTCTGATGTGTCATTTTTTCTTACATTCAAAGCAAATCACATCTTTGTTGGACTCATTTTCCTCAGTTGATTTATTCTGAAATCTTTGAGTACCCTACTTCCTCCAATTGTATTTTCTTCCTTTTTCTATTTAATTTTCTGAACTTCCTTATCATGAGTGCTAGCTCTTCATCATCCAGGTCATCTTCTGAATCCGTAACATCAGAAAAATCATCATTAGATTTTAAAGCAATTGACTTCTTACCTTTAGGATCTTCTTCCTCATTGATTTACTCCACTTCATAAGATTGAAGTGTGCCTACTAATTCGTCTACTGATAGAGGCGCGATCCTTTGTGTGTCTTTAATGGAAGTCTTGATGTGATTCTAGTCTTTGGAGAGTCCTTGTAGCAACTTGTTGATTTTCATTTGCCGTGAGATTGGTTGTCCATGATATGCAAGACCATTTACAATCTCTATAAAACGGCTAAACATATCAATAATGGTTTCTCCTAGCTTCATTTTGAAAGCTTCATATTGCCCAAGAAGAATGTTGATATTTGTTTCTTTAACTCGATTGGTTCCTTCATAGGTAACATGCAACCTGTCCCAGACTTCTTTTGCTGTTTCACAAGATGAAATTCTGTTATACTCAGTAGGAGAAAAGGCACAATATAAAGAGTAAATAGCATTTGCATCAAGAGTTTGTCTCATATCTGCTTGTGTCATCTCGCTAGCATCTGCCACTTCCTTTCCTCTTTCTGAAGTTGATACATTTGTAGGAATAACTCCTTTTTTTGCCACATTCCATTCAAGGGGTTCTTTCGATCTTAGGAAAGTTTTCATCTTGTTCTTCCATACATTGTATTCCTTTCCATCAAAGTAAGGAGGTTTGGTGTTGTTTTGACCTTCAACCAGTCCTCGAGCCATAATACTAGCCATAGATCTTTAACTCAGAAGTAAAAACACTTCAATTAAATGAGTACACAAACTCTTATACCAATTGAAATGGCTAGTAAAAGCACCTAGAGGGGGGTGAATAGGTGATTAAAGAAGTTTTTGCAATACTTAACAAATTAATTTGTCTAGACTGAAAATATAACAGACTTTAAACAATTATATAAAGCTATGAATTGAAGTAAGGAGATTAGGGATAGAGAATCAAAACACAATGTTTATAGTGGTTCGGCTTAGACCAAACCTACGTCCACTCTCCCACACTGATAGCCTACTGGCTGGATTCCACTAAGAATCAAAAGAGATTTTACACTCTCACGTCATTGATTCCACAATGTAGAGACTCTGCTACACTTCCTCAAGGTTTCACCAATATCTAATCTTTCTTTTGAATACAAATTTAAGCTCAACAAATGAAACAACAAAGAACAAGGAGCTTCAGACTTTGGAATTTTTCTATCACACACACACTCGAATAACTAAAGCGTCTTCCTTATATACTCATCCATGCCTTCATAACCGTTGGCATTTTCCAAAGGAGTTTCTTCCAATCAACCGTTGGACAGAATCAATTAGAGAGATCTCGAGTTTTTTAAGGAATATGATGATAGCCCACCGATCCTGCTTGTATTCTGCTTGCCCATACAAACAAGATCTAGGTTTCCATAAGTGAAACCTTCCAAGTACACTTCGTCAATCAACAAATCTAAATTACTCGAATTGATTTCAATACGAATAATAGATTTCGAGATCTCATCTCCAGCCATGAGATCTTCTTCAACCATACGAATCAAATCCTTAAAGATAAACCCACATCTAGATAAGTCTTCTTCAATGGATAATACTTTTCTTCGTCGGTCTGGAAACTGTCAATGAGGGTAGACTTAAATCTTGAGTCTGGAGGTCTTCAGACTTTGACGATAGAGTCTGCAAGTCGTCAGACTAGACTGATGGAAACGTTTTGTCAACTTCAAAACAAATAGGGAAGTTTTCTCTAACACTCTTCATATCTAGTGCCGTTGTTTACCAAAGCATCAATGCATTGCTTAATTACTTGAATTATCTTTTCATTTTCTGCACTTTAACCCACGTTACCATTTCAATTATATGAATAAATGATGGATTAATAATTTTGAGAGGTTTTCAAGTTGGTCGAGACTGAATATCAAACTATACAGATCCCTAAGCTTGTGATCTTAAATCCTAGAGTGTAATAGATGTGTGGGGAAACTAGCAAATCCACGAATTCCATAAAATTGACAAAAAGAAATTTGGAACCAAAATCCTATTCAATAGACTATATGTGATAGGTGTCGGACTCCAATAGAACCTACATTGTTTTTTATTTTTTTTTAAAAGGCACTCAACTTTACAAATGCTTAGACATAAATTATAAATAGAGCAGACTCGTTAAACTCAGCTAGACCTATTTATTATATAATGTCTCTATATTCATTCTAACCCTCAAAAACAATGCCGAGCCTCAAAATCCATACCCAACTATGTAACCAACTTAAATATGTTCATAAGAATACGTGTTGGTCGAGTTAAATCTATTATCAAATTAAAAATGAAAAATTACAAAAATTAAAAATATGATGGAAAAAAAAAGAAAAAACCAATATGAACTATATCAAATAGACAAGCTAAAAATTGAAAAGGAAATTTCATCTTGTTTGCAAGTATGCAACAACTCTTGACATTTAGGAGCGAGCTGTCATCTTCGGCGAATCAAACCTTTCGTCGAGCCGTAGCCATGGCTGGGCCATTGCCCTCGCGCCTCCCCACAGCCCTCTCTCTGCAAGCTTGACCGAATGATTACGTGGCTATGTCTATCAAATCCAAAGAGGGCGAGGAGGGGGGCAGCCTCACGTGAGATCATGAGCTCAAGGCCGACTCTCAGTGTTGCAGTTGAGCGCAATGTCACTATCAATTGGAAAAAAAGTGCTTGATCGAATTTGAGTGATGTTACCAATGGAATTCTGCTGTGGCCATGTTGCTGACACCGGCGGCCACCGTGTGTGACCCCTACCTCCTCTTCAGGCGACGAAATCTCAATGGACAGGCCAGATATGGTGGAGGCATCATCAGATCTAGAGACGACTTGTGACCTCATCAGTGTCGGTGACTTAATTGTAGATGACGAGAGGAGCTCCATGCGAGGTTTTGAGACCTGCCAAAGGCATGAACTTGACGTTCAGTCGAGCTCTGCCGCTCATAAAGGAGAGAGGGAGAGTGATAGCTGCGAAAGCAGGAACGACAAAACGACATTGAAGCGACAGGTGACATAGAGCGAACGGAAGCTGACACGATCCCTCATGACACAAGCTGCGCATTATGCAGGATTAATCCCGTCACCTAAATTAGTAGATTTTAACTGCAAATCAACTCAACAAGACCAATCTTCTGGAACTTTCTCTCCATTATTTTGAAGATAATTCTCATTAGAAAAGAATCATCTTCTAATTCTTCTAATTTAGAATCTTTTACCTTTCGAATTGAAATTACAAAACTTTGGTTACTCCATTGCCGGAGATGGTTTACCCAAGGGTTGGCCTTTGGCTCGACATCCCACCAGCGTCACTTTGTCAACCCGAGATCATTTTATACTTAAGCCATGAGCGGGGACGGAGAAGTCATCATGTTCGGCTTTTCATCCTGTTGTGGAAAACGAGCGATTGAATAATAAAATAGACAGAATAAAGAAAATAGATCGGACACCAGATTTACGTAATTCGGTCACATCCATGGGGAGGACAACAACTAATTTCTCTATAAATCAAGTGATACACGGAGATTACATATTCAAGCCACTCAAACACTCATAGTGTTTCTCAAGCTCCAATTACACTTAATAACCCATGTAATATTTAGCCCCATAAATTTTTGCGAAATAATCTTTCAATCTCACGAAGAAATTAACAAATCTTGAACTCATAAGATTTAATTGGCTTGAATACTAAATCTTCTTCGATGTAATTTACGAATAAAATCAATGAAAATAGCTCGCTGCCCAAGCACTCATAAACGGCGCTTCAAGACCCTTTACATCAACCGCGGCAATTCAACCAACACATGGGCCAAGGAAATATAATAATCTTATAAACCTTTGCCGAATTAAACTAAAAAGGATATCTATAAGAATAATTGTATATATAATCCCACCGCTTCAAGGAGTCCAAATTGAATGGATCAAAGGAGGTTGACTTCGGTGTAATATCCCATCAATTTTGATAAAAGACAAAACAATAATCCTTCTGCAACTAGGACTCGCAACACTGAGTCAGAAATCTTAATTTCCGTATAGCACACAATTGGATGTTCACAGTAATACGACGTCCGCACTTTCCTTTAATGAATTGGACTTCTTTATTATTCGAACTTGATTTCGTCGGACTCAAACTCAAAACGTATTATATCAATCTCCACCTTGGCTCGATATTTGAGTCAAGTCACAATCACTCTATAAAGTTTCGAATTTAGCTGCTACTCTCTCATAGCTCCCAATGGGCTTAATTGTCACAAATATTTTCCAAGTCCAAGTTGTGTTTGAACTTCACCAAAACCAAAGACCTCACTAGAAGACTAACTCCACATGCACCTTTAACTGTTACGTAATGATTTTCCAACGCAACCTCCTTAATCATAGATATAGTAAAACCATTCTTACATCCATATCTATAAGGAGATCGAATATGTACATTGTCAATATCAGCAGTTACAAGAACCATTAGGCTCCACCTCGCTGCAAGCACCATCTATGTCGATTACGTAGTTAGTACTGGTACTCTCTATCTCAAGATTTTCTAGTTGCAACTCCACTCAAGCTGTACACCATTCAGATCCATATAAACACCACTATAATCACTCCTAGCCGGAAGTACTGGAGACTTGTCAAACGTAACTTCTCTTTAATTTTAGGCACCACAATTGATAACCCTACTCACCTTGTGCATAATCTGGGAACATGCACTTTCGTATCCTTTTATCGAGCTTACCATCACTAGCATAAACATAACAAGGGCAACAAATATTCTAATAATAAAATAATCAGTAATGTTACCTGACCACACTTTTTCGGAAGTCTAATATCCAGTCGCAGTCAATAGATATCTATTCATCAAGTAGCTTTCAATACTAAGTGCAGCCGCCAGGAATCTTCTAGCTATACTAGCACTAAAGAGCATTTTATGAGCCATTTCTAGTAATGTTCCACTTATCAAGTTTACAACATGTTGTGGTTCATTAGCAATAGCACAGTATCTCACTATACCTTCCTTCATGCAAAATTTATTTAACAACCCTGAGCAAAACTCCATGCTACCATCAATCTGCACATACTTGATCATTTTACCAATCTCTTTTTTAATCAAAACTCTCAACTACATAATTCTAACAATAACATCAAATTTTTGCCTAAGCACAAATATCAACATCTTCATCAAGTGGTCATCAACAATTATTAACATAAATCTAGCACTCTTCCTAGAAGGAAATTGTGACAACCTGCAAATATTCATGTGAATTAATTCTGCACTATCTATGGTTTCTTTGACAGTCGTACTGAACTGTACTTTCCGCTATTGATCTAAATCATAGCATTTGCATACGTTTAGTTCATTAGCAACATAACCACATAATAGATTCTTTTCACTTAGAACTGTCAGGCTTCTCTTGTCAATGTGGCCTAAATGCATATGTCATAATTCAAACTCTCAAACAGGTGCATGCGATGTATCCACGGCTCTATCACTATCTTACCTTGAAGTTCATGTAGGCAACTATGCTTGATTCCTCTCATTATTACCAAAATACCTCGAACAATCTTCCAAACCCCACATTTTGAAATATATCAACATCTAGCTAAATCAAGGGCACTTAAGAAAATTAAGTTTTTCTTTAACTTTGGAACATGCCTTACACCAGTCAATGTCCTCACAATACCATCATGCATTTTGATGCTAACATCACCAACACAAAATTTTGTTTACAATATTCTCATTGAGACTTTTATTTCTCTCACTAGTTTAAAGAAAAATGGTGATAAAATTGTTCATCCCTCTCCTGAGCTTTTGCAAATTTTGTTCCTTTCTCATAAAAAGGGTTTGCTAGTTTAATGACTATACATAATGTTAGTAACTCTAATCACCCTATTATGAGATTTGATGACAAGCAAAAACATGCATCGGATTACCATTATTCCAGGTGGCTAGCTTTCATGAAAAAACCAACTTCCAAAGGTTTCCTATGGCATGCTAAGTGGTTTCAAGTTCGTGTGGTAAGACTCTTATGTGGACATGTCAGTCCAGTCCCTTTACTAGGATTCACAGGAGCAACAGAATACTAAACGACCGAAGTGACCCGTCAGTATCAAGTTGTGCAAAAGCTTCCCCTAGCTCTGCAAGCAGATTCGCTCCAAATTAGCTTCACCAACGAAGATCGAGATTATGAGGATTCCATTCTTGCAGTCAATTCTTGGGGGATTTTATTTTATTCTTTACTCCGATTCCAATTGATTTAGTCACGGATATTCAAAGAATAAAAATAGGAAAATGTAATCACATTTATTATTTCCTTGATTTCCTTTCGTATTATAAATATGATTGTGCACATGTGCAATGAACATAATGAAGGAATACAATTACATCTTCTCCCCAAGAACTCTTTTTCTTTATTTCGTGTTAGGAAACGTTACTATCATAAAAAAGTAATCTGTTATTCCAAACATTTGTGTTTAGAATGAAAATATTTTCATCAATGCATTTTAATATAAAAGAGTGACCATTTTGAGAAAATAATATCCGCAACAACTATTTTTTTTCGAAATAAACGCTCCCAACAACAGATTTTTAAATAAAAAAGCCACAAAAAATCCCAAACAATGCTCATCGTGACATATTTTCCTTGAACTTGCTATATCCACTCAAGATTGAACATGAAAAGGAAAAAAAGAAACATACACAAAATAATAATTTTAAAACAAAAGAAGACTATACAAATGTCTTTCATTGAGGATATAAAGACAAGAGGAGAGAGAGAGAGAGGGAGGGAGGGAGGGAGAGAGAGAGAGAGAGAGAGAGAGAGAGAGAGAGAGAGAGAGAGAGGATATTACGATGCTGTTTGGCAGTCATGGGCAGGTGTGCCTAGCCTAGCCCATTCTCCGGCAAAAGAGCACTAGAAGTACCAATGTTGTGTATGGCACTTACTTTAGCGCCAAAAACTTTCGCCGGTATGATCAATTAAGTGTCGAAGGCAAAAAATAATAAGTGGCTTTTATAATTAAAATTTTATATGAATTGGCATATTATTTAAAAAATTCAGTCCATGTGGCATTTCCACGTGGCATTCTTGACACTAAAGTGATTACATTTTAATAATGACTAACACTAACGTGATCATTTAAAATAATTTGGCACTCAAATGATCACCATGTACAACTTTTAGACAATGTCGTTTATGAGTTATATGCTTACTAGGCATGCCGACGAGTCACGTAGGGCTGAGAAATCAATAAAATATGCCTAACAACCTGGATTAGATTTAGCAATAAAGTGATAGTTTTTTTTTAAAAAAGTGACACTTAAGTGATTCGAAAAAAACTTTTGATATTAAAGTGAGCATCATACATAATTTTTGACACTTCTAGTATCATTCTCTCCAAAAGAACACTAGGAGTATCAAAAGTGGTGTATGACGCTCACTTTAGTGTCAAAAGTTTTCACTGGATCATTAAGTGCGAATTTGGAGAGAATGATCACTTAAGTGCCAACTACTAGAAATTCAGCCAAAAATAATACATGGCTTTTATAATTAAAAATTGGGGAGAAGTACACTATCAGTGCCATAAGTTGTGTACGGTACTCACTTTGGTACCAAAAGTTTCTGTCGGATCACTTAAGTGCCAAATCGGAGGAAAAACGATCACTTTGGTGCCACCGGCGAAAGATTCCGGCCAAAATGATTACATGGCTTTTTGAAAAAAAAAAATCGACAAAGCCTTCAAACGACGTCGTTTTCTATCCTCCTTAAGAAAACGACGTCGTTTTGCCGTCCTACATGGATGGCTTCACAAAAATGACGCCGTTAAACTCATTTAGAGATTTTTCCAACCTAGCTCACTCAGCCATCGTCGCTCGGCCTCTGCCGTCGCTGGGCCGTTGTCGCTTGCTCAGCGCTGTTCGGACACCCTCGACGGCACATGAGGGAGCACCAGCCCTAGTCGCCGAAGCCTAGGTACTGGAAGACGCAGGCCAAGCACTCGTCGGGGAGATTGGAGATGGAGAGGGCGACATCAATGGCGACGCATTCGTCAACGGCCTCCCCGAGCATCGGCTAGATCACAGCCTTCAACTTGGTAGCCGAGTGGCCATCATCGGGGTTGGGGTCAGGGTCGGGGTCGAAGCTGCGGCCGCCGAGTGGCCATCGTTGAGGTCGGGGTTGGGGTCGGAGCCGCGGCCGCTGAGCATGGGGGCTTTCGAGGACGGCGATTGGCCGGAGATTTAGGGTTTGAATTGGGGGAGACACCAAACAGCGTCGTTTTGGTGTTAGGACGCGAAAACGACGTCGTTTGAAGGCCTAAGTGATCCAAGGAAACTCTGGCAGGCCACATAAGCATAAGAAATTAATAAAAAAAATGCCACGTCAGATTTCCGGCCGATCAAATCGGCGTTGGCACCAAAGTGAGCGTTTTTCAAATTATTTGGCACTTAAGTGATCCAACGAAAACCTTTGGCACTAAAGTGAGCGCTATACACAACTTATAGCACCAATAGTGTACTTCTCGCTTAAAAATTGTATATGACTTAACATATTATTTAAAAAATTCAATCCATGCGCCATTTCCACATGACGTGCTTGGCACTGAAGTGATTATTTTTTAACAACGATTGGCATTAAAGTAATCATATTAAACCAAATTTGGCACTCAAACAATCATTATTTACAACTTTTAGACGATAGCTTTTAGGGGTTATATGCTGACCGAACACGTCGGCGAGCCTCGTAGGACTGAGAAATTAATTAAATATGATCACGTGGAATTTCCAGTAACCCAGATTGGAGTTAGCACTTACATGATTGTTTTTCTTAAAAAGTGACATTTAAGTGATCCAAAAAAAAACAAAAAAAAAATTGGTAGTAATGTGAACGTCATAAAATTTTTTTGACACTTCTAATATCCTGATAACTCCATAAAGATAGAGTTATTTGACCTATTTTAGGTAACAAATAATGCAATATCCATGAGAAAATATTTGGATTTTCTTCTATTTATTCAAATTTTCCTTGTTTATGTAGAATAATGAGATATGGAGAAGAAAAATAAAAGAACGGCAAAAATCAAGGATTCCTTGATTTTGTTTCATAATTTTATCTGCAAGCATTGGAAGATGGATATCAAATCAAAGATCTTCTCATTTACTCCCTAATTTTATGCGAAAAATAAGCAATTGCCTGAAGATAAGGGTCTTTGATGCATCCTATAAATAGGATAAGATTGAGAGCCTAAGGAGACAACTAGGTTTTTATTTAAAAATTGCTTTTCATTGTTCTAGAGTTCAAGTATTTTGAAGAGAAGATAAAAATGATGACAAAATTCTTTTTTTTTAATTTAATATGCTTGGTTTAAATTATATTTTCATTTCTTCTTCTATTATGTCATACTTTTCTTTTGGTAAGGCTATGATGTAGCCTAACCATGATATGAATTTCATGACTTTTATGTTTTGCAAGTGATTTCATCATACAAGTTATATATTATTATGCTTAATGCTTTTAAGTAACTGGTCACCACCTGAATGATCCAATATGCATGTTTAAGACTGAAAAGTGATAATATGTAATAGCTTCTTATAATATATAATCATAAATCAAATGTGGATAGAAATATACCACGTTATTTGTGTAGCTTTCTGTGATAGAAGACTCATTGTAAACTGTGAATATTCATAGATTTTAATACATTTGTATTTATTTAAACTCCCATAGAGATATATTGGATTAATAAACTTAGTGGGTTTGCTATACTTAGAGATAGGATAGTAGATAGACTAGGAAATTCCGCTTTCACATGTTTGATATTGTTCTTATAAGCATAACAGTCTAAAATTCATATCTAGTGGTTATAGTGAAATTGGATGCCCTAACATATTTATCTTATTGATTTACAGCATTTAGTTCCAAAATTTTGTTTTTAGGATTTTTAGTTTTAATTTATTCTTAATTCTATTTTAATCCGTTAGATAAATTTTAGAGTTAATCTATTTTAATATTAATTGGTTTGATTCATCAATTTTTAAAAGATAATTCTTTTTTCATCATTACATTACTTGTTCGACACGTTTTCTTGTGTTTAGAATTTTACAAACATATCCTTCTCACATCCAATTAACTATCCAAGTGTCCACCTTAGACTTTAAAACCAATACATAAGGGACTAATGCATTTTCATACATGGCTCTTGGTTGGCCAGTTTCTAGGAATCAAAGAAACCAAATAAAAGTGTTAACTAGTATTCAATTCGTAAATTTGCTTATTTATTGGGCATTACGTAACTTACATAAATTTGAAGTACTTTCCAAATGCTTGCTAAATATTACATCTATGTCGTGAAACAATGAAATCAATCCATCTTATCCTAAATGAGTCGCAAATGAGAAATGTCAAATTAATAATAGATTAATCATTAGCACAAACAGTTTATTCAAGCAAAAATCAATTTTAAAAGGCTCTATACCATGAGAGTGTACTTCTCAATTATATGATGGTAGACGACAATTAAAAATGCTAATATAACATGACACCTTCTAATTATGAAATGGGCCTAAACCTTTAAAACACCATATTCTCCCAAAACAGGCTATTTACGTTTCTGGCCAGTTATGGAGGTGCGCCAAAATGCGAGCTGGACGTCGATATAGTGCTAGATCGAAAATTCCAATTAAAAGCATAAACTCTTAGGGTACGGGTGAACCAAGTACCAAAATGACTGCTTAATTTATTTTCAGATTTCTGATAGAAGATGCTATCCTCTCTCGCCTTACATGTCTTCTGTGAACACATTTCATTGTTACAAGAGCCTTATAGGCAGCAACTGTTGACTTTAGTATGGAATATGTTCGCAGAGGACATCTATGGCGATAGTTGGAAGGAAAATAAGACATTAGACATCTATTACATGGCATTATCCTTAACTAGAACAGATGAAGTCATAAAATTCAACACTTTTTCTTGGTAAATTTATTTTTTAAGATAGCAAGAAAAACCCCTCGATGCTAAGGGGCACACAATTGTGGTCATGTCAGAATCTTTCACAAAAGAATAAGAGAGTTTTTCTGGTTTGGCTTCAAGGAAGAAACAAAGTTGGCCGGCTCACGTTAAAATCAAATATAATTGTCTATTAACCACCTAATGTTCTGTATTAGCAAGTGGACAGCGCCAAAGGCGCCAAGACTTTTTAACAAGTTTTGGAAATTTTTAAGACTCCCCGGGAGACTATAATGGCCAATCAAAAGCTTCCTTTTTTTTTTTCCCTCTCTTTGGGATAAAGGAATCGAGTCCCTAAATTATTGCAAAATGTTCGATCAGATTCCTCAATTTTATATGCAACTGAATTCCTCACGTGTGTCTATATATTTTGCTGTCGTTCAGATCCATGCAAGGGGTGGCCCTTGCTTAGATTTGAGGCAAGGGTGAGTGGCCTTAGCCGCTTCCACTTGCATATTGATAAAAGATTGAAGAGGACGATCCCCCACTTCTCCAGGAGCTTCACAAGGGGTGGAGAAGATCGAGGTGAGCAAAGAGGGCAATAATCCCTGTAATGATATCCGTTTCTAGAAGTCGTTCCAAATTTGACTTTATTCCAAAATATCTCCAGAGCTTAATTACTTTGAATAACCCCTTGAACTCATCATCGTTGAAAATATTGGCCAGCCAATAATCCTTGTGTTCGTCACGTACACATTTCGTGCCTTTTCTAGGAGCGTTTTGGTCCAAAGCCACAGTAACCCAAAAAATCTCAAATGACTTAATCATGTATTTCTCGCACGCAAGAGAGACGCAAGAGAACGCCTAAGCTAGCTTCAGTCCACTGCTTTCTTGCTGTGAACTAGCTATTCTATGATAGCCAGAGACGAAAGTGTTATCCTGTCAATGTGTTCAATTTCTTTAGGTAAAAATGCCCAAAACTTTTCCAAAAGTTGAACTATTTTACATTAGAGAAATGGTCTAAGCCTCAGTACCTACATCCAGAGATCCTATGTGGAGTGCAGATAATAAAGCTTATCCGAATCTTCTAACTTAGGGAATTCATTACCCACAAAAAAAAGAGAGTTCTTGTTACGATGAAATGCGTTCCCAGAAGACATGCAAGGCGAGAGAGGATAGCATCTTCTATCAGAAAGCTATAAATTAAGCAGTCATTTAAGGTACGCTTGATAACCATTCTATTCCCAATAATAATTTCTAATAAAAAATTATTAGAAAAAATTATTCTTTCTGATTCTGTTCTTGAGAACAATTTCTAAGCATTTTAAAACGTTTGGTAACTATCCGAAATTTTTACTCCTGAAATAAAACTGCATTTTGTACCATTCTCAAAATTTCTAATCTAAACTATTTTATTTTACTTCTTTTTTAATGTTGTTATTACTTTTTTTCTTTTTTCTTTTCTCTTTTCATTCTCTCTTCTTCTTCAAGCTTTGGCCCATTGTCGGCCTCGGGATGACCGGCGACTGGCCAGATGAGGGTCGGCAACCTCACTAGAGCGTCACTGGCCCCAGCAAGGCCACACCTCGTCAGTTGACCCTCAGTAGCCATGGCTCGATCAAGCCTCACTTGGTTGGGCAAGGCTTTCGGGTGGCCGACGTAGGGCCGTGCGAGGCTCGCTGGCAAGGCCAAGGCTTGCCGATGGCTAGGTGAGCCTTAGCTAGTTTGTCGATGGCTGGGCGACCCTCTGGCAAGCTTGCTAAATGTTGCCCAACTAATCGTCAGCAATTGGCGACGGTGGACAACGGCGGTGGTGGAAGAAGAAGAAGAGAGAAGGAAGAAGAACGAGAAGAAAAGAAGAAGAGAAGAGAAAAATTAAATTTGGGTTGGTTTGATTCTAGAATTGTTCCCTGGAGCAAATGAGCAATTTTTTTTTGTTTTAACTCATTGATTCTATTTTAAATCTATTATCAAGAACAAAAACATTACCAAATAAATTTTCGTTCCAAATATATTTCTAGGAACAAAAGAACAGAATCAAATACTATTTGGCAAATTGCTAAACGTGCCCTTAGCATTTATTTGGTAACATTTCTATTTCTTTGTTTTTCTCTTCTTTTGTTTCCTGGAAGAGAAAAAGAACAAAAATCTATTTGTGTCATTGAATTAATTTTTCTATTCCTCATAATAGATTAGTGGCCAAAAAACAAATTTAGAATAGAAACAATGAGTAAAAAAAAATCTATTTTGTTATTCCTAGGAACAAAAGAAGAAAGAAGATCATTTTAGAGAAACAAGCTTAATGTAACCTAATGCTTGTCTTTACACAATTGAAACAAGGTCCAATCGAGACCTACATCTAGACCGGTCTCCTAACGCAATCCGAGTCCCCATTTTTCGGGAAAAAAATATAAAAATTCAAAATTCAAAATTCAGAAATTTAGAGAAAAATTTAGAAATTAGATTTTGAGTAGTTTTTACAAGATTGTAGTCTTAATTCTATTTTAGAATTAGTCTAGCATAAAAAATGTGAATTTTTTTTAATGGAAATTTGATTTAAAATTGAATAAGCTCTTAATGCTTTATCATATGAATTTTTGAATGTTGTTTTCTTTTGGAGATAATGCTAGGTTGCGATAGCTTGGCGCCACTGAGACAAGATGTCTTCTTCCCATAGGATTCCATTGGAGACATCCTTTAAGATCATATGCAATTTTGTTTTAATAGAAAATTATAGGGCTCTAAACAAGTCTATTGCATTACCATTTGTCATGTGTTCATAGCAGTCAAATAAATCTGTGTTTCATGGATTTTTTATGTCATTTACTTGAAGGTTTGATGAGCTTATACAAATAGGCAAACCGACTTTAGGATTGCCTCCATTGTCAGTTATTTTGTCATTGTCCATTCCATTGGGTAACATTTGCTCCTTTGTAGAGCCAAAAAAGCTCAAAAAGTCTACATACTTGTTTATTGTAATGCCCAAAGATTTATTGTCAACCTCCTCATATTGTGAGTTTTAAACTAGTGAGACACTTTGCTATCATTTTCAATCATCCATCTTTGACTAACTATTATATTGGATATTTTAAGGCCATCTTAGAATATCTAGGTCAATTAAATCCTTAAAAAAGTTCAGTTTTATCCAAACATGAATTGTTAAGTCTTCATTGACATTTTTACAATTAAATAAAAAATTGAATACAAAAATTTGTAGGGTCATATCAAAAGCATTTCTATTATTTTCTATTTTGAAAATATAAATTTTATGCAGTTACTAAAAACGTATTCTTTTGCTAAAAAACTCATCCAAGGAATATAAATAGAAAAAATTATTTCTGAACAAAAATTATTCTCAAGAATAGAAACGTATTATTCGAATTTAGATCCAGATTATGAACCTCATGTAACTACTATTTAAATTATAAGCTTTGTTGTACTATTGAAAGTATCATGTATTATTCAGTCTATACCGACTCTTTTAGATTTTGTCTGTTCTACAATGTTCGGCGCAATCTATAATATGCTTTGTTGACCATAGTAGTCATTAAAATGTCCGTATTACCCTTAACCTCAGCTATGTAAAGCGAGGTGATGTTTGAATCATAGGTAGAGTCTGGAGAAGAGAAGATTTTGCAAATTTCTACTATGTTCTCTCTGATCTCTTATGAATCTTTCTCCTCTAGGCATGGTGATGATGGAAAGATACACCGAATAAGATAAGTGGCTCATCAAGTATACTCTCCTCTTGCTAATCTAAGTAGATCCTGGGGATGACAATGAAGGCCAGAGGGTCTCAGGGTATGTGCACAGGGTTAACATACCTGTCTCGAATTTCATTAGTTTTACCCCTTAATCGTTACATGTGTCGCCAGCTTATTCCTTCTCTATTTTTGTTTTTTGGTGGTGAATTTCAGAGAAGGGATTCAAGTTCTGTCGGGGTCGTTCCTACTGTGACCATTTGTGGATGAATCGTTCGCAAATTTTTCGCCCTACATGCATCAGCATGATTTGGAGGCTGAAGGTGGACGCTCCGATGATTCCGATGAGGATGAGTCCTCTGATGGTCCTTTCGACGTCCCCAGCATAGAAACGTCTCCGTCGATCGTCTCAAGCGATGGAGGGTAATCTATTCTGTGCTATTCTGCATTATTTTTCTCCTTTTTCTTTTTCTTTCCCTATTTTTTTGGTCACAAATGGCACGGAAGAAAAAAGAAAAAGAAAAAAATTGAAAAATTGAAAAATATTATTAAAAATGATCCACATCAGCGGCCAACACCTAATCAGTAAAATCCAGCCAAAATTAGCTGTAAATGACTAAATTGACACTAAGTAAAAAGGTTTAGAACTAAAGTGGCACAAATATAAAAGGTTCAAAACTTTTTTTTAACACTTTTCCCCCAAGCAAGGCGATGAGTCTCAAGATATTGACATCATTGCCAACTTTTATTGTTTCAGCGGTCTATGACACAATCTAAGGCCCTGTTGGGCATTGCAAGATCACAGGTACTTCATAATACATTCCTCAAGTCGGGTTATTATATTGTTATGAGCATCAGAGGTCTATTGCAATTTAATATTTGTGAATGCCTTATTTATAAACTTGGAGCATGATTCTAGATTACGATTGGAAAAGTCTATGGAACGTGATTAGTGTTTTATAGTATTCAAGATCGTAATTATTCTACGATATTTCCCCCAAGTTCGATTATTATATTCTTATCAGTACTAGAGGTCCACTGGAAGTTACTCTATTTGACTTTCCTATTTATCTACTTGGAGCAAGATTTTAGAGTTAGGTTTTTGATTAGAAGAGTCTGTGGAATATGTTTGGATTCTCCTAGTTAATATGGTCATCAAAGTGACCAAGTTTCAAGCAATTGTTTGCATGTAAGTTTTGCCAACAGGTATGCGGCCCTACTAATAAAGGAATTAGGGGTATGGGGCTGGAGAGTACTAGGTCCACATTCGATCTCCGTGAGCACCGCGCGTGCGCACATATATATATATAGAAAAGAGGATTGATAACAGAAATAAAATAAAATAAGAGTTGTGCGATCCGGGGCCTCTTGGCTTGCACTAATCAACAACTTCTGACATCTATTTATGAATTTCCTTCCAGAATTTAATGACAAAAAACCTATTCAATTTTCCAAAAACTATGAAAAAATAATTTAGCATTCCACATGATAATATTTGAATATTTTAAAAGGATTCAAGTATTAGGGATTCGATAAATGGTGGTGTGAGTTGTGTAAATTCACAAAAGGAGAAGTCAATCCAGACGGCTGAAAGGTTAAACTTAAGCTCTTGATGTTACAGGGGATTTCTTCATCATGAATTGCTGTTCATAACCACTTTTTTCTTCTTCTTTTTTTTCCTTTTTGGTTTTTAAATGATAGTATCCAAATTGACTTCTCCAATTAATATATGGATGTCCTCTTCCACATCATATGCTTGAAAAGTGGGTATCACTAAATGTCATGACTCATGATACACAAACTTCCATTAAACTTCTATTGACACAATACCTCTAATTTACAAGCCTTTTTTTACTTTGTTTCCTTTCCTAAGGGCATCTTATTATTGTTAATTTGGACAAGTTATGATCTTGAATTGCTTATGTGGCTCATAAATAATTTTGATTGTTGTAAATTCTTTAATCCTTATTTACCATCTAACTGAGTTTTTATTGCATCAGGTTGCACAGCTTTTCCGAGCAGCTTTTGAACGGCTAATGGTGCTTATTTCCCCTTCTTGTGCTTGATTGACACTTGGGGCAAGGTTTGATACTTGAGAGTGTCTTCTCTGCTGGCCTCAATATGTCATTGAACTGTCACCATGCTCGTGCTATGCATGCCAAAACGCAACTTGCGGCAAGCTTTAATGAGCCGGAGTAGTTTCATTCTGCAGCTCTCCAACAATTTAGGCATATATGGAACATTGATATTTCAAACCCTTGCGGCAGTTTCTAGCTTCATCTTTACTATTTCCTTTCAGTATTGCCTGAGTGCTAGTTTGTTGACAATTCTATAGATTTTTCTTGTCATCTTCTCTTGATGCCTCATGTCTTAATACATGCGTTCATTGTCGAAAACTTTATAGGTCTATGTTCCTGAGTTTGTATCATGTGCTTGTGCCAAAGAAATTTTGGCATGAAAATGTTCTTGTGTACATGTAGTTCGCTTCTGTGGCTTGACAAAATCACACGATGCGGTGAGAAAATCTTAAAATAAATTTTCTTTTTCAGGAGTATCAAAAGCGCCCATCCCAAGTGGTGATTTCAAAATCAGTCAAGAGCAACTTGCTTTGATGACCAGAAACGAAAACTTATCTACTTTGGAGGACCTTGGAGGGTAATCTTACATAAAGAGCATGCTTCGTGCCTTCTGTTGAGAAAAATGTGGCTTCCGTCTTGGAATTTAAAGTTATATCTGTTGCATCCCAACAATTCTGTCTGTCGTTCTATCCCCTTTCTATTAAGAAAAATGTGGCTTTTCCAAGGCGCCATATCCCTAAAAACCCAAAACTTTAGATCCAATTCCAAATTTACCCCAAATTTTTTTTGTCTTCGAAAACACCCTAAACTTTAAGTTTTAGTTCCAAATTTGTCCTGAATTTTATTTTGTCTTAAAAAAAATCACTAACTTTTAATCTATTCTCAAATCTACCCCATGGTCCAATCCCAGCTCAATATGGCATTCCCACGTTGATAATAAATACACATCGACAAGGTGACATGAAAAATTATCTTCAAAATAAAACTGTTCTAGGATCCAAAAATTAGGGATGACTAACAACGATTTTTGGACAAAGGGTTAACAGGGGCGAATTTAGGACTAGAGTAAAAATTAATGATTTTCTTTTCGACGAAAAAAAATTGGGGCATATTTGGGATTTGACCTTAAGTTTGGGGTTTTTTCTTAGATAAAAAAAAGGTTCCAAATAGATTTGGGATTGGGCTTAAATTTTTTATTTTTTTAAAGACAAAAAATGTTCGAGGTAGAATTGAGACTATACCTAAAATTTAGAGTTTTTTTTTTTTATGGAATTAGCCCCTTTTCCTAGAAGTAATTTATTTTTGCAGCACCACAGCCAAGGCTGGTGCTAGAAAATCAACCAATAATGTGTATCCCCATTTCTAGTCAGAATTGTCAAAAATGTTTGGACATCTGAAAAATAGGAGCAAATAAAAGAAAAAGGGATTTGGGATCCCTTTTCATTTACTATGATTTAATCTTGCAATCGAATGAGTAGGTTAAGGGACTAGAGGAGTTGTTGAAGACAGTATCATTGGAGTTAAGTGTGTCTATAAGACAAATTTGAATGCAAATGGATCTATCCAGAAGCATAAAACTAGACTTGGGGTGAAATGATACTTTGCAACAGCCAGGTATTGACTATACTGGAACTTTTCTTCCTATGGCTCACCTAAATACTATTCGAGCACTCATAGGCCTAGTAGCACGAAAAGAATGGAGGATCTATCAACTAGATGTGAAGCCAGCATTCCTAAATGGATATCTTCAAAAGGAAACATATGTGGAGCAACCACTAGGCTTTACTATCAAAGGCCAATAAGAGAAAGTTCTCAAACTCAAGAAAGCCCCCTACGGGTTAAAGTAGGCACCACGAGTGTGGTATAGTAGAATTGGTGAATTCATCACAAAGAAAGGATTTAAGAGAAGCATGAGTGAGCCAACGCTTGACATCAAGACCCAAGGTAAGTTCGACACTCTCGTCTTCTCTCTATGTGTAGATGATCCTATATATATGGGGAACAAGGAAGAGATGATTCAAGAATTCAAAGAAGAAATGATGAAGACAATTGAGATGACGGACTTGGGCTTGATGCGCTACTTCCTCAACATCAAGATCAACCAAAATGAAGGAGTATTTATCTCACACAAGAAATATACCAAGAATCTCCTAAAGAAATTCAAGATGAACTATTGCCAAGCAGGTGTAACACCACTTGTGACAAATGAGAAGCTAGTAAAGAAAGATGGAGTAGAAAAAGTTGACGCCTTCCTCCACAAAAGTCTAATTGGCATATGCTATATCTAACTACTACACGACTGGACATCATGTATGCGACAAATTTATTTTGCACTTCATGCAGAGTCCAAGCCAAATTCGCCCTAGAGCTGTCAAAAGAATTCTCAAATGTTTACGAGGAACAATAGACTACAGCATTTGGTATTGGCCAAGTGCAAAGCTCATTGGCAACACCGACAGTGACGGGCTAGGTTCAGCTAATGGTAGAAAGAGCACTACTAGCTATGCATTCACATTGGGTTCTAGAATATTCTCGTGGGCATCCAAAAACAAAACTCAATAGCACATTCTACTTCAAAACTAAATACATCGCTTTTGCTATGACCACTAATCAAGTACTATGACTTCGAAGAATTCTAGAAGACATTGAAGAAGAATAGTAGAACCAATTCCAATAAGTCTGTGACTGCTATATTAAAGAATCCAGCCTTTCATGGAAGAACCAAAAGAATTGACATCAAATATCACTTCATACAAGAGGTGCACAGTAATAGAGAGATCGAGCTTCGATATCGCAGGACCAAAGATCAAGTAGCAGACATATCCACTAAAGCACTACTACTAGCCAAGTTTGAGACCTCGCGGAATATGTTTGGAGTATCACCGAATTGGATCAAGGAGAAATGTTATAATGATGATCCAATTTCTAGAGTCTAGAAAAGTCTAGAAAAATGCTACAAAAAATCTACTTTTTGGGCGGCAAAACAAAAGCATGGGTCCACTAAATTTGTGTAGAGAATAACATAAAATTATCTCTACAAAATGGCGGAGATAATTGACTTGAAAGTCAGTTCATAAAGCTCTATGATAGTGCTCGCTAAGGATAAGAGTAGCAGAAGAATCTCTGACTTGAGCATTTTACATGTAAAAGTCGGTGATGTAGGCCTATAAATAGGGAGTGGACGTCCAATCTTACTCGCTCAAGCCAAGAGCAAAACTCTCCTTCCTTTTGTAATACCAATTAGGATAATCAAAGCCTTTTTTTTTCTCTTCGTCCCCTTATGCTTCCTTGCCGTAATAGGCCTCTCATATATATATAACCATATTTCACATACACATCAAACACCGAGCTTCCGCATGTACCAACATGCTTCTTCTCGGAGATGTAAGTGGATGTGTGACTCGACATAGGCATGAGTATCCAAGTCCTCTGTTGATTTTTCTTTTTCCATTGCCATGTCATCCAATAGAGATGCAGAGTTCTTTTTTTTTTTTTTTTTTTTTTCAGAAATACTGGTAATTTCATCAACTCAAAGCAGGTTTCTGATGTTCAGAAACTAAAATATCCAACATGGGTTTCGGGATAAGACAGTCAAATAGTGGGGAGTTCTGTTTTACGCTAGGCCTTCGCCACCCAATTTGCAAGATTATTCGCCTCTCTTGTATAGTGAGTTAAACGCACGAAACTGAGACGGGCCAACTTCATTTTGCAAATATCGGTCCAAGCCCTAGAATCACATGGGCTTTGTTCTTCGTTGGCCGCATAAATGGGATAAGATTAAAATCCATACTCGACTATGTAACCTACTTAATTATGTTCACAAGAATAAGGGCCTGTTTGTTAATGTTCTTTGTTTCTGTTTATAAACAAAATTTCTGTTTTTTTTGTTCCAGGGAACAAAAAAGAAAACAGAAACGCGTTTGTTTGCGTTTTTGTTCCAAATCTATTTTTTTTGTCCTAGGAACACATTTGGAATAGAAACAAGAAACAAGAAAAACGTGTTTCTTGTTTCTGAAACAATTTTTAAGAACAAATTTTCTCTCTCCTCTCTTTTTCTTTTCTTTTTTTTCTTCTTTTCTTTTTCTTTTTTCTTTGGCCGGTCGCCGGCCTCGGCCATGGCCGGCAACCGGCCGTTGAGGGCTGTCGACCTCGTCGGAGCGTCGCCAGCCCCCGGCGAGGCCGAGCGTTGCCGGCGCAGGGCAAGGCTGGGCGAGCTTGGGCTCGCCGCCAAGCGAGCCTCGCCGTGGCTGGGCGAGGCTGCCGACCATGGCCGAGGCCAGCGACCGGCCAAAAGAAGAAAAAAAAAAAAGAAAAAGAAAGAAAAAAAAAAATAAAATAAAAATATTTAAAAATTAAGAGAAACAAAAAAGAACACAGATTTACCGAACGTGTTTCTGTTCATTTTTATTCCCAGAATAAGTTTACCAAACGGGTTTTTGTTCAAAATTATTCCTCGGAACAGAAATATTTTTTTCTATTTTTGTTTCCTGGAACAATTTTTAAACAGAAATGTTACCAAACGCGTCCTAAATTGGTCGAGTTAAATCTATTGTAAAATTAAAAATGAAATTTACCAAAATTAAAAATACGATGGAAAAAAATGGAAAAACCAACATGAACTATATCAAATAAACAAGCTAAAAATTGAAAAAAGAAATCTCATCATGTTTGCAAGTCTACAACAACTCTAACGGTTAGCAGCGAGCTGTTATCTCCATCGAATCAAAGCCTTCATCAAGCCATCACCATGGCTGGGTGACATAGCCAACGAAATTCTGCTGTGGTCATGTTGCCAACACCTGCAGCCACCGTGTGTGGCCCCTACCTCCTCTTCAAGCCTCCTCTTCTTTTTGGTTTTTCATTTCCATGTCATCCAACATGCACATAAATGGGACAAGATCGAAAGGAAACATGGACGTAATTTGTTGCACTCCTTGGTGTGCTCATCACACTGTCTAATAATCCTCCTCAAGTCTTCCCACTCAACCAACCCTCTCTCTTTCTTCACCATTAGCCACCGTCTCCGACCGTTGTGGCCACCAGTCATCATTGTCGCCTCCTCCACGCCTTGCCATTAACTCCTTCTTGTCATTGACGACGATTTAAATTGAGCCATATTATTGAAAATGGTGCATTATATGTCCGTAGGACTCAGCAAAATTGATTATTTAAATTCAGTTTAGTACATACATTAGATACACTTATTATTTTCCAGTGGGAGATACTATCATTATCATCATTGTCACATGGACAATTTTCCGCAATTAAGGAGGTCCAAACAATGCAGGAAAAGAGTTAGAGAGAAACAGATAACAAATCGAACCGCCCAAATTCGTCCGGCGATGCCGCTTGTCCCATCGTTGACTTTTCTTTATTCCCACGAGCCAAGGATTTTCCCTTTCTTTTTTTAAGAAGACATTTATGGCGTTGATATTTTATAACATATTTAAAATGTTGGGTTGCTTCTATCTCCGGTGATCTTGGAAAATAGACAAATTGCGATCCCATGCATAGAATCTAAGTGTCCTAGCCTCCAATATTTAATCTTTTAAATTCTATTGTGTATTCTTTTTCTTTCCTTCTTTTTTTCTAAACATAAAGAGAAAACCGCAAATTCTAATTTATAGGATATTTGACTAACCTCAATAATCATATAAGACACAGATCAAAATATCAAATGAGTGACCCGAACATGAGATTATTTATACTAGTAATGTATGGAGTCGAACTAATGTCTTGCTTTTAATCCACACCCTTGTGTCTATTCTTTGGTTACTGAGCCAAAATGAGGGATTACATGTAATCTTTTATGCAATCAATTGTGATATTATTCTTGAATTGGTGGGTCTTTGTCAGTCGTGCCCCATAGCAAGAAGGTTAATTATGACATTTTCTCCTGAAATTGCATAAAGCTACTTCATTATAAGTTCCGTTAGGTCAATAATTTACTGCCGTCTTCATCAGTTGTGCCCTAGCGCACTCCCGTTTTAGTTCTTATTAATTTGTATTAACATCAAACCACATCATCCACAGCTTTTGTCAAAAAAATTTAGTGATTGATTTAGGAAAAAAATGCTAATCGATGTTATAGATTAATCGTAGACTTGATCATAAGTTTGACAAGTCGTAGGCAAATCCAGTTAAATAGACGGGTTTGATGAAAATTTTGCGCTTGCTGGCTGGCTCAAACAACACATTCTAGGGCCTTGTTAGTGAATGCCTAGGCCTGAGCAATGGCTTTGAGGCTCGGCCTAGTCTGGCCATTAATTTATCAAAAATTACATTGATAAGATATTTATTTTAGTTTATCTACCTTGTAATACAAACTTCATAGATATTGGAAGAGAAAGTGAGGCTTAAAACAGAAAAAGAAAAGTATTTTATGACACACTTAAAGTAAAATACAAATAAATTATGGAATTATTTTCTGTTTATGTTTCTATTTCTATGATTTAGCTCAGCCTTTTTTTTTTTTTTTTTTTTTTTTTTTGCTTTAAAAAGTAAGACATTGCCCATGTGATTGGGCCGATAAATTCCAGCGAGTTTGGCACTTGCAAAAACCCGCTGGATTGGGTTCGGAAATGGCCCCTAAAAGTTCAAACCGAACTTGTTCAGTAAACAAGTCCCATTAAGTGTATCCCATATTCAGATATGTTTTCAACTATATTTATTGTTTTATTTTATAAAACGTTCCCATCAAATGAAATTGCATCTACCAGCTCTAAGAATGGATAGGACGTAGTCTTTTGACCATAATTAACGTGGGGATTGGGACTAGGCCCCCTTATTCCCTCCATCGTAGGGTAAGGGGTGAGCTAAACTAGCAAGTAATTGCATTAAAAGTTAATTAAACAAGAACGATGCGACAATACACTAGGAGATAATTTGAATGAGAAATAAAAGTGTGAGGACTCACATTTTAATCCACCAATGGAAGCTTCACGAATCATTTAATAAAGAGGGTTTGATACGTATTTGTAGTACAATTAGCATATATCTAACATCAATAAAGAAGGCGCCATGTAATATTGTCGAAAGTTATTATCAAATTTCTAATCATAGCTCAAAATTAATATCTGACGCACGTATTTTATTTTTGGAACTCGCTTTCATGCAAAGATAAGTTAAAAAATTGATATTGCATCAACTTGACTACTCGAGCAAGATGTTTCAGCTTTTGGCGCTTGACTCATAATTGACTTGGACTATAAACGTATGAAAAGCCAAAATCAAAAATCAAAAGTACGGGAGAAAGTTTTGACCCAAGACACGACAGACGTAAATGGGATTCTGTGGAAAGCGAGAAAAGAGTTTCGAGATAACTTTACCTTTTAATGTCTCCCACGTTCATGTAAAGAACCGATGTAGCCATCATTTGTCGAGAATACGAAAGCTTCATCGTATAGCTAAAATTTATAAAAAATGAAAAAAATATATTGGGAGCGTACGCCAGCAAATGACAAGAATATGATTGCTCGATCCTCTCGTGATTGACGGAGAATATAAGGCACCAATTTATTCAATCTCTAGTCGTCGGTCTTCATCTCCAAGGGCTTCGTACAATACAAGGTACCAATATTAATATTACTTTCTCTCCCCTCAACTTTTTAAAGTTATGTCCTATCGGACAATGCTATCTTATAGATTAGTATTAATATACCAAACCACATGACAGATTATAAGTGAATAATAAGCCATTTTCAATAATTAAAAACAATATGCCTCATCGCTTAATGTACCAAATTTATTAAACGTTTTTAGTGTGTTTGACATTTCTCTTTCTTGTTTTTGTTGTACAAATGAAAACTAGCGAGCTGATATATAAATGACACCACATGTACTTAGACTTTACTTGAATTCACTAAATGAAATGATGCGCAATGTGGTATGCACCCATGTCATCAAATAAGTGTGGAATCAGCATGGAAATGAAGTTTGTCGAAAGGCGAAAAGAGATAAATTGTGCAAGATCAATTCATGGAAATTTAGTTTTCTTTTCTACCATCAATTCTTCTCAAAATTAAGCGAGTGCTTTCAAGCATTATGAGCTGCCATTCAAGTTTGCCTGACAATCGTTGAAGCAATTGTCATTCAAGTTTGCCATTCAAGAACGGGTAGGCCTAGATCAAGCAACGGCATTTTCTGGTTCGAAGAGGCGCCAGCAAAGATTTAGGGCTCCCCCTTGTTCTTTTTCAGGCGGGTCTGCACCTTATCCGGAGCATCTTTAGGCCTGAAATGACTCGAACTGGTCAAACTATACATTAAAACTAAAAAATTACAATATGAAGATTAATAAATAATAAAACAAAATGTGTTGTTTTATAGTCCAAACACTTTAATAAGTTCATAAGTAAGTTAAAATATAAACATATAAAAAAAATGACTTTTGAGGGCCAACGTATTTTTAATTCATAAAAATGAAAAATCCGAAAAAAAATTCAGGTTAATATATTAAACTAGACATTTTTTTCCAAAATATAGGCTCTCTAGTCTCTGTCCCCTCGTCGGTACCATGGATAGTTTGTTATATTAAACAGTGCGAAGAGGTCAAATTATCTTTCACAGAATGATCTAGAGCATCAGCAAATCAATTAGACTATTCTAATGTGAATATCACTTGTAGTTTTCTTGAATCCGAGTGCACGGGACGCAATCTCTTTTCATTGAGGGACCAAAGGAAATTTCCAAGTGCTTTTTTGATAACTTGAGCAAGAAAAGCATCGAACTAATGGCACGATGTACTGCACTCGAGAACTAGAAAAATGAATTTTGCTTCAATAATGATAAAGATCACGACATTCGCACATGGCACCATGATTAAAGAAATTTTAAAGAAATACTTTTGCTGGAGTAAAAGTGAGTTTTGCTTTCACATTTCTAGATTGAAAATATTCCAAAACCCTTTTCATTTGACCATAAACAAATTTGTTAGATGACTTTTCCATTTGAAAAGGGATTTGTGGAAAATCTTTACCTTTTAGAAAAGGAAACAATGAGATTTTAACAATCTTTCAAAGAAGAAAACCAATACAGGATCTCACAACCCTCGCCACGAGCGGCGAGCCTAGTGAAAAACTCTTTTGAAAAACAAAATCCTATGTAACTTAGGAATTATTTCAATATAATTATATATAAGAAAAAGTATAGTGCGTATCCCTATTTAGTGCCTTAATGAAAATTTTTAGAGTATGGTATGGGACACAAGGTTTCAACTCTTGGGGATACATACGGATATGACATTTTGTTATTGGAGATGTTCACTAGGAAGAGGCCAACCAAAGAGGACTTTGGGCCCCATTTTTTAACCTTCATAGCTTTGTCCGAATAGCTGTTCCCGACCAATCAATGGATGTCATAGACTATAGGCTTTTGAGTGAAGCTCATGATCGACAATGTGAGATCTGGATCCAAGATTGCACAGTTTCCATGTTAGAAGTTGGAGTCACATGATCGATGGAATCACCGCGAGATTGTATGGATGTGACCAAGATGATCAAGGAAATATATTTGGTCAAGGTGAGTTACGAAACCAGACAGAGACGTCCAAGGATGTAGCAAAGTAAATTAGTCGCTATATTTTGGAACTCTTTCACAATGGCATGGATGCATCTCTAAGTAATCTACCTACCCATACCTATTATCCTTACCAGTTTAAAATATATATATATATATGTGTGTGTGTGTGTGTGTGTCATAAAAAGTAGATATAGGGAGTTAGAGGCTCCCTATTTCCGCCATGTAACCATGTAAAATTTGCAAAATTTGCTTTCTGAACAGTTCTCTTCATTTCTGATGCCAATGTATATCATATGATCAATACATTGCCTTGATACCCAAATTTTGTGATCAAGTCATTATCATCAATTTAATGGCATGTTGCCATTTCATTTGGGAAAATTAAATGAAGAGGTTTTCGAGTTGGTCAAGACTCAATATCAAACTATACTACTAATGGTAGCAATTTTAGGAGGGTTAGGTACTGAGTAACTTGCGCAAAAGCCGTTGCACGTTAGTGCAACCATTTTCTTGCTTGTTAGCGCTAACATTTTGATTGCAGTTTAGGCTCAACTAACAACATGGAAAGTGCTTTTTCTGGCTTGTTTGAGACCAGAGTAGGCTTTCTTCCATCGGCAAAAAGAGATGGATGAGAAGTCTGATAGGGTTTTGAGAGATAGACTCCAGCGGTGAGAAAGAGTCAGAATCGGTGGATCACACAATTGTTGGAGACGAGGTCAGGCACAGGGACAGGTCTAACTCTATTTAGAATGTATACAAGTGTTGAAAGAGTGAAGTCTGGGGACAAGGGTAAACGTGAGGAATGGGATCTCCATGCCGTATTAAATAAGTTCGCAAGCAAGGGACATGCCGACGACCTACCTTTCCAGCTAAATCCAATGCGAGGACCCTTAAATTGACCATGCCATCCGTGGTCCGCAAGCAACGGCTGACGAGGCCTGGACTCCATAAAACTGACAAACATTGTTGAGCATGCTATTCAAGAAATGATATATGATAGGTATTGGACTCCAATTGACCCTACATTAAAATAACGAAAATTCGGCAAGCAATTTTACAACGGATGCTTAAAATTTAATTATAAGTGTGGAGCGGCAAATGAATGGCTTGGTTGAGTTTTTGGAGGATCAGTTGGAAATGGGTCGACTCATTTAGACTTATTTCTTCCATAATGATTCTATATTCAACCTAACCCATCAAAATTTATACCCACCGGTTTAACGAACTTAATTATTTTAATAATAATATATGTTAGTTGAGTAAAATCTAACACCAAATTAAAAAAGAAAAATTGCCAAGTTGAAATTATGTAGGCGAAAAAAGAAGAAGCGGATCTGAACTTCATTAAAAAAAAAAAAAAAGGTCATCTCATTCGCAAACCTGCAACAACTCTAACGTCCAACATTGAGCTGTCAGGCTCCTGGATCGTTGTTGTGGTCAAGCCGTGGCCGAGCACGCGTGCTTGTGCGCTAGAGCGTAAGATCACGAGCTCAAGGCCAATTCTTGGTTTCGTGCTTGACTGTGAGTTTGCAGTCAATTGAACACCAAGCTTGATCCAATTGTTACGTGACTATTTCGATCAAATCCACAGCGCTGTAACTTCTAGCCAAGGTTGCCGCGCTTACTTCAGGAGACGTTGCCGACAAAGTTCATTGTTGAGGGAAATATTGCCAACACCAACAGCTATAGTATACGGCTCCCCTTTCTTTTTCTTTTTTCAGTGCCGGCCGTACCATATAGGATGGTTAATGTCTATATCAACAATTTCCGACCAACATTGGCTGAATTGACTTAATTAATAAAATGTGGAAATATTTAGAATTCAATCGGTACAATTAAAATGTTTATAACTGAATTAGCATAAACACAATAAGTGTAGGACTTTTTAGGTAATTTACCTCGATTTAATGCAAATTGTTAATACATTTACCATTTCTATAACCTCAATAAAGAGGGCACCATATAAGATTTTCGGTGGTCTAATTTTTTTATTTGTTCAAAAGTGATCAAGTCTAATTAAGTGTATCTGACCAAGTCAAATTCAGATATATATGGTTTCCCCTTTATTTGATGTTTTATCTCATGGAGCGTTTGCGTCATATGAAATTGCAACTATCAGCTCTAAGAATGGGATAGGATGAGGCCTTTTGACCATAATTTTCGCGGTGATCGGGACTAGGCGCCCCTTATTCCCTCCATCCTAGCACTAGGGATGAGCTCAACTAGCAAGTAATTACATTAAAAGTTAATTAAAAAAGAACAATGCGATAATACATTAGGAGATAATTTGAATGGGAAATAAAAGTGTGAGGATTCAAAACAAGCTCGTAGGTTTCATTCAATCGACCAATGGAAACTTCACAAATCATTTAATAAAGAGGATTTAATGCATATTCCTAATACATTTACTCATGCATTTAATATTTTTGGAACACACTTTCATGCAAACATAAGTTAAAAAAATTGAGATGACAACAAGCTTGACTATTTGATGTTGATGTTTTAGCTTTTGGTGCTTCACTTGTAATTGACTTTGACTTTAAACCAGTTTCGTGTGAAAAGCCAAAAGAAACAATCAAAAGTAGGGGAGAAAACTTTAACCCAAGACACGGCAGATGTAAAAGGAATTTTGTGGAAAGAGAGAAAAGAGTTTCAGAGATAACTTTACCTTTTTATGAGTCTCATGTTCATATAAAGAATCGATGGAGCCACTTTTTGTCAAGGCTATGAAAGTTTCATTCCTACCGGATCCTCTCGTGATTGACAGTGAATATAAGGCCCCGATTTGTTCAGTACCTAGTCTGCAGTCTTTGTCGCCATGGACTTCATAGAATACAAGGCACCAATATTGATATTGCTTTCTCTCCCCTCAACTTTTTAAAGAAGCGTTCTATTCGACAATGCTATCTTATAGATTAGTATTAATATACCAAACCATATGGTAGATCATAAGCGAATAATTAGCCATATTCGATAGTTAATGACAATATGCTACGTCACTTATTACACCAAATTTATGAAATATTCTTAGTGTTTTTGACGTTTCTCTTTATTGCTTTGGTTGTGAAAATGAAAACTAGCAAGATGTTGATATATGAATGACACCACTACATGTACCTTCTAAATTAAATGGTGTGTGGTGTGGTATGCACCCATGTCACCAAATAAGTGTGGAATCAGCAAAAGAATGGAGATTGTCGAAAGTGGGAAAGAGATAAAGTGAACAAGATCAATTAAAGGAAATTTAGTTTTCTAATCCACCATCATTTCTTCTCAAAATTACACAAAGTGCTCTCAAGCATCATTAGGAGCTGCCATTCAAGTTTGTCTGATAATCGTTGAAGCAATTCGATAAAGCCTACCATATAGACAATCCAATCGATCTAGAGATGAACCTATGGATTCATGATGTGCTTTTCACCATATAGCACTTTTCCTCTTTACAAGGTTCAAGAAATAGCTCCCGAGATGTAGGAGTATAATTAAAACAGTCTTAGTGTTGGACTTTTATACCAAATATATAAAACAGTCTTAGTGTTGGACTTTCTCTTTCTTGTTTCTGTGGTAAAGTGAAAACAAACCAAACTTTAAAATATGAATAACACTACAAGTACTAAGACTTTACTAAATTAAATGGCGCGCTATGTGGCATGTCCCGTGTGATCAATTAAGTGTGGAATCAAAATAGGAATAATATTTGTGAAAAAGGGAAAAACATAAGTAGGGCAAGATCAATTAAAAGAATTTTATATTTTATATTTTATATTTCACCATCATCTCTTCTCAAAATTACACAAATCCTCTCAAGCATTATTTCCAGCTGCCATAGAAGTATGTCTGACGAACGTTGAAATTATTCAAATGGTTTTTAACTTGTTATACCGAAACGCATTGTAATTATGGTTTTCTCACATGGATCTTTAACTATCTCATCCATAGTTATATAATTTTTGTTAACTTCGCTTTCACTGGAGTAAACGTTCACGCTAAATTAAAACCCATGAAGATGGAGCTTTGTCATGTGACCCTCAGCAACATTTCAAAACAGTTTACTATAAATTGTATACTATGAAATTGAACCCCTTGAATCATTTAGTAGTTGTATGTAGATCGTCTTCAAAACTAAAATTGTTTTATCATCCATATAAAGTTCAAATATGTTCAACACCTTTGTGGCCTCATTTCTTTCTTGTGCTTGCATTCAAAAGATTTGAAGAGGTTCAAGGATTCTCGACCATATTTTAGTGGCCGCTGGAGAGGATGCGTGAGAGGACATTGGTTACAACATTGAAAAGAAAGACAACAATATAAGAAGTTGAATTTTGTTTAATTGATCAGGACAAGTGTATTGGAAGTTTTAAAATTTATTGCGAAAGTGCCATTAAGTCCTAAAATTTTTAAAAATACAACTAAGTCCTAAAACTTATCATGAAGTGCAATCGAGTCCTATAAATTTCAAAAAAATGCAATCGAATCCTAAAATTTGTCAAGAAAATGCAATCAAGTTCTAAAATTTTAAAGAAAAAATGCAATCAATTGAAGGATTTGACAGGATCAATTTGACAAGTTTTAAGACTTGTTTGTACTTTTTGAAAGTTTTAGGACTCAATTACACTTTATTGACAAGTTTTAGGACTCGATTGCACTTTTTGAAAATTTTAGAACTTAATTGCACTTTCATGATAAATTTTAGAAGTTCCAATGCATTTGTCCCAAGTTGATCCTACCCTAATTATGTTTTGTTTCCCTTTTAATATAATCATTAGTTAGATTGCTGACTTCACACCAATTTGATGATATGTCACAAGCCACACAGCCGCCTTGTCATTTAGTAAGAACTTTCTAGCAAAATACCTGTGACATTACTCTTGAAATACTTGTCTCACTATGCCCACTAAAACATTACATCTCTAGACAATTTATATGTTGGGGCAACATTTTAAAATGCAGTAGGTTCATGTCAATCTCGTGCATCATAGTTCTCAACCGGGGTGGTTAATCTCCACATGGGACTTACATAATCTAAACTTAATTGGACTCGTATGAGTCCAATGGACATACTGCCCTTATGAACACATTGACCAAGAACTCTTGAGGTTTCGTGATCAGAATATTTCTCATAAACAGGTTCAATAGTTTGTTAGGATTGTCGATTATCTTAGAACTCTCGTCCCAAAAGTCTCTAAATTTATGCACCCTTTGCAAAAGTTCTTGAAGAAGAATCCACTCCAATGGAATAGAGAGCACAATAGTGCAGTTGAGGTGTTAAAGGAGGAATTGTTGCATCTTCCCCATTGCAAGTTCCTTCCTACCGCAAGCAAATTTAGCAAACTGATGATAATGAAAAGTATTGGACATCAGTTTTGCTTGAAGAAATTGATGGAAAGAGATAAATCTGTGAACATAAAAGGGGACGGTTTTCACCTATCGAACTTCACTGCCACTCTTCACTCAGAGAAACCTTAGCTATCAAATGAAATCAAGGAAATTGATTTCCATATGATTGTTTATCATTTCTTTGTCAAAACAAAAATTCATCTTTTCCCTAGATGGTGAAATTTAAAGCTAAAATAGTTTTTCATCCTCAACTTGTTCGATGGGTAAAATAGTTTCCAAAATACTCTTTTGAAACCAAATTCATTAAAGCAGAGGAGAACATCCTTGTAGATCTTCTTTCAAGACCTGAAGGTGTCTCATCCTTTTACATGTTCACTTTGGACTGATTGCAAAACAATACCACGAGGGAAGGGTGAAAAGAACCCTAGGAAGGAGATATGCCCAATGTCCTCACTGAAAACCACAATACTTTCCTTGTCAGACGACATTTTTCTCCATGTAATAACACTAAATGCTAAACATATTGGAAGTGGGAATACGTTGAAACTTTGGGCCTCCTTCCTTTGTTAGAACTCTAGCTGTGGCAAAGTAGTACCATGTTTGTAGATAGAATGCAGCTAGAATTTCGGTAGTACATAACACCTTGTAAGGAGCACTTTCTATCTGAATTTTTCCCCTCAAAAATAAAATCTCGTGAACTTGTCGCTTGAAGAGAATATTTGTGATTTGTAAGTATAGTCAGGCATGTTTTCAATCAAATGAGATCGATTGAAGACATTGGATGCAATAATGAGCCGGGGTAGCAACGAGAAGAACATAATAAAATGCATTCGATGGAATGTTCAGTCTTCATCTCCATGGACTTCTCAATCCTCCCGTAGTTGACGGGGAACATGAAGCACTAATTTGTCCTTTATTTGGCTTTGTTCTCCCTTTCTTCTTTGTTATTACTCTCAACCTTTTTATGGTGTTTCCTATTAGACGATGCTATGCTATATATTAATATAAGTATGCTAAACCACATAGTAGACTATGAGTGGACTGTAAGTCATATTCGATAATTAATAACAATGCGTCATGTCAAATTCATAAAACAATCTTAGTATCTGACATTTCTTTCTCTTATTTTTATCGTAAAATTGAAAGCAAGCAAGACATTAAAATAAAAGTAGCACTACATGTACTGAGACTTTACTAGAGTTTCTCGCTAAATGAAATGGGGCACTATGTGCTGTGCAGCATGTCGTCAAATAAGAGAGGAATCAGTGTTAGTTTGTAAAAAGGGGAAAAGTGATAAATGGGACAAGTTCAATTAAAGGAATTTTTCTGGCAAAAAAAATTAAAGGAAATTTTGTCAGCGCTCTAATATTCCGTGCAATCTGTAATATGCTTTGTTGGCTATACTTCTTGGCCATACTGGTAATGAAAATGCCTGTGTAACACTTAACATCAGCTATATGAGGACAAAAGGCAACGTCGGAAGAAGAGAAATATTCCCAAACCTCCACTCTGTTCTCCCTGATGTTCTTGCAAATCTTTCTCTTCTAGGTCTAGTGATATTGGAAGGATAAAATTACAATTTAGATCATATAAGATGAGTTGGTTCAACAAGTCTGCTCTCTATTTGTTATTCAAATCCTACGGATGAGAAAGCTGTTCCGAGGCCATAAAGCCTTTTGATGAAGGCTAATGATATTTTGGAGACCATCAAGTAGTTTTATTTAAGGACTAAAAGAGAAATGGGCATGCATGCTGGGATAACATACATGTCCCGAATTTCATTAGTCTTCATCTTATTTTATAATTATATGCGTTGTTAGCCTAGTCCATTTCTCTCTTCTTCTTTTTTCCTATGGGGGTAATTGTCGTCAGTTGCATGCCTTTTGTGTTGAAATAAGTTACATGTCCCTATCCTATTCCTCTTCCCAATCATTACTAAATTGATGGGAAATATGAGGCACTAGTTGTTAAATTATGGCTTAAGTTTGAACTAGGTGCGAGACCTAACTCATTTAAAGGATTTTGATTTGTTCAAAATATGGTGTTCCCTTTTAATCAGTATCATATTTTGAATTGTTGGGCGATGATACTTAACTATGAAATGCATTGAAGGTTTGGTTCTGTTGAAGATAAATATCCAAGTTTAACCAACGGAACAAACATTAGTCGGCCTCCACTCGAGGCGTACAGTTTTCGGCCTTATCTAATATCCTGAATAAGACCTACTGCTGAAGTCTCTATTTTATATCCCCGCACAAGAGGACTCTCTCTTTGGCGAAGCAAAAAAAGGGGACGCACCAGTGACGCTCTCTTTGATCGCACGGAGTTCTGAAAACGGTGGATTTTGTGACGTGAGTCGCACAATGAGTTGTTCTATAAATAAACACTATGAGTTTAGATGTAATCAAGGCATGGAACACACTCAAACTTGAGAGCAATTGTAACCTTTTGGTTCTCTAAGTATTAGTGGATTATAGCTACTTACTCTTCCAGTTGGGTAAGTATCGATTTTCAGACCGAATCACGTAAATCTCAAAAATTCTTTATTATTTCTCATTTATTTCTCTAGTAATTTCGCATTAATTAATCAATTACAAGATTTGGTTAGTTTCCATATTATTTCACAAGTCTTCGGTCTTCGGTCTTCCGGAGAGAGAAAGTTCACAAAACTTCCCATGATGGAGTTAGTCAATAATTGATTTGTGCGCAGAGTAAAGGTTTATAAATTCAGCTCAGACTGAAAGTGGATCAGTGGATCACTGGACGAGATGGGAAAACAACTATTTTTTATTCTCAACTTTGTTCTCTTGTGGTGGTGGAGCTCAATCACAATCTCCAGATCATACTCGCAAAACCAAACGGATCGGCTCGCGTTAGCCTTCTTCAAAAATGCAATACATGAAGACCCATTCGGAGTCTTGAGCTCTTGGAATGATTCTACCCATCATTGTGAGTGGCAAGGTGTTTTGTGCAGCAAAAGACATCCTGGGAGGGTCACATCTCTGGTCCTAATATCACAAGGCTTGGACGGCTTTCTATCTCCTCATGTAGGTAACCTCTCTTTTCTGAGGGTCATATTTCTGCAGAACAACAGCTTCCATGGGGAAATCCCACCACAGATCGGCAACTTGCTTCGGCTACATGTTCTTGTTCTTAGTAACAACTCATTTGGTGGGCCAATACCCTCCAATCTTTCCTGCTGCTCGAACCTTGAGACCCTGAATCTCATAGACAACCAACTTGTGGGGGGAATTCATTCCGATCTTGGTTCTTTAACAAGACTCAAAGTCTTGGGCTTGTCTATGAACAGTCTCGTAGGTCCTATTCCTCGTTCGATTGGAAACCTCTCACTGCTACGACAACTCTCCCTGAAAGAAAATGCGTTGAGCGGAGAAATACCCGAGGAATTGTCCAGACTCAAGAGATTGATACTTTTCAACATATTTTCCAACAAACTAACCGGTGAGGTTCCAACAGGGATTTTAAACATCTCTGACCTTCATGTATTCAGTGTTAGTCATAACCAGTTGTGGGGAAGTTTTCTCAATGATGTCGGCACCACTTCTCCTTCTCTCTTTTTCCTTGGCGCCTTCAATAACTTGCTCACCGGGATGATTCCGTCAACGTTAACGAATGCCACAGGTCTTGAGCAGCTTTTACTTTGCAACAACAATTTCCATGGGCCAATACCGAAAAATCTGGGAAGGCTAAAGGGCCTTTACGTAATTTCATTGGGTTTAAACCAGTTGCAGGATGACTTGAGTTTTATTTCTTTTTTAGCTAATTGTTCCAACTTAAAAATTCTCGCGGTGGAAAGGAACTTAATTCACGGATCGTTGCCAAGATCCTTCTCCAATCTCTCCACCAGCATGAAGGAAATTTCTTTGACAGACAATCGGATCCAAGGATCTATTCCCTTAGCCCTCGGAAATCTCTTCAACTTGTCTTTCTTGGATTTGAGCAATAATTTTCTAATCGATCGCATTCCTCATTCCATCGGAACACTTTCCAACTTGGAGCAACTTTTTTTAAGTGGCAACATGTTTACTAGAGAGATACCATCTTCGATTGGTAACATTACGTCATTAGGTCACCTTGACCTTTCCTCCAACATTTTCCAAGGCTACATACCGCAAAGTCTTGGCAACTGTAAGCGACTAATTGAGCTTGATCTTTCGAATAATAACCTAATTGGCTCAGTTCCTGCTGAAATCGTGGGCCTTTCTTCCTTGTCGATCGCGTTGAGTTTAGCAAATAATAATTTAAGTGGATCTCTTCCATTGCAAGTTGGATCTTTAAAGAACCTTGCAAATTAGATCTGTCTTACAATAGACTGACCGGCTTAATTCCGACGTCCATCAGTGAGTGCTTGGTATTGGAACGACTTCACTTAGAAGCTAATTCTTTTCATGGTCAAATCCCCGAAGCTTTACGTCCATTACAGGGTCTACAAGAGCTGGACCTTTCCAATAATAATTTTTCTAGTCCAATCCCAAGCTTTCTCGCAGAGTTCCCACTACTCGAGTACTTGAATTTGTCCTTCAATCAACTAGAAGGACAAGTTCTAGAGCGTGGAGTTTTTCTTAATGCAAGTTCTGTATCGATTTATGGAAATACGAAACTCTGTGGAGGTGTTCCCAGTCTGAAGCTTCCTCTTTGCAAATCATCAAGCTCTAAGAAGTCTTCTTCAACCAAGGCTAGAGTAATATATGGGGTAGCTGGCAGTTTGTCATGTTTAGCTTTGTTGCTCTTATGTCTATCTATCTTTTACCACAAAAAGAAGCAGACGACAACCATTGCCTCCACTTCATTATCTTTCGAGAACCAATTCTTGAGGATTTCTTATGAAGAACTCCTGAGAGCGACTAATAGATTCTCCGAGACCAATTCGATTGGTAAAGGGAGATACGGCACGGTTTTTAAGGGGATTCTTGATGGCGGTGCCACGGTGGCGATAAAGGTGCTCAATCTAATGCAAAGAGGTGCTTCGAGGAGCTTTATCTCCGAATGTCGAACTCTAGGAACCATTAGACACCGGAACCTCGTGAAGATACTAAGTGTATGTTCGAGCGTGGACTTTCGTGGCAATGACTTCAAAGCTCTAATATATGAGTTCATGGCTAATGAGAGCTTGGAGGAGTGGCTACACCTTGGGACTATGGGACGAGATGATGAGTGTAACGAATCGAGAAATCTGAGACTAGTCCAGAGGTTAAACATCGCAATCGACATAGCTACTGCGATCGAATATCTCCACAAGGGTTGTTATCCAGCAATCGTTCATGGAGATTTGAAGCCAAGTAATGTACTTTTGGACAATGACATGGTGGCTCGAGTTGGAGATTTTGGGCTTGCAAAGATCATTTCAACAGTGTTTGTTGAAGCCACAGGAGTTCAGGACCAGGGTAGTTCAACTTCAACCGCAGTCAAAGGATCCATTGGCTATGTGCCTCCTGGTATGAAATTGTCATATTTTCTTGATTATTTGTTATTTGATTGCGATAGTAATATGAGAGTGCCAAAAGTTTGAATAAACAATGATTCTTGATGTTATGTTATGTTTTGTATGCTCTGACACCTCTTTCTCATAGCTCAATTTCTCTTTCCCCTATTAATAGCATCCGTAGAAAAAGAAAATACATAACTTTTTGTACAAAAAGATTACTAGTAGCTTGTTCTAATCGTATTTGAAATTAAGATGAGAATGAACCATCGTAATTTTGATCAATGGGTGGAAAATTTTTGGACAAAACTTGTGAATCCATGCGAATAATTAGATTAAGCATATTGCGTCATCTCATATTTATATTTTCTTTCTATAATAAGTATTTTGTCTCACATAACGTTCATGCCACTAAAACGGATTGCGATTCTCTTTTGGTATGTCATGACTTAAGGTCTTGACAATAAGTAATTTTTCCTTCATGGCAGCCCCTTTCATGACCTATAATTTAATATTTGAAAGATATATTAGATGACATGACATTTATGCGAGAAATTATTGGAGGATACACTAATTGACAACATGATGAGCTCTATCCAACTTTCACTTTCCCTAAACTTCTTGGTTAGAGCATATTAAGACAAATTTACACATTTACAAGTATAAATCCATCACCGTCAACAAATTACTCTAAGTCTCTTCTTTTTCCCCCACTGTGTTCGTTTTCTTGCCTGTTCTTCTAGGCATTTTCTTCTCGTCTTTGCATAAAAGAAAGTGTGGTATAGGCATTAAACAGAATCTGGATCATGAAAATGACAAGCCCCATGTGGATCTCACATGTTTCCAATCAAAAAACTGGCAATTCAAATTTAGTTAACACATAAACTTCTACCAAGGCCTTCATCGAACATATATTCTTCTTTTCCTGTTTTCACCCGTGCCCTACTAGAGGACAAAGCCACTCTTGATGTTTAGGCAATTTGTGTAGCAAACATGCGACAACTTTGGTTGCACTTAGTAGTTTTGGAGAAGAAGAGTTCATATGTTGTTAACTGATCTTTCATATGTTGTTAACTGATCTTTGGTGCACTTTATAAATTCCAAAATCTCATTTCTCTACTGTTGATGCATTTCTCAACGGTTGATGCACTTTATAAGAGTTCGTACGACAGGCACTAAACATCAGCCATGTACAGTAAACTAAACAAAAATTATGCAAAGAGAAATGAAAGCAAAAAACCAGTAGGGCACTTTAGGACCCCTTGCCTTGCTCTGGCAGACGATCCATTGGCTTCTGCCGTGCATGGCAAGCCCGACAAAGAAGTCAGTGAGGGCTTGCAAGCCATTGCCTTATGTTGGTAGCGATTGGTGCGAGCCCTCACAACTGTCCTTGGCAAGCTCTTGCAAATAGACATCAAGAAAAATCCCATGTGATTTAAGAACTTTTTCTATACGATTAATTAAAGAAAAAGTATCTATTCATTCCTATTTAATGTCTTGATGAAATTTTCAGAGTATGGCATGGGACACAAGGTTTCCACACTTGGGGATGCATATAGTTACGGCATTCTATTATTGGAGATGTTCACTGGAAAAAGACCCACTGAAGAGACCTTTGGGCACCATCTTAACCTCCACAACTTCGTCCGAATGGCTCTTCCGGATCGAGCAATGGACATTGTAGACTTAAGCCTTTTGAGTGAAGCTGGTGATCAACAACGGGAGATCAAGATCAGAGATTGCATTTTCTCCGTATTCGAAGTTGGAGTCACATGTTCGATGGAATCACCGCCGGATCGGATGGATATGACCAAGGCAATTAGGAAATTACACATGATCAAGGTGAGTTACGAAGCCAAAGAGAGGAGGATTGGTATGTAGCTAAATCAGTTTTCTCATTTCATCTTGGAACTCTTTCACTAGTAGAGAAAATCATCGTGCAAAGGCAGTGCTAGCAAATTGACGTGAATGTCTCCCTAACTAGCCTGTCTACCCATACCCATTATGTGTATTTTTTATAATTACACCAATCTCTATATTTAATAATTGTAGAAAGTGGATCTATGGAGTTAAGTCTATCTATTTCCACCAAGTAACCATGTAAAAGTTAATGAATTTACTTATTTACCCGGTTCCCTTCATTTCTGACGCCATTGTGGATTGATGCATTGCTTAATTACCATGGCTGGGTCATTGCCCTTGCCCCTCTCTCTCCGCGCGCTTGTGTACAAGAATGTGACCTCACAAGCTCAAGGTCAACTCTTAATGTCATGCTCAACCGAGAGTCTACGGTCAATTGGAGACCAAGCTTGATGAAATCCAAAGACAAGGAGAGGGAGGCAACCTCATCACAAGATCATGAGCTCAAGGCCAACTCTTAATGTTGCCATTGAGAGTAACCTCACTGTCAATTGGAAGCCATGCTTGATCAAATTTGGGCGACGTTACCACCAAAATTATGTTGTGGTCATGTTGCCGACACCGGCTGCCACCGTGTGTGATCCCTACCTCCTCTCCGAACCTCCTTTTCTTTATCCTTTTTATTTGCTATGTCATCGAATTACAGAGTTTTTATATTTACTTTTTTTTGGTTGATAGAGATATAGAGTTAACAAAGGCATAAATGGGACAAGATCAAAAAGGGAACATGGATGCATATATGTTGCACTTGTCAATGTGCTTATTACATTGTCTAATTATCCTTTCCCACTCAACCAACCCTATCTCTTTCTTCACCATTAGCCACCGTCTCTGGCTGTTGAGGCCAATTGTCATCACAGTCGCCTCCCCCACGTCTCGCCACTTTCTCCTTCGTGTCATCCACAACCATCTTTGCTCTCTCTATTTGCTGACCCAACACTCTCCCTCACTCTATCTCTTCCCTCACCACCAAATCTCTGTGAGGTCTCGGCACCACCATTGATGACCTGATCTGGCCATGGCCTTAAGATCTCACCAAGATCTTAGTGGACAGGCCAGATAAGGGGGAGGCGTCCCCAGATCTGGAGACGACCTTCTAACCTCATCACTGTCGACAACTTGATCGTGATGACTAGGGGAGCTTGATGCAAGGTCTTGAGACCAGCCAGAGGCATGAACTTGACGTTTAGGCAAGCTCAGCCGCCCTTAGAGAGAGAGAGAGAGAGAGAGAGAGAGAGAGAGAGAGAGAGAGAGATTGGTGTTGGGATTTTGAGAAGTAATGGTGTAAGGAGTGAAATTAATAAGAGAGAATCGTGTCTTGGTTTGGTGTTGGAGACGGCGGATAGGTACATAAATGGTACAATGGATCTGCATCCAAGAGACATAAATAGGGATGGTGAAGGCATAAAATACAATGCCTTAAATCTAGCATAAAATATGTAACCAGATACTTGATCCCTCCTCTGAATCAAATCTTCACTCAGATACTCCATGAATTTCAGCATCACCTCAGTCAAAGCAATTGGTAACAAACAAGCCCAGTGATTAAGAAATTATGAAAATAAAAACACCACATCGCGGGTAACTAGAACAACACTTGGATGGGCTTCAGATCAATTCAATCTACACCCAAAAGAGAGTGACCAGCAAAGGAATGGTGATGACAGCCCATATCCGGCGAGTTCAAGGCACAGCAAATGGTTATTTGTTGAAAATTTTTCACCAATTCACCTAACAATCTCCTAAATCATCATACATGTTCAATGATAAAAATGACATCACAAGAAGTCCAAATTGAACTCCAACTAGATAAGCCAGCAAATCCAAATTTCATTCCACTATGATCAAATATGCCAATGGTTCTATTTCTTTCAAAATTGACAATGTGTTCTTAACACCCATTCATTGCCCACTAATTTTATGAAAAGTACATGCAAGTATCGGCTATATGAATAAACGTCCAGGCTGCAAAGCAGAATACAAAACACACACTCCAATTATGATTTAATATCAAATCAAAACTTTGTTTAATCCCTGGCTTCAATCAATCGAATGAGTTTCTGTATCCATAAAGGTGCTGAGGTAACCGTTAAGCAAAGCCTACTAAAAACTTGGTTTCAAATTCGCAAGAAAAGCAAAAAGAGAAAACGAGGAGAGAGAGAGAGAGAATAGGAAAGCAGGATTCGCCTGTACTGAATTGATCTTTCCTCACCAAATATACGTGCATATACCCGTACTCAAACCTTTCAAGTTGAGAGCAATGCGGATATGGAAAGAGCTAGAGTTTCTACCAGTGCTGTCCAACTTTGACTCCGTCCTCCCAGGGCCTTGAAACACAGCAATAACAAAGATGTGAATGACGGACAGAAAAGAAAACATGTAATGAAGACAACGAAAAGCAGAGAGAAGATAGAGAGTCCATATTAATGATTGTGGCCTTGTCAAGTCCAGTCAGCGAGCTTCTCTGAACTTCTATTTTGAGAGATAAGCTCTCGGCAGCATATTCAGCAGATTTCAGCGAAAACCATTGCTCATTCACAAGGGAGACGTGTCCTGTAAGCATAACATTGTAAGCACTAGTAGAAAAAGATGACAAGTCTAATCCAACAAAAAGAGTATAACAAGTTTAAACCAACAATAAGCATATGAACAACAGAATCAACACGGTTCCACTCGAATTTGGCAAACATACTTCAGTATTGATTTAGTTTCATATAGGACTCATGTGCAAGAATGGACAATGACCAATGTACCACCGATTAAATGAGGACCGAAATTCTTTACAATCTCAAAGCATGAATAGCAAACAGAGAAGATGTTAGCATGGCACTGTGAAGATTTAGCTAAAAGATACTCACTTCTTTACTCCTCACTCATTAACACACATTCATGCACAAGCACTCCCCAAGCACCTCACTGCTTTCTGTTTTTCCTCAGGCTTTTTGATGTTAGTTATGGCAAAGAACTAATCCATCCAAGGTAGGACCTTCCAGGCTCTCAATAGATCCAAGAGTAAGACATCTCTCCTATTTACCCCAGTCAGAATTCACCAGTCCATGTATGTTGCATGACAAAGGTTCTACCTTCCGGACAAAATCGCATTATGATGCAAGCCAATATGCGCATCTGCCTCTTGAGAAATTTTCTATCCTATCATATCAATATGAAAGTTTCCCCAGCCACTATGATGAATAGCAATCAGCGCAATTGAGAAATCCTCGATTAGCCCACACAACAGCTCAAAGGAAATTCACAAGTGTAATCAAATTCGCAAGTGCATAATTATTAAGCATCGTTAAAGCACATACCAAATTAAGACCACAACACCAATAAGCCGAGCAAGAGAATACACAACCAGCGAGCATAATCTCAATCCGGCGAATATAATCCATCAGATGCCAAAACGAACTCATGACCCCTTGGGTATACGTAAGTCGACATGCTTTGCTCATCCAGATATTTGATTAACACGAATCTATACTTTGCATAATATCAGAATCAGAGACAACATATTTGGATGGATTTGAACAACAATTCAAGTAGTCATGCCATATGGAGATCTCATTCCAGACACTAAAGCATTAGAACGCTTCTCAAAATCGTATTCCGAATTCGTTCAGGCATTTTAACTAATATTTGGTGGTCAGTTAAAAAATTAGAACACAGAGTCATAATCGAAGAGTCAATTCCGATATAGACAACTGCAATGACATCAGAACGTATTTAAACTACTAACAGATCCACAATCATCATTCTACTTTCACTCACAACCCTAATAACAAATCTCGCATTCAACTCAATAAAACAGAGCAATGACGTACATCCCTCGGAGTCCGTCTTTGGCCAACAACGGCCATGGAATAGCGGACCGAGGTCTTGGAGGCGTCGTCACAGGTGAAAATCGACTTCGCGGCCTGAAGATTTGAAGAGGTCGGGGCCATCGCGAGACATGGAACCGCACATTGCTGGCGTAGCATCGCGCGTTGGTGAAAAACGAGAAGTCGTCGACGGTGAAGATCATCGAGCTCTCGTCGGACAACATCAGGCACGTGCGAGGCTAAGGAGAGTAGAATATCAGCAGCCGCTGGAATGAGTGATTCCGACTTCGTCGATGAAGATCCTAGAAGTATTATCTCTAAATGAAAACTCATTTTTCGGAAAATAACCAACCAAGGACTTGGCATCGGTTGACGAATTAGCTAGAGAAGCACCGAAATTCATTTCTTCAAGAAGAAATAATGGGTAAATCGGATGCATGCATCCCGAGTTCATCTGAACAATCGAATCTGGTAAATCACACACACACACATATATATAAACCACGTTAGACAATCTAGAAAAATTTAGGTTTCCACACTCTTGCATGCAATAACCTTCCTTTTCTAGAAGAGAGAATGGATTGTGCTGATAATAAACCCTCTCAATTCATGAGACAACACATTACTAGTTACTTCTTATATGCCTACCATGGTCGTCCGCTGGATGAGAAATTAGACAAAAGCTCACGTGATTAGAGCATTATTCATATGGTGCTGTTACTTTTAAATGTGAAACCTTTAATATTGACGAAAAAGAAAAAAAAATGCAACACATATGAATGTTTCATATATACAAAACTAACTATCTCGTGTCATTGGACCAACTATTGCATCATCACCATGATTGATATACATATTTAAGCCCGGCCTATTAGTATGGCTTGCAGCTTGTATTCTCTAGGCCTCACACAATGGAAGCTCGGGTGAAAATCTAGAGTTTTAGGTAGGAGTGTGCAACCAAACCAGGTATACTCGGTTCCCGAACCGGCCCACCCGAAAAACAGGGTCGGGAACTAGTTCCCATTGAAACCGGTCTGGGAACAGGTTCCCAAAATTCAGAACCTATTTAAACCGGTTTGGGAACAGCATCCAAAGTGATTACCCACCCGGAAACCTGTTTCTGGACCGGTTTTGGAATCGGTTCCCGGACCGGTTTTGTAAGTAGAGATCTAAAACCTTTTTTTTTTTTCTCTCGATTTCTATTCTTACTCTCGTAATTACACGATATTTTTCCTCTTGGTTCTCTCAAACACGCACGACACTCCTCCTTTGTCATTTCTCTTCCTCACTTGCTTCCCTCCCACACTGGCTCCCTCTCGCACCGTCTGATGGATCAACTCTTGTGTATCACATGAATTGGCTCGCCTAATTTCTCTTTTGTATAAAGAGTTATGCTTGCATAAATGAGTAGTTTCATATAGTAGTTGTAGGAATAAGACTAATATTAGACCCGCGTTTGTTGCTAATTCCTTGCCTTATGATTTTATTTATTATAATTAGCCCTATGGATCCTTAATTTTTTGTTTAGTCAAAAAGTTCATGTATTAATTTATTACTAGTGCTTAATGTTTCAATATAAATTAGAAGAATTACGTTATTTTCTCGCTTATTAATATAAAATTCGAAATTGTATAGGATATCGAGAGATTGCAAAATAGGTTCTAGTGGAAACAGGGTTGACCCTGGAACCGGATCGGAAAAACAGGGTGGGTCAGGTACAAGGCCCAATACAAACAAGGTCGGATATAGGGTCCAAAAAAGGGGAATCGGTTATAACATGGTCAGGTACAGGGTCCAGGTCTAGACCCTACCCACCCTGGACCCGATCACCCCTAGTTTTAGGTATCTAGTCACCAAATCTGAAAATAAATCTCCCCAACTCCCCCCCCCAAAAAAAACCTCCACACCGTTATAATGCATTATAGAATTATAATTATTGGGAGATTAAAAAAAAGCTATGCTTTGCATAATCTATTATTACAGTTTCTTCAACTTTAGGTGTGAAGTACATGGCTTTTGAAGGCTCATGATTGATGACAAAATGTACATATCTAAAGGATAAGGGAGAATTTATGCGATCATTTTGAATTTAGGGGATAGAGGGCATGTTTTTGTCCCCAAACTATCAATCTATTGACACTGTCTTTCGAGTTCTCGTTTCGGTTAACACAGAAGACTTATAGGACTCATATGATTTTCCTTAAAATAAAAATAGAGATAATGAAAGTAAAGTGCAGCGTATGGTAAATTTTTGTAGGAGAAGCTATTGAATGAGCATAGACTTTAGAGGTGTCAAATGATGCATTTGGTTCAGCATTTCCAAAGGGCTTTCAATCTCCAAAACCCCTTGGAGAAATGCTGGACCATTTGACAATTATTTTAAAGTAGTTTTCAAGTGAAAATCAATAATGGAAAGGCTGAAAGCCCTATGTTAGTAGGGACTAGTTTCGAGTTTTCAGTATTTGGCCAAATGTTGAAACTTATTTTTTTTTCCAAAACTATCATAACTCATTCTTCAAATTTCTTATTTTTCTCTCGTTATTATTTTTTTAAATGCCAAAAAATAATGCTAAAAAAATAAAATTTATATAAATGCTAAAAAATTAAATATATTTTGATATTTTAAAAATATTATTTATATATTTGATTTTTTAGCATATATATTTGATCTTTTAGCATTATTGTCAAATTTTATATTTAAAAATTGCATACATTTTTTTTTTCAATTTAAAAAAATTAAAAATTAAAAAGTTCCGACAAAGGGTTTGGTCTTTTTAAAAAAAAAAAATTATATATGTATTTGATTTTTAGCATTATTTTCAAATTTATATTTAAAAAGTTACATACATTATTTTTTCAATTTTAAACAAATGAAAATGAAAAAATTTCGATGAAGGATTTGGTTTTTTTAATATATATATATATATATATATGTATTTGATTTTTTTAGCATTATTGTCAAAATTTATATTTAAAAAAAGTTCCATACATTATTTTTTTTCAATTTTAAACAAATGAAATTAAAAAAAAAAAACTAATATTAATCACCCAAATGGTTTCTTAAATGTGTTTTCTACCAAACGACATTTTTCTTAAAATTGCTTCTCAAAGTATAGTTTACCAAACATTGTTTGCATTTGCCTAAAGTTCTTTAGGCTAAACAACTTTGAATTTTCCCAATGGGCTTTCAAAATGCTGAACCAAACGTACCCAAAATGGGCCTTGAAGCCATTTTTTTACTCATACATTTAGGTTGGGTTGTAAATGAGCTATTAAACATTTAAAGGGCCGGGTGAAAATGAGTTTAAAATATTGAACTCCAATCAGAGTAGATCTTAAATGGGTGTATAGAGAATCCATTTATAATTTATTTAAATATTAAGTTTGTATTAGCTGGATAAGGGAAATTTGGACCTACATTTCTTTTGTACTAGAGGTGATTTCCAATATACAGCGCTTTGCCCGTTCAAGAAATCATTCTCATGACATAGAACTTTGTCCCATATGATAAGGTGAGCACTTCGTCTCACGCGGCCTTCATTGGACTGGCCCGAATCTTCCTGTATGAATTGGCCCAAGCCAAGATTTCGGGCTCCCCACTTTTTCCCGATGCGATCTGCGCATTCAGGCTTGAGAAAGGCCCCGGTTGGCCTAAATAGGCCGAACTATTTTTAATAAATAAATATATCAAACATTAAATACAACGTAAATAATAGAAAATACATTATTAATACTTAAAACACTTTAATAAATTCATAAATAATTTAAAGTGAACGTGTTAAAAAAAAAGTGTTTTTCGAGGCTCAAAATATAATAACTAATCTATTTTTACTTTTAAAAAGAAATAAGAAAAATTCAGGCTAGGTTTGAACCGGTCAAGAATGGCTCAATTTAGTTTGGTTTAGGCCTTTATAATTTGGCTCGGGTGGAAATTCCATAGAATGTTCAGTCTTCGTCTCCATGGAGTGCTCTCGTAATTGACTGTGAATATGAGGCACTAGTATGTTCAGTCTTCGGTCTTCAGTCATCGTCTCCAAGGGCTTCATACATTGTAGAATACAAGTCACCAATATTAATATTGATTTCTCTCTCCTTCCTATTGAACAGTGCTATCTTATAGATTAGTATTAATATACCAAACCATATGGCAGACTATAAGTGAAATATAAGCCATATTCAATAATTAATAACAATATGGACGTCACTTATTAAATACCAGATTTATGAAACAATATACTACTTCTTCAAAAGCTGTGGAATTAGCATTAGATTGAAGTTTGTCAAAAGGGGGAAAGAGATAAATTGAGCAAGATAAATTGAAGGAAAATTTGTTTTCTATTCCACCATCATTTCTTATCAAAACTACACAAAGTGCTCTTAAGCAATTTTAGGAGTTGCCATTTAAGTTTGTTTGATAATTGTTGAAGCATACCATATAGACAATCCAACTGATCTAGAGGTGGCCCCATAGATTCACAAGATGGTTTCGCCGTATAGCACTTTGTCTTTACAAGGTTTGAGAAATAGCTCCCAAGTTGTAGGACTGTGTCTCACATGACACTTAGTTCTAGGGTGAAAAGAAAAGAAAAAGATCAAAAGAACGAGTTGGCCCAGATTAGACGGCCTACATTTTAGTGCTCTTCCTTATTCATTTTCGGGCCAGTCCGCACCTTAAGCCTAAGCATCTTCGGGATCTCAGGCTTGAAATGGCTCGGACTGGTCAAACTATATACAGAAACTAAAAATATTATAATACAAGGACTGATAATTAACAATAGAAAATGTGTTATTTAGACTTCAAATAATTTGATAAAGTCGTAAGTGAGTCAAAATATAAACATACAAAAAATGATTTTTTTGGGCCCAAAATATAATAACTTATCTATTTTTAATTCATAAAAAAAAAAATCTGATAAAAAATTTTCGTGTCAATATTAAACTAGACTTCTTCTTCTTCTTCTTCTTCTTTTGCCAAAAAAATAGGCTCTCTAGTCTCTTTGTCCCCTTGTTGGTTGCATGTATAATTTGTTGTGTTAAACTGTGCTAGAGGTCAAAAGACTTTTCACAACATGATCCAAAGCATTATAAAATCAATTAGACTATATTCTTATGCAAAAATCACTAAAATTGATTTCTTGAGTCCAAGTGCACTGGACGCAATCTCTTTTCATTATGGAAGCAAAAAACTTGCCCCGTGATTCAAGTACATTTCTTTTGAGGGCCTAAAGGAAATTTCCAAGTGCTTTTTTGATGACTTGAGCAAGAAAAGCAATGGAGATGTACCGCACTCGAGAACAATAAAAATGAACTTTGCTTCAATAATTATGAAGATCATGACACTTGCATATCACATAATGAGTAAAGCAATTATAAATAAAATACTTTTGCCGTAATAAAAGTGGGTTTTGCTTTCACATCTCTAGATTGAAAAGATGCGAAAACTCATCTCATACAATCAATTCTTGGACTACTTTTCCATTTCAAAAGAGATTTTATAGAAAATATTTGCCTTTTTGAAAAAGGAGAAAAAGAACATTATTATACAAAAAGTCAGTGGATTTGTAATAATGATTTGATGTTTGTGTTCATATTGACAGAGTAAATATCATAAACTATCATTAAATGAAGGTTTTATTCATTTTTTTTAGAGGCCATCCCGGAGAAGATGGGTCATCGTTTATATGAGGCACCAATATACCCTTTATATGGACCCTTCGGTTTTGTTTTTTTATTTTGTACTATCCTCACTTTCTGCTTTGTTATTGCCTTAAATATTGCTTTTTTTTTTTCTCCCAAACTTTATAGGGTGTTCCTAATGGATAATGCTATGTTTAATTTATTAATTTAATATACTGAGCTACATGGCTGAATATAAGTGGACAATGAGCCATATTCAATAATTTATAACAATATGGCACATTGCTTATTATACAAAATTCATAAAACAGTCTTAGTGTTAGATATTTATCTTTCTTGTTTTTGTCATAAAAGTGAAACAAGCAAGATGAAGGAATATGAATAGCACTACAAGTACTAGGACTTAACTAGAGTTTCTTACTAAATTAAATGGCATGCTATGTGGCACGCGCTGTGTCATCAAATGAGTGTGGAATTAGCGGTGGGATATGGTTGTAAAAAGGGGAAAAATATAAGTGGGGCTAGAACAACTAAAGGAAATTTAGTTTTTTATTCCACCATCATTTTTTCCTAAAATTGCACAAATCCTCTCATGCATTATTATAAGCTGCGTTAGATTGGAGATAGTTATAAAAGGAAAGACCTCAAAAGCCAAATGTTAGAGAACGAAACGACATAAGTTGAAGTCTAAAATGTTGCTACTCATTGTCTGAGTAATGATGCTAAGGATTAAGTGTACAAGAACAAGAGCAGCAATTGAGTCTTGATAGTGTGATCTACCATGTAATAGGACCAATGTTTGCCAATTGTAATTTTATAAACGGATTACTAGTGGAATCTAGCTCAACTTGTGGCTATTAGTCTAAAAAGTTGACATAGGCTTAGGGATAAAACCAAACTACTATACTTCATTGTGTACTACTATTTTTCTCTTATTACTTCCACAAGCACACATTAGGATCACGGGTTTTAAAATATTACCTTGATCTGATCTTTATGTAGTGTTAGCTATTTTCCATGAAATGTTCTAAAATAACCTATTCACCCCACTCTAGATTGTATTGTTAGCCCCCAACATCATGGATCAACCAAATATACAATAAAGTAAGTAAATTGCATAGTAGGAGATTAAAACACTTACTTCACCAATAAAAGATGAGAACCACATAGACATACACATGGGACATGCGGTTCAATTTCTGCTTTAAACAGCTAACAAAGTGGAGCCAAAAGGATGGAATAACTAGTTGTAGACTCTTGTACTAAGCCAAATCCTCATGGCCTTAGCACGGTCAAAAAGCCTACCTAATTGTGACATGGGCTTGCGAACAAAGGTAGTAACTTTTTGACACCAAGAAAAAGAGTTTGGGATTAAGACGGACAACTCCTACTATGCGGGCTTGCGGTCAAAGTCATATCCATCACAATACCATCCTACGTGATCCTATGCGTTTTGGGTTCGGCGGCAGGTTATGTGTGCTAAAGTGAAGTGCTAAAATAATAAAAGCATGCGCAAGAGTTTATCTCAACCACTGCTACAATATTTGAAAAATAAACATTCATTCAACACCATTCTATAAGACAAAGGGTTAGGAAATATTGCCCCCCCTGTGACTCCCATATGCAAGAACATTTAACATTCAAAGTTAGGCACTTACCTTATGTCATTACTATTAGACAATAAAAAAAAAAAAACTTAAAAGAGAAAATAGGCCTAAGTTTGCTAGGGATTTAATTCAAGTCTCCAGTAGAGTCGTCGAGCCGTTGCAACCTACCCAAAACAATTTGACCTGCCTAAGGGTTTTGGTTAATGGATTACTAAATCTATACTTAGTTCGAGCCTTTCCAATCCCTTACCAATTCACAACTTTCAATTTGAGTTCTTAACATGCAAAATCAGTTTATTTTGGAGTTGCCACTAATTAGTTTTTAGTAGGTTGATTAAAAACCCAAATAAAGTGGGGAAGTGTATTTTACTTCTATGAATAAGAGATTAAATGGATTCGGGAATTGATTATGCCAAATTAACGTAATGTCATTTCAATACCTTTTCTCTTTTATTTATAAAATTATTTTACTTCTTAATGAAATAAACCTAAAATGCAATCACTAAATGACATAAGAATAATATGGCAACAATGAGGCAAACATGATGACATGGCATAGATGAAGTGGCATGGTGACGTGGCATGATGATATGGCATGTACGATGACGTGGCAAACACGACATGTCAAGACATGACAATATGGCAGGCATGACATAACAAGATGTAATGAAATGGCAATAATGCAATACAATCTATTCTATATGCATGTATTTTTTTTTCTTTTGAAATTCGTAATTAATAATTAATGAAAATTAACTATTAAGAGTAAAAAGTTATTCAACTCAAACTAGGAAATAGTTTAGATTAAATCCTATTTTTAGTCGGAAACTTATCATAACTCGAGAGATATTATCATAGTATGCAATCTAATCTAAAAAATTAAATTTATCTATCATGCAATCTTATCTAAGAAAATAATCCTAATCTTTTAGGAAACCTTATCTGTAATCTATCATAATGCTACCCAATATCTATTCTAATCTATTATGCAAAATTTTTGGTATTTTTTTAATAGGAAATAATCGAATGAGATAAGCATTAAGTCGCAAAAAGTTAAGCACCATATTCACGAAAGATAACCATCAAATATTCAAAGATTATCTAATTGACTCAATTTGGTGACAAATAAAACCAACACTCTTATCCAGTGGCTTAAGGATTAGGTTGCCCAATTTCCGTGCGAACAATAATCCTATCTAGTAACTAGAGGTCGAATTTCCTAATTTGAATATTTCTAAAAATCCCAAGAAATGCAAATTAACTCACAATTATTCAAATAGGCAATAACTCAATTCAAATTTGGATAAGGACACTTACCTAATTCAAAAATATTGTTTCCAATTCGAGGACCGGCGAACAGTGGACTCACGGTGGCTGGCGGCTCGTGGTGAAGGCTCACATTATTGGTATTGGCAAGGCTAGCCGATGGTGATGAGGAGAGCTACTCAACATTAGATTTGCTGGTCGAGGGCTCGGTAAACTGCGCGGTTGGTGGCCTCTCTGTGCAGCAACTTCACGAAGCTCACTTGTGGTCGTGGAGTGGTCATGGTTGGGAGCTGTAGCAAGAGCGTGGCAACAGATCCTCGGAGCATGCTCAATTAGGCATAGTGTGGAGCTGTTCTCGTCAAAGCACGCGTGGTGGCTGCTTGCTGGTCATCGTCTCGTGGCTGGGTGTGGGGAGCAGCGAGCTTACGGATTGGAAAGCAGCAGCTACATCAGATCTAGGGGTGGCAAATGGGTGGGTCAGGTCGAAAATGGGTCGACCCATATTTGATCCATTTAACCCGTTTTGACCCATATTCTTGTAATGTAAATATAGTGACCCATACCCGTACCCGACCCATACCCGACTCGACCCGTATTGCTAAAACCTATTAATATTCTAGGAAAACCCACTTCTAATATATGCTAATTGGATTAAAACTTCAAATTAAATTAAAAATAGTAAATAAAAAAAGTTAAAAAAAAACCTATAAATTGAAATATTTATAAAAAAAAAATTAGACTATGCACATGCTTCTCTTATTTGAAGTGAACATACCATTGAATAACTAAAAACGTAACATGAAAAAATTTTAACTAAACCTAAAAAGGCTCATTTTTATGATTTTTTTATAAAAAAAAAAAAAAAAAAGTATTGTTAAAACATTTTTATGCAATACAAATTTAATAGAAAATTTTTATAATTCTTTTTAAAATATTTTTAAAATATCGAATTTTTAATTTTTGTAAATATAATTTTTAATTATTTTTATTTTTTAAAATATAATTTTTTATTTTTTCATAATTATTTTTCTTTTTCTCTTTTCTCTTTTCTTTTTCTTCTTCTTCAGCTGGTTGCCGGCCACGGCAATGGTCGACGACCGGCCATAGGTGAGATCGAGCTCGCCGGCATTGGGCGAGGCTCAATCTTGCTGATCTGGCGAGGCTGAGGCCCCACCTGACGCCGGCGAGGCTTGAGCTCGCCGGCGTCGGGCGAGGCTCGATCTCGCCAATTTGGAGAGGCCGAGGCCCCACCCGACGTCGGCGAGATCAAGCCTCACCAATTGTCGGCGAGGCCGAGCCTCGCCGCCGTCGACGAGAACGAGCCTCAATGGATCTAGCGAGACTTGAGCTCGTCGGCGTCGTGGGGCTTGATCTCGCCGATCCGGCGAGGCCAAGGCCCCACCACATCGACGAGATTAAGTCTCGCCAGATCCAGCGAGACTCGAGCCTCGCTAGTCATCGGCGACCTATCGGCAAGCTCGAGCCTCACCTGGCCAGCTCGCTGCAGGGTCGCTAGCCATCGCCCGCCGGCTAGCTAAGGAAGGAAGAAAAAGAAAGAAAAAGAAAAGAAAAAAATTTAAATATGAAAAATAATTATAATTTCAATTTTTTATAAAAAAAAAACATTTTTATAAAGTTAAAAAAGGCCATGGATTTAAACTTTAAAGTGGGTTTCCTAATAACTCATTTAGACCCATTTCTTTTTGTGTTTTACTTTCTCAGACCCATTTCTGACCCAAATTTAATTTTCACTTGACCCATTTCTGACCCATATTAACTTTCGCTTGACCTATTTCTAACTCATATTTAACTTTCACTTGATCATATATGACCCATTTAACTAAAAATTGGTCATAATATGGGTTTATGACCCATTTTGCCAGCTCCAATCACATCAGACGCAGTAGCAATGGCGAGACACTATGGTGATGAACATAGCAGAGGCTGCGATGGTCACTGGCTGGAGCTCGTCAAGGGGGGCTCCTTGGTCAACTAGAGAAGGCGTCGTGGCTCCTGGTGCAGCGATGGATTGGCATCTCATCGTCTCAGCCCGGCAAGCTTCAGATCCTCGTTGGGCTGAGCAGGGGACGGTGGGCTTGAGGTGGTGATGCGCGAGCAGGTGTGGCCACAAGAGCTTGGCTGTGGCAACACGGTGGTCATTGGGGACCTCCACCCACCCCCCCCTAACGGTGAGAAATTTTAGCCATTGATTACATGTCATTTATAATTAAAATTATAACATGACTTGGCAAATTTTTAAAAACTCCAGTTCACGTGGCATGTTTGGCAATGAAGTGGTCGCTTTTTAGAAATGGATGACACTTATATGATCACTTTTAACAAAATAAACATTCAAATGATCATTTTAAATAAAATTTGGTACTCAAATGGTTACTATTTATAAATTTTGGACGACGTCGTTTAGGGATTATATGTTAATTAGGCATGTCGGCGAGCCACATAGGATTGAGAAATTAATAAAATATAGTCATGTTGATTTCTGATGACCCAAATCAGCGTTGACACTTTTTTTTAAAAAGTGGCACTTAAATTATTTGGAAAAAAAAAAAAAAAAACCTTTTGACATTAAAGTGAGCACATTTACAACTTTTGGCACTTCTAGTATACTTATCCCCCAAAAATTCATTTAAGTTCAAGACCTTTAATTCATCGCCAAGCTAATTAAAATGCATTTATGAGCTCATCAATGCAAAATGCTCCTAAAATTCTATTGCAATAAAATGATTTTTTTTTGTCTAGGGCTCGGGGTTGTTCCCTAATTTTCAGTGTTACTAAATGATTAATTAAAATTTAGGTGTCAACAAGAACGAATGGACTTATATAGAATCTAACATATCTTAAGCAATGGATTGATGCATAGATTAGTCACGAACCACATGGAGATCACAAGCATTCCATAATAAAGTAATCAAGTAACATACCAATGAAACAAATTAAACTCAAGAAATATAATATTTTAGGTTTCATTTGTATTAAGTGTCACTTTCAAAATAATTTTTCGTTGATTTTGTGAAGATGATTGTGAGTGACTTATCTTGAACCAAAATAGTATTTGAGAGAGGACACATTGTGTTTGACACCTAATTTTTAGCTGATGCATCCTCAAAGGAAAAATTTGAGATTAAGGTTTACAATTGCAACGGATTTCGTTTCTCAAGCAAAATGTGTCATTTTTTTTTAATTTCTTTTCATTGGCCCTTCATTTGTGATTAATTTCTTCATCGTTTTCATAAAAATATAAAAAAAAAATGACTTTTGAGTTAACTTTTATGGTCGACATTTTAACAAAAAAGTCAACCCCATGTCAAAATTTAGTTTTTTGCGTAAAAAGTTCCCAAATAGTCTCAATTTCACTTTGGCCATGAAATTTTTGACCAAAAAAAAAGAAAAAATCAAAGGCTTGACCTATTAATCAATATTTTAGTGATTAATCACTAAAAAGTTGGCCAAAAGTCAGTCATTTGACCCAAAAATGTGAAAATCCTCAATTTTATATCATTTTAGCTTCAATTTGACTTTGGCCACAAAAATTTATCAAAAATCGATTAAAAACCTAGTTTTCTAAATTTTTTTTTTATTTTACATTGAAAATTGACCAAAAATAAAATTACTTTCTTTCTAATCATATTTTAGCTTAGTTTCCTTCATGACAATTTATCTAAAGGTCATTTCACAATTAATCGTTGAACCATTTTTGAAGATTGGCATGCTAGTGTGAAAATTTCCATTTTTAGCCCCAATCAAGGTCACAATGGGTTCTTCATAGTTTGAGAGATTTCACCCTTAATGGACCTATTTTCTTGGTAATAATCCAACTCCGAATTGACTTTGTCAATTTCACTAGGGAGCATTTCAATTTGATGGATTTAGCTTACTTGAACTTTGAAATTCAAACTAATGTGCCTCAATTGATGCAATCAAGTTGACCCATTCTAGATTAAGGTTTAATCTAATGGATTGAGGTTCAACATGAACATTGAACTTCAATTTCATTTTAATGTCTAATTCATATCATTACGTTAATGTCAATTTGAATGCATTTGATATTTCATTATATCAATTGAATTGATTGCAATCAATTTGGCAATTGGGGATGAGGCTTGTGGAAATTGCGTTAATTGATTAGGAAGTCTGAATTCATGTGCCCATTAAATCATAGCGCAATTGATGTTATTAATGATGTTATCAATTGAGATGTTGCTAAAAGGTTCAATTTACTTTTTTTTTTTTTTTTTTTTTTTTTTTGGATGAAAGGGAAATATGCATTAATAAAAACAAGGGTTACAACCGGCGGAAAGAGCATCCGAAAGTAAAAGGTCAAAAAGAGGGGGAGGGGGACTATGGGCCCAGTCAGTGGCGAGCATGCCTCTGCCATGGGCTCGCGCGGCCCAGTCCGCAACACAATTGGAGGAGCGCCTGCAAAACCTAATCTGGAGATGTCGAAAGAGGCGTTGCAAGGCAGCTACTTCGGCGATGAGCGACCGTGCTTCCCATGGAGGATCAAGCGTGCCGTTGACAGATTGCACCAGGAGGAGGCAATCGGAATCTATCTGAAGTGGCGCATCTGTATTGTGTTGTTGGTGTAAGTAAGTTAGGGCGCTGATCAAGGCTTGCGTTTCAATTTGTAGGGCGGAGGAAGCAGGGGCGGTCTTCGTGAAGCCGTCAAGCAGAAGGCCGGAGTGATCGCGGCAAATGACAGCGAGGGAGCCTTCCGTAGCATCTTGGCAGTAAGCCCCGTCAATATTAATCCTTAGAGTGCCCGGTTCGGGGGCGTGCCAGAAATCACCAAGCTCAGGGGAGTCACATCTGGTTCTGGTGGATAGGTGCAGGATGTTGCGCACGGTTTTCACCTGAGCTAAAGCGGCTTCCACAACAAGATAAGGGTCTAGTCGGGTGCGGCAGAAAACGGAACGATTCCTCGCTTTCCAAATATGCCAAAAGATAGCAACAATGGTCTCCAGGTCAGGTGCGTTTTTCCGTTGAATGATCCTGTCTATTAACCAGTCTTCAATTCGATGGAGTGCGGTTGCATTGATATGGATGCTGATACTAGGATGTGCCCAAATTCGTTTGGTCCATGGGTAGAGCAGTAGTAGATGTTCAATGGTTTCAAGTTGTCGATCCCGGCAGAGTATACAGAGCGGGTCAGGGCTAATCTGTCGTCGAAAGAGGTTGTGTTTGGAAGGTAGGGCGTTGTTGCATATAGACCATAAGAAAATCCTGATCTTAGGGACGAGTTGAATGTGCCAGATTGTTTTCCATAGTACTTATGGGGCTTGATAGGATGAGGATGCCTGGTTTGTAGGCTGGGGTAGAGGTGGTTTCTGGATAGAGATGTAGACGCTTTTCACAGTGTACTCACCTTGGGTAGTGGCAGACCAAACCAAGCGATCCGAGGCGAAGCGTGGGCTAAGTGGTATTTTTAGTATCTCCTTAACGATGGTAGCATTGTAGAATTGCTGGAGCAGATTAATATCCCAGGTATTGGTATTGTGGTCCATTAGATCAGCAACTAAAGTAGGTTCGCCACAATCAGCTACTCCTCCAATGACCCCACTTGGTAACCATTTGTCTTGATGGATTCGAATCTGGGTGCCGTTGCCAACAGACCATTGGATGTGAGGTAGGATGGCTGCCCTGCCTGCTAACAGGCTTTGCCAACCCTAGGAAGGTCGGTGCCCCCTGTCTGCCGTGAGAAAGTCCTTGGAGGGGAAGTATAGGGCTTTAAATAGAGAGGCCCACAGAGAGGAAGGTTCTTGGAGTAAACGCCAGGTTTGTTTCCCAAGCATGGCCTTATTAAAGGCAATTAAATCTCGAAAGCCATGCCCCCTTAGCTTTTGGGCATTTGAGGACCTCCCAGTGCTTCCAATGAATCCTAGATTTTCGAGCATCAGTCTGCCACCAGAAGCATGCAACCTACTTTTCAATAGCTTTTCAACAGAGAACCTATTAAACCAATCACAAGAATACCAGTTACAGTACCTATTATCCAAAGAGGAATCCTTCCAATTGGGGTAAATTTGGACTTTTTCTCTTCAATGAAGCCTATTTCTCTTTCAATTAGACATCAATTCTTTGCGATTAGGTCCTTCAAGGATCTAATTGCACACATTTTTGGCCAAGACCGATCGAACCGGTCCAAACCAATTTGGTCTGACCGGCCTTCGACGAAAAAATGGCCGTTCCGGTCGAGTTTTGATGGCTGGCAGCCACCATAAGGTGACCAACCTCTTGGCCAACCACCCCATTCCCTTTATGCAAAATTAGCCCTAGTGAAATTACAAAATTGCCCTTGAGTTACAAAATTACGAAAATATCATCGATTTATCACTAATCCAAAAATTAACGTTGGCCATTCATTGGGGTTTTTATCTTAGCCATCCAAGATGACATTGCTTAATTTTCCTCTAATCATAAGAAAACTTAGCAATTAAGGATTTCTAATCTTATCATGGGAGATCAAATTCTGGCCATTGGATTATGGATCTCATATTGGAACAAGGTATAAGAGGATTTTCCTTCCAAAATTCTAAGTGAGGCTCTCATTTTTAAGGAGGCGCATGACAAACCAGAATTTCTATTCCAGAAACAATTTTTCTATTCCGGACTGCTTTTTACGGAATAGAAATCCGTTTGATAAACTTATTCCGTTTTTCTTTTCTATAGATTTCTATTCCGAAATAGGTTAGGAATAGAAATCGAAGTATAAATTTTCTACTTTTCTATTTCTAGAACGAAAATGAGAAATAAAAAATTTTCTCATCGTTCGTCAATCGATCCTTCATTCGTTGCCACCAACCACCGTCCGTTAGTCGTTGGCCGCGCACTAGCCCCTTCTATCGTCGCTTGTCACCAAATAAATTATTTTTATAAATATCATTTTAAAATGAAATTTATTCGAATAAATAAAATTATATTTATCTTTATTTTTAAGAATAAATATTTATTTTACGAATAAATTAAAAAAATCATTAAAAAAATATTTTTAAAAATAAAATGAATAAATTTTTATTTTTAAAAATAAATAAATATCATTTTAAAAATAAAAAATTATTATAAAAATATCATTTATTCATTTTAATTTTTATTATAAAAATTATTTTTATTTTAATAAATAAATAAAATAAAATAAATTTAATCGAAATAAATTTATTTTTAATACATAAATTTAATTAAAAATAAAAATAAATATTCATTTAAAAATAAAAATAAATTATTTTTATTTATCATTTTATTTTTAGTTTATTAAAAATAAATTTATTAAGAATAAATTATTTATGATAAATAAAAATATTTATTTATTTTTAATAAATTTAATAAATTTATTTTTATTTGTCTTGAGTGTTTTGCCAAATAAATTTATTTTTATTTTTAATTTTTATTCATCTTAAAATAAATTTATTCGTAAAATAAAATAAAATAGAATAAATAAAATAAATTTATTTTTAAGGATATTTTTATTTTAAAATAAAATGATATTTTTATTTTATTATTTTATGTTTTATTTTATTTTATTTTATTTTATTTCTTTATTTTTTTGTTAATAAATCATGTTTATTTTTATTTTTTATATTAAAGGTCGCCGGTTGTCACCACCGCCGTCCAAAATGAAGAAATTTTGTGTCGTTATCAAACTAAGTTATTTTTGTTTAAACTCTTCAGAAATGTAAATGAAAAATCATTTCTGTTCCAAACTATTTCTGAACAGAATGGTTGTCTCTCTACAACAAACTCTCTCTCTCTCTCTCTCGGCCAAGCTTCATCACGAGCAATCCACTCCATTGCCGACGACCTTCAGCACTACCGATCCGGTTCCATTTTCCTCTTGATCCAAATACCTTTCGTCACGCCGATACTTGATCTAGTGGGTTCTCGAGCCCCTCCGATGACCAGAGGTGGTCCCTTAAAGTTTCGATCATTGCAAGTTGCTTTGCCAACAAATCCTGGATCTATCCTTGGTCGGAGCTACACCGATCATCATCAACTCTCTCTATTTCTTTGATCATCCTTTAGTTGATTGATTGAGGTTGATTTGATCACATTCTTACATACGATCCTCATGAATTCGATTCAAATTCATTGAGTTAATTTCAACCATACTCAAAGATTTGGATGGCCGATTAGCTCAAACGAGCTTGAATTTTACTATTACAAAGGTATAATTTCCTAAACCTTTAAGTCTGATGAAGCGAGGCTTTTGATATTGATTCTTAAATCAATACTCATAAACTGGGGCTAGGACTTGCATCTTGTTATTCTTAAAGTTTTTAGAATGATGATTGTTTGAGCTGAAATAATTGTTAGAAGACCACTTCGTTAATATTTGTTTAATCATGCTTCTGGAAATTCGTATGCTGATTCTGAACAGACTATCTGGTATGGTTGATGTGAGCTCTGTCAAAATTTTGCAAAGTGTTCAACTAATGAAATCAAATAGACTCTCTGAGTTTTCTATTCATATATTTCATGCTTGATTTGGATATCATTTGCCCTGTCAAAAGGCCCCCACAGTATTGGGCCCTGATCTGGAATGCTATTATTTGTTCTGCTTGTTATGCTTCTAGCAATAAGTAGTTTCATGATTTTTTAGGATTTTTGTGGTGAGATTTTATAGTTGAGATCTTCATGAGATTTGTTCATCAAATCCAAATATATATCATATAAAATTTTCATTAAAAAATGAAATCATTTAGTAGGTAAGATCGTCCTTCAATTGGACCTTTTTGCCTCTAAATTTTTTTTTCCAATTGGACCATCACGTGTTCTTCATTTTTTGTAAAATCGTATGCTTGGAATCTGGAATATGTCCTTCATGAAAAATGTTCATCATTCTTCAATCTACGCTGAGAAAATTTCTCAAAAGATACAAAGTTCATTTGCTATTTTTAGGTATGGTCACAAAGTTGCAGTAATATTCTGAAAATCGTTTTCTAGAACTGACCTTCGGTCACTCTTTGATTTTTATAAAATTTTTGTGATCATAATTTTGAGATGTTTCGTTCATAAAAGTTGAAGTTAATAATCTCATATTTCATTTGAAACTAATTTTGTCGAATTCAAAGCTCATTAGGTTATCCTTAGGGTCCGATCAGTGTGCTTGATCAATTAGCAACCGGACCCTAAGCTAGTCTTCTCTGGATTTTCTAAAGGGTTTCATAATTTGAACGAACTTAAGTTCCTTATTTGCAAATACTCAAAACACAAGAAATCTTTCTTAGGGTCTCATTTGTAAATGCAAAAAATCTCAACCCTCAATTGCGAGTACTTAGGGGTCGAAATGCAAAATTATTCTGTTAGAACCTGGCTATGACTGCAATCAATTCAATTATGATAGCCAGACACTAACTGAATTTTTCAAAAATGTTCTGTTAGAAATCTGCGAAAATCCAAAACAGTAAATTTGTTGCATATTCTATTATCTAACAATTCAAAAAATTTGGCGCTCTTTTGAGGTGGTCCATTATTTTACCAGATTTTTCAAATTTGAGATCCGAACTGGGTCGAGTCCTGAACCCTTTTGTGTAAATCGCTCATTTCGAGTCAAACAGCTCCAGATTGGTTCAAATAATCTTCTAAACATTTTTATACACATCCTTAGCTTTCAAATGGCACTTGAATCATTTTGTTTGGAAAGTGTTTGGTTAGTCATTTACTTTCAGAACTAAATAACCCAAATTTTCAAAATTAATGAATAAGTGATTCTCCTTAAAATCACTGCCTTTTCTTGTATTGTTTGAGAAACAGGACCTTTGGGTCTAAATATATGCCTTATCTTTCATGCCTGTGATTTCTAGATATATGTTAGGATCGTTCGATGCTCATGGGGAAATCAAAGGGGAAAGACTTAGACCCTAAATTAGGAATCACTTGATCTTCACCACCACTTACGAACGTAAGGGATGGGCAAGTATCAATTATCATAAATCAATCGATTAGAGGTCTAGGATGGCTCAATATAGGAACTTCAAAGGCCAATTCCGAGGCCCATGCTTCATGTTTACAACTTGCCTTAAGTTGCTTGCACTTGTTTAAACTTGTGTGATTGCATTGTTGCATCATATGATTGCTAGTTTAGCATTAGCTTGTTAAGGCGACCCATAGAAGACGAGGCCAAGAAGACATAAGACAATGGTGTAGCCGATGTCCAATCTGGCTCTTTGTTGTAACATTTGATCCCAACATATGTCTCGGTTTTTTCTAATTCTTGTTGTAATGAACACCCGACGAGCTGCCGGTTTATTTTTCTTGCACTTAGAATAGTTTGTTGTTTTTATTCATTCCACTTAAGTGTTTAATTTTTTGCAAGGAACTTTCAATTACTTGCGTCTTTACTTCATAACATGTTCTAGTTAGCTTAGAATTGAACGAATGAACCACCCAACAAATCTCTGATTCCGTGAAAATCAAAAGAGGTCTCTTGACCCTTGATTGGGCAATTAGCTGGCCCCCAACAAAGAGGCTAGTGGTGACTTCTAAATAACATTTTTAGGTTGCCTTATAACCTTAAATTGAAACCTTATCATGCAAGGTATGGGTTTGGAAGAATTCACGTTCATAATTTATGGACCGAGTATGGCCCACCAACTAAACGTCGCTTTTGAAGCCGTCTCTTTTGAGGATGCCTACTTGGACTATTTTATGAATAAGTACCCCTAAGTCTATCCATTATAGGTCCCTTCCCGCCTTGAGGGGTAGGTCTCAACACATTGATTACGCATTTGATCGAATGTTCAATCTTTGCCTCCATGTGCTTTTCTACCGTGACATGATTGATGGGGTATTAATGTCACACCCCGATCCCCGAACACGTGTCTATCCCTCACCTGGTCGATTAATAGCGACGTCCCAAGACGCATCGCCGATCTTGTTCATTTTATATGCGCAAGCGGAAGTATAAAGAAAATTCCCAGACAATAAAACAATGGGATAGAAAAGTAGGGCCATACTTTCATATTGAAACTCATAACCAAACTTTTATGCAAAATACAAACCATAGTACTTCACAACTATTCACAACCCTTTACTCTAGCTCTATTCACATCGAAAGAGTTCACAAAAGAAGATGGGATCTCAGTCCATCTAGATCGTACTCAAGATCCCTCTCGATGCTATCTTCTTCTTCCAAAAATCCTTTTCCTTCTCAGATTTCTCCTCCTCAGCTCCTCATCGGGGTCCTGAAATGTTATCCCACAACCGGGATGAGACTACGTCTCAGCGAGTTCTACCCCACTAAGACTCAATTAGGGAGCCAATACACTACTCGGTTGCCTAAGCACAGCACGAGTTAGAGGACTTACCTTGGCCTCATATCCAACCTGCAATTCAAGGTTATATATAACATTTCATAATTCACAGCGAACAATCAATCAAATCACTGGTCAATTGAACTAGTCGATTACATGTCAAACGGACCATTCTAGGTCATTAACTCCACACCACAAAATCTCCCATAGTGCACTCGGGCGTCAAGTTCGCCAAGGTGATTAATCCACTAGACAATTGCGTGCGTTCTTTAAGGCGTCGTTTTCGTCAGTGATATCCCACATCACCGAACCACGCATGCCTATAACCAAGTACTCACTAGACAACTGTGTGCGTTCTTTAAGGCGTCGTTTTCGCCAGTGGTATCCCACCTCACCGAACCACACATGCCTATAATAATATGTTTAATAGACAAGTGTATGCGTTCTTTAAGGCGCTGTTTTCGCCAGTGATACCCTTAATCACCGAACCATACATGCCTATAACAATATGTTTAATAGACAAGTGCATGCATTCTTTAAGGCGCCGTTTTCGCCAGTGACATCCTTAGTCACCGAACCACGTAGGTCCATACACTGTGCCTGATCAGTCCAATCCCAAGGTACTTCTGATTCATTCTCACCATTCCACATACTTTACGACTCAATAACGCATAAGAATGCTGGATAAACAAACTTGGCCAATTTCCAAATAACAATTCAATCTCAACCAATTCCAGTCAATTTAGGGCAAACCCCTAAAATATCACAATTTAATTAATTTCAAGCAACGTAGAGCTCAAATAAATAAACGGACTGCGCCACGACAATCAGCACGAAATTTCGGTCGTCAGCCATCTCAGCCTTAATTTCCGAAAAATAATTAATTTCGAAAATTAAATAATAAATATTAGAAATTCAATTTAGCTCAAAATACAGCCCGATTAAATAAACGGACTTCACCACTGTCATCAGCATAATATTCCGGTCATTTGGGCATCACTTGGTTGAATTTTCGGAAAATAAATAATTATTTAATTTAATTCCGAAAAATAATATTTAAATGCCAAAAATTCCACTTAGGCCCGAAATATCAAATTGAAGCTCGATAAAGGGTCGGAAAATTCCCGGCTACCCTCAATAAATAGTAGACCATGTCTACTTGCTAATTTCACATTCAATTTAACTAATTTGCATCAAAAACAACTAATAAACCCTAATCAAAACACCTAAGCTTAATTAAATAAACTAAACAATCAAATAAGCATAATTAACCCACTAAGCAAGCATTAGTGTGGTTACCCACCGGAATCGCGCGAAATTGGTACCAAATCGACGGGCTCGGCACGAGGGACAACAAACCCCAAAGCGGGTCTCGGGTCCGAGGCCCGGAAGCAGCCCAAATCGAGCCCGAAGTGGGCTGGAAACCCACTCGCGGTTTCTGTGGTGGGGCTGGCCAGAGGAGCTCTGGTGGCTGAGGCGGCGAGGGGAGGTCGGTAGACGGCGAGGTGGGGTGCCGGGGGGTCGAGCGGCAGCTGGGCGGCGGCCGGACGAAGCTAGGTGGCGTCGGGCCGAGCTGCGTGGAGGCGGAGGCCGAGCTCGCGGGAGAGGGGCGGACGGCCGGGCGCGCGGGCGGACGCACGAGTGGCGCGGGCGACGACGACGGGTGGTGCGGGCCGGCGATGCGCGGTGCGGGCGGCGACGATGGCTGGCTTCGGTGAGTTGCAGCCGTGCGACTCCTTTTTCTGGTTTTGCTTTACTTCCATGAAGAAGAAGAAGAAGAAAAGGGGAGGGGGCTTTTGTCACGTGGGGTGAGGGGGAAAGAGGGAGGAGAGAGAAGAAAGAGATAAGAAGGAAGAAAAAGAAAAGGAAGACAGCTAAGGGGGGAGGTGTCCGCACGGATGGGGAGGGGAAAAGAGAGAGAGAGAGATAGAGAAAAAGAAAATAATAATTCAAATAATTCTTATTTTTCTTTCTTTTCTCTTTTCCCTTTCTAATTCCTTTTTGGTCTTCGATTTCCTTCCAACAATTTCTTTTTTCAAAATTTCGGACTCGTCAATAAATTGACGGACGATGAGACAAAGTCCTAAAAATAAGAATTATGACGCGCATAAAATTTGATTCCCGAAATCGAGTTCAATTTCGTGGTTAAAATCAATCAGACACGATTTTAGTCCAATTCAACCAATTAAGCAGCTTTCAGGGATTTTCATTGCAAATTCATCCCTTAACGGCTTCACTCAATGGGTTGGTTAACTCGTGAGTGATCAGCTCAGAAACAAAAGGCCGTAGGCACATCGACGAAAAGCCCATTTCACTTTGTCGAAACGGGTCGAATTTTCGGGATGTCACAATTAATTCACTAAACAAGCTCACAATCATCTTCACAAAATCAGCGAATAATTATTTTGAACCAAAATAGGATTTGACGGTGGACAAATTGATTACGCACGAATGTTCGGTCTCTTGTCTCCATGTGCTTGTCAATCGTTAAGTAATTGATGGGGTATCAATTGACTAATCAAGTCTATCGCTGTTTTATAAAGTGATAGGATATGATGCGTAACCCAAATCCCCGAACCGACAAATCTTTGATTCCGTGAGAATCAAAAGAGGTCTCTTGACCCTTGATTGGGCAACTAGCTGGCCCCCAACAAAGAGGCTAGTGGTGACTTCTAAATAGCATTTTTAGGTTGCCTTAAAACCTTAAAATGAAACTTTATCATGCAAGGTATGGGTTTGGAAGAATTCGTGTTTATAATTTATGGACTGAGTATGGCCCACCAACTAAACGTCTCTTTTGGTTGAGGACGCCTACTTGGACTATTATATGAACAAGTACCCCTAAGTCTATCCATTATAGGGCCGTTCCCACCTTGAGGGGTAGGTCTCAGACACATTGATTACGCATTTGATCGAATGTTCAGTCTTTGCCTCTGTGTGCTTTTCTACCGTGATGTGATTGATGGGGTATTAATGCACTAAACAAGCTCACAATCATCTTCAGAAAATCAGCTAATAATTATTTTGAACCAAAATAGGATTTGAGGTTGGACACATTGATTACGCACGAATGTTCGGTCTTTCGTCTCCATGTGCTTTTCAATCGTCAAGTAATTGATGGGGGTATTAATTGACTAATCAAGTCTATCGTTGTTTAATAAAGTGATAGGACATGATACGTGAAAACCAATTTTTCTATAAATTTAAAGAAAAAATTCAAATGTTTATTGTCCCTATCCCGTTGCTAAATTATGCATATTTTTGGATGAAGTTTCAAATAAATTCATGGAGGACCGAGAACTCAAACAATCCTATGTGAAGAGAATCATACTGTTCTAAAATATTTTAATATTCCAGAATATGTTTTGTCGGTCATAGGTCTTGGTAATGAAAATGTCTGTATTACCCTCAACCTCAGTTATATAAAGCGGGGTGATACTTTAGTAAAATTCAGAGTCCAAAGAAGAGAAAATTTTGCAAGTTTCTGCTATGTTCTCTTCAATGTTCTGGTAAATTTTTCTCCTCCAAGCCTCGTGATATTGGAAAGATATATTAGATGATATGAGTCGGTTCCAGAAGTACATGCAAGTCTAGTAGATCATGTGCTTCGACCAAAAATAAAAAGTCGATTATGTGGATCAAAATAAAGGCCAGAGAGCAAGAAACCATGCTTCTCCTCTTCTTCTTCATCCTCCTCTCTGCAGTTCCACCCACACTGTCCCTCAACCAGGAAGCCACCTACCTCCACAGCGTCAAGCTCTCCCTCTCCGACCCTGACTCCTCCCTTGCTGCCTGGGACGACCGCGACGACTCCCCCTGCGCCTGGCCAGGGGTCAACTGCGACCCTGCCTCCGGCTCCGTCACCTCGGTCGACCTCCCCAACGCCAACCTTGCCGGCCCTTTCCCCGTCCTCCTCTGCTGCCTCCCGAACCTCACATTCCTCTCCTTATACAACAACTCTATCAACTCCCTCCTCCCCTCCGGTGTCTCTGCCTGCCACTCCCTTATCCACCTCGACCTCGCCCAAAATTATATCACCGGCAACCTCCCCACCTCCCTTGCCGACCTGCCCAACCTGGCCTACCTTGATTTGTCGTACAACAACTTCTCCGGCGATATGCCAACAAGCTTCGGCCAGTTGCAGAGGCTCGAGGTACTGTCCCTTGTGGACAACCTCCTCAATGGCACGATACCACGCTTTCTCGGCAACTTTAGCATGCTGAAGATGCTGAACCTTTCATACAATCCGTTCATACCGGGTCAAATCCCCTCGGAGCTCGGGAAATTGACAAATCTCGAGGTGCTCTGGCTGACCGAGTGTAACTTGTCTGGGGAGATTCCGGAGTCACTCGGGAGGCTCAAGAGACTCACTGATTTGGACCTCGCCATCAACTATTTGGAAGGCCCCGTACCGAGTTCCCTCACTGAGTTGGAGAGCGTTGTCCAGATTGAGCTTTACAGCAACTCCTTGACGGGGGAGTTGCCACCAGGGCTGTCGAAGCTGACTGCATTGCGGTTGCTTGACGCATCAATGAACCAGCTGCGTGGCTCGATTCCGGACGAGCTGACTCGGTTGCCTTTCGAGTCTCTCCGTCTCTACGAGAACCAGTTCTCTGGGGAGCTGCCGGCAAGCATTGCTGACTCACCGAACTTGTATGACCTGTGTCTGTTCAATAACCAGCTCACTGGTGAGTTGCCGAAAATTTTTGGCCAAAATGCGCCACTGAGAATAGTAGACGTGTCATTTAATAACTTTTCTGGTGAAATTCCAGTGAGTTTGTGCGCAAAAGGTCAGTTGGAGGAAATTCTGATGATAGAGAACTCGTTCTCAGGGTCGATCCCAGAGCCACTTGGTGGTTGCTGGAGCTTGACCCGAGTCCGCTTGGGCAATAACAAGTTATCCGGTGAAGTTCCCTCTTCTCTCTGGGGTTTGCCTCAGGTTTATTTGCTCGAACTAGTGGACAACAAGTTCTCAGGTCCCATTGGAGAAGAAATAGCGAGTGCTAGTACTCTCTATGTTTTGAGGTTATCAAGAAATGAGTTTACCGGGTCTCTACCAGAAGGGATTGGGAGTTTAGTGAGTCTTTCAGACTTCTCCGCAAGTGAGAACAAGCTAACTGGGTCACTGCCAGAGAGCATTGTGAATCTTGAGCAGTTGGGGAGGCTTCATCTCCACCATAATGAACTGTCTGGTGAGTTGCCTAATGGCATTCAACAGTGGAAGAAGCTGAATGAGCTGAATTTGGCAAATAATCGACTCTTAGGGAGTATTCCTGGTGAGATTGGGAGCTTATCAGTGCTCAATTGTCTGGATCTCTCGGGGAATTGGTTCTCCGGGAAAGTCCCAGTTGAGTTGCAGAATCTGAAGCTCAATCAGCTCAATTTGTCGTACAATAGGCTATCTGGTACTCTGCCTTCCATATTTACTAAGCAAATGTACCGAAACAGCTTCTTGGGCAACCCTGGCTTGTGTGGAGGCAGAATGAAGGGTCTATGCAATGGTGGAGGTGAAGAGAGGAACTCCGGTTATGTGTGGTTGCTTAGATCGGTCTTAATACTTGCCGGGTTGGTTTTTGTTGTCGGTGTCGGTTGGTATTACATGAAGTACAAGAACTTCAAGAATGCCAAGGGAGCTATCGACAAGTCAGAGTGGACGCTGATGTCATTTCACAAGCTGCCCTTTAGTGAAGACGAGATCTTGGATTATCTCGACAAGGGTAATGTTATTGGAACTGGATCGACTGGGAAAGTATACAGGGCAGTGTTGAGCAATGGAGTGGCAGTGGCCGTGAAGAAGCTTTGGGATGGACCCAGGAAGGAAAGTGAGAGCCGTGATGTTGAGAAGGGTCATGTGCAGGACGGTGGCTTTGATGCTGAGGTTAAAACTCTTGGAAAGATTCAGCACAAGAACATAGTAAAACTCTGGTGCTCTTGCACTACAAGAGATTGTAAGCTTCTTCTTTATGAATACATGCCTAATGGTAGTTTGGGTGATTTGCTGCATAACAGTAAAGAAGGGCTGCTGAAATGGTCTACGAGATTCCGGATCGCAATGGATGCTGCTGAGGGGCTTTCTTATCTGCATCACGATTGCGTGCCTTCAATTGTTCACAGGGATGTGAAGTCAAACAACATCTTGTTGGATGCGGATTTCAGAGCCCGGGTGGCTGATTTTGGAGTTGCTAAGGTGGTGCAGAAGGGCCATGAGTCGATGTCCGTGATTGCCGGTTCTTGTGGCTATATTGCCCCTGGTTTGTGATAAATCATACTGTATTACCCGTTCTTCAACTTATCTGATCCGTATCTTGCTACTCCATCAGGTCTTTTAAAATTCATGCTTATCGAGTTCTTAGCTTAGTCATCTTAGAACTCTTCTTAGGGGCATCGTCATCTACTGCACTAGTAAAAGCAAAATCCTGGTAAAGCATGAAAATTGATTTCTGTCCATCAAAATTTTAAGCATAAAGGTTTCTAGTCGATATCATGTCAAGGCATCGCTCGTTGCAATTCAAGCCATCATTCAGATCTTTTTAGCAACATGACTTTTCTGAGGGGAGCATTGGAGATGTAGTCTTTTGGTCATAAGTCAAAGCGGAGATGGTGGGGCACACGCAGCTTAGTTCTGGAAAAGAATTTTTTGTTCTTTTTATTTTTTTTATTTTTTTTTTATGGTCGATCTTACTCTACGCCTACTCTAATACTCACTCTTAAACTTTTGTCATGTTTCCGTACAGGACGGAGGGTTAAAACTCACATTCGAAGCTAAATCATCCCATTCCAACTCCCTTGAAAAAATGGGGATTTGAACCCCCACCTTCCCCTTCTTATGTGAGAAAGGTGGCTACTGGGACAAACCTCAATAGTTGTTCTGAAAAAGACGTTAAAATTACTAATTTTTTTTATCCAAGTTTTCGGCTAAAATATTGGCTCAGTAGCGTAAAGATGGTCTCTGTTATGCCATTGCAAATTAGTCTGTTTTCCCTAATCATTGTTATATATGGATTAGCAAAAAACCAAAGTCTGCTACGGTGAATTAATCAATTCTTTTATTTTCATATTAAATTTGGATTAGCAGAAAAGTGAAGTGCTCCTGTCAATTGACTCCCTGCAGAATATGCATACACGGTCAGAGTGAATGAGAAGAGTGACACCTACAGCTTTGGCGTTGTTCTTCTAGAGTTGGTCACGGGGAGACGTCCCATAGATCTAGACTTTGGGGATAAGGACCTGGTTAAGTGGGTGTGCATCACTTTGGATCAGAAAGGCGTGGAACACGTTATTGACCAGAAACTCGATTCCTACTTCAAAGAAGATATATGCAAGGTCCTCAACATTGGACTGCAGTGCACAAGTCCTCTCCCGATTAACCGGCCATCCATGAGAAGGGTCGTGAAGCTGTTGAAGGAAATCAGCGCCAAAAATACACCAAACAAAGCCAACAAAGACGGCAAATTGATGCCTTTACCATGACAATGCCTCAGATCTGTTAGAATTATGCCAAATTAATAAATGTCGTCAGTGTGAGATTATCGATCAACTACTGAGTTGTTGATGTCAATGGAGAAGTTGCCAATATTATCGGTTGGCTCTCGGTTAGCTCTTTGCCAAGATTCCATAATTGATACCAATGACTGTTTGGTGCACAAGTTAAATAGAGTCTTTACTATGGTGTTGCTTTTGAGAAGTTTGTTTGTATTTCAATGTCGTGACTACTCATGTTTCTAGATGTAAACAATGTTTTGTAAGTTCCTATAATTTATCTCATCTGAACACTAGCTACATTATAAGTCACTAAGTGTAACAATCATGTATAAGCCTATAAATGCGAGTCTCATAATTGTTTTCAACAAGGGGAAATAAATAGAAAGCCTATTTATCTCATTCTCTTCTTTGTATGAGTTGTGAGTGTTTCAGCTAAAATTATCCCATCAATTTGGTATTAGAGCACATAGTTTGTGATCATCCCCTTCAACTACTGAGTTCTCATATTTTTCATATAAGCATGTTTGTATATTATGTAGTTTCACCTCTTGTCAATTTTTCAGATTTCAATGTTCTCGAGTTAAACAGTGACTACTATAAGGTTTGGCATTTAAGGTATTTAAAATCTAAGTAGAGAAATAATACATCAAGTAAATTAGGATTGTGAGATCAAATAGAGAAAAAGAATATTATGGTAGATACACTAATAATGGACAAGCACTTAGTTCATTTGCGAAGTTTTCTTGAAGAGCATGGGATAGTAGCTCAATACACCATGCTTGTTCTCCAGTCCAAAATTGTGTAGTGGAAAGAAAAAAAATTAAACTTTATTGGACATAGTGTGTAGTATGCTTAGCAACTCCAAACTTTCTAAGTTCATATGGAAAAAAGCTCTTAAAACAATAGTATACATATTGAACCAAGTTTCAACCAAGGTTGTCCCAAAGACGCATTTTGAGTTATTTAAAGGTTGGAAATCGAGTTTGCAACATATACGCGTTTAGGGATACCTATCTAAAATAAGAGTCTACAATCCACAAAAGATGAAGTTAGACGCAAGGATTATAAGAGGGTATTTCATTGGATATACCAAAAAGTTCAAGGGGTTGAGATTGTATTGCCCATCCCACACCACTAAGATTATGGAATCAAGAAACACTAAAACTTTTGAAAATAACTTGATTAATGGGAGCGATCATCCCAATGACCTTGTTCTTGAGAAAGATCATGCATGTCACGCCTCGAACCCCGAGCCCGCGCACATCACTCAGCGGTTGATTGAAATTTTACGACGTCCCAGGACGCGTCGCCAACCCATTCTTTTTGTCTTTCAATTAAGCGCATGTGGAAGTGAATTAAATAAACTCCCGCCAACAACAAACATAAGGATAGTCAATACTAGGAACAATTTCCCCAAAAACAACAATTTCCTTTTCAACTGATTAACCCTAGGAATTTAATACTTACAAGCTTTTCTGCAATCACTTCCTATCAACCCTCTCAAAAAACCTCAAGCTCAACCTAAACTGCACTAATGGCAGGGCTAGCCAAAGGGTGTTGCATCTCGCGCCCACCACATCTGCACTCGGTAGATCTCCACGCTACAACCTTGAAAAAGGTTAGCCCATGACGGGGTGAGATAAAATCTTAGCGAGTCAAAACCCTAAACCCCGATTAGGATGCAAATTTGCCTCGAAGGTAGTCCTAAGCACACACCATACAGAACTTACCTTGCCTCGGCGCGTACCTGCACGTTAGCTCAATATATATACCATCATCAGTGCAGCAAGCGCAACTAATAATCGGAACACATCATCTCCATCCTGTAAACAATCACATGGGTCCCGATTATAAGGCTAAACCATTATGACACGTCTCATACCGTGCTACATAATTTTGTCCCATAATCAGGCATGGCTATCATGCCCATTCAGGCGTGTTTCAGTTATTACGACTTATTGGCCATGGCCAACTCAACAGTCGATGATCATTCGGCGTAACCAAACATCATCCCGCCCCATTAGGCACGGCAACGTCTAGCATCCCCCGCCTAGACGGCATTCCACACAAGAGCTTCGTTCCGAAATCCATCCGCGAATGGCAATGTCTAGCATCCTCCGCCCAGACGTCATTCCATATAGGAGCTTCGGTTCGGCCTCCACCGTGACTCAGCTTCCGAACCCCCGCTGGGCATTCGATAAAATTGGGCATCGTCCCTAAACTCCCGTTGGGTGACGGGTTCCACTTAGTGACCATGCACACACGTCATCAATCAACCCATTTCTTATCTTCCGTCAATTAGCCCAAAATACCAAAATTCCTTTTAAAACAATAAACATTGCAATTCCTTTTTTTGTTTTTTTTTTGTTCAAAGCCTTCCGAAATAAATTCGTATGGGGTCACGTATTTGAAATTAACTCGCCAAACTTTGCACGCATCTAGTATAAAACCTCTTCGTTTTAATGAGCACATAAAATCTGGCGTCCAAACCTAACACCTCATTTATTTTCTATTTTCTTTTCCAACCATCCTTTTTGGAACTAACTTTAGTAACATTTTTTTTTTGTTCAAAACTTTTAGAAATAAATTCATAGGTGCTCACGTACTTAAAATTAATCCGTTAAACTTTGCACATACCTACTTTAAAACCTCATTGTTTTATAGAGCAAACAAGTTTTGGTGTCCAACCCAACACCTAATTGTTTTTCTAATTAATTGCCCATAAGGCCATATTTTGCAATAACAATAAACAATCACCATAGCACAACCATTCACCTATTATCAAGCATAAGCTCTAAGCATGTCAAAAGTCAATCACATCACCAAATATACATTAGCTATCAATCATGACACCAAGAACAACCACAAAACCACAATCAGCCTTAGCCGGCAGAAATCGGGTCCACTCGTGCGTCTCCAAGTTTAAATCCAAAAATCTAACCAAATGAGTTTAGAAAATTCTCAAATTTGAATATGTTATAAAAGAAACATAAAAACACTTTTTATGAAGACACCATGACCCATATATTTCTATAATAAGAGTAGTAAATCGCCCAGACCGTTACAAAAACTGTGACCGTGTCTAGAAATTCTTCTTTCCAAAATCAGTTTAGTTCGAGGTCTAAAACTTGTCCATTTGATCTGGAATTTGACTATATTAAACTAAAAAAATGTTATAAATAAATTTTGTGAAGGAACTCTTTCAAAATTCGAACATTAAGAGTTGATAAAAATCTATTGAACACCAAAAGGTCACTAGTTCCAGCACTAACCCGAGATTCTGTTTTGCAAATGATGAGTCTAAAATATTTTTTTTTTAATTCCCTAAAATCTTGAGTAAAATATATGTCATAGCTGAAGATGTCTAGAACATTTTTCAAGAAGGAAGCAATATCAAAATCATAGCACATTTTTCCCCACAAAAACAGCAAACAGCAAGGGTCCAGTAACCAAATCCGAGTTTAAGCTAATCTATCTTAACACTAATCTAACTAACTTAATTAACACTAATATAACCCCTTAAGCGCAATTAACAACCTAATCAAGGATTAGGGAATTAACTCACTAGAATTCGACAACGGCAAGCTCACGACGACAGTAACGCAATGGCGACGAGAACTCGAGACTACCGTGTCTCCAACAAAGGCTCAACAGTAGAGAAAATGGCCTAACAGTGCTCTCGGCCAAGGGGGGTTTGGTTCTGTGGGCTGAGCTAGTCAGTCTTGGTTGAGTGGGCTATGGCGCAGCTGAAGTGGTTGGACTGGGTGGTGGCTGGTGGCTACTCGGAGCTAGGACGATGGCTAAACACTGGATTGTGCGACTACTGATGTGGGGAGTGGTGTCTGGTGAAGTTGGCGTTGGGGTTGTCGGTGAGCTGGTGATGTAGTAGTGATGATGGCATGTGGTGGTAGTAGACATGGAGATGAGCTGCTGGGTGGTGTGAGGGGATGTGGGAAATGATGGCAGGTGAAAATGGCATGGGGATGAAGATGCTGAGATGAGGGAAATGGAAAGGTGTGGGAAGAAGGAAGAAGGCGTGAGGATGAGGGGAAGTGGGCGTGCGGCAGAAGGGAGAAGGAGATGGGCTGAGAGAGGGGGGCTGCATGTGAGAATAGAGAGAGGGGGGGAAATTTTAAAGTCAAATTGCTAGCCACTCATGTCCACATTTGTCAAAGGGCCACCCAATGAGAAAATTGCCCTTATTTCTCACAAACTCAACCATTTTGGCAGACAAAAATTCGTCTTTATCAGCCACTCCGAATTTCACTTTAATTTCCTTTTTTTGCCGAAACAAATTTTTCGCAAAAATTCCGAGCTTGACGAAAATTCTCCGAAAGATGAGACGACGTTCGAAAGATGAACTGTGACATCCTGATTTTCAGGTTCTGATTTCGATTGGATAAGTTAGACATTTCATCGACGCGACTATAGTGCTTTTCTCTGAGATGGCCGCTCTTGAGATAACTAGACTATCTAGGGAAACCATTAAGGAATTTAAAGGCAATAGACTTGAGAATTCGACCAAGAATCGGCTTCTCGACTGTGCTCATCTTTAGAGACCATTACGGCAGAGTATAAAATCGATTTGAGATCAAAGATAGGTTAGTCGTTTGAGATGTGTGGCCGATCGTGGGTGACTCCACTAAATTGGAAAGTTCTCGTCGATCGGCACTAGTTTGATTTTATTGTCATTTTAGTACCCTGTGTCCATAATTGAATTCTCGAGATTTTCACGACAACCGAGAGTCGCCAATGTATCGAGTGGGTTCAATGTGGCTTGAAGAAAATCGACCATAGGTCGTTTGCCCTAAAAAGTTATGAAATCTATCTAGTAGCCTAGGTCACACTAAAAACACATCGGAGTGAAATTAATCGCCGATTTGAATCCAATTTTAGAAATTGAAGATTCTGTCATGTCACAATAAATTCTAGGACCCACGACTCAGTCTCAGAAGATTTTTCCGACAACCGAGACTTTTTGGGAAAATGTCTGTTTAGGACCGTTTTTTATCAATTAAGGTCGGGATTAATTTTGATCACAAATTTGGGAAGCAAGATGGATTCTTGGGTGAGGAAAATTATCAATAGAGGCATTGAGATGTCAATTGATTTTATGGAAACCAAATGAGGTTGATTTGAGGAGGAATAAATGACCAATTGAAGCCTTGTCCTTCAAAATTCGTAGCTCCCCCTTCCCCTAGCATGTTTGGACCATTTGAGAGTTGTGGGGAAATGCTTTGGTGGCCCATTTGCAACCAAGGGTTGTTGGCTTCATGGGCAAGCAAATGGGAGACAACTTGGTGGAAAATGGCCATGGTGGAGCCCCTTGGTCCCCCTCACCTCTATCCCTCTCTCCCTCTCTCTTTGGTCGGCCATACCTCATCTTTCCCTCTCCATTTTTGTGCGACCAGCAGCTGCGGAGAAGAAGCTCAAGCCACATGCCGCCTAGACGCCGGATTGCCGCCTCGCCGTCGCCGGTTCGCGCGCCACCAACCCCGCACACCATCACCTTGGCCGCCTCCCTCTTGCCTTCCAATAGCTACTTCGGGTCTGTCGCAACTCATCCGAGGCTGTCCCGAGCTCGTTGGACACCCATGAGTCCACCTCTAGGCCCGGTTTAGCCTATTCTACCTTTCCCGAGCCTCACCGCACTAAACCGAGCTATTTTCTCTCCATTTCTAGCAACGACCAACAAGCTTTTTATTGGGTTTTCAGTCACCTTTGGAAGCCATTTCGAGGTGCTTGCGGACTCCGAACCCTAGGCTCACTTTGGAGAAAAACACCCCCCGCAACGTTCCCGACGTTTTAATCCGAGCAGATTGTAAAATGGGTGAGTTTAGCTCACTAATACTTGCTTAGTTTGTTAATTATGCTTAATGGTTGATTAGTGTTAATTAAGTAGGATTAGATGGTTAGATTAGAGTAGATTAGTGATTATTAATTAATTGTGATGCATGTTAGGAACATGGTTAGTGCATTTAGCTAGAGGATAGTCTATAGTATTTATTGAATGTCTCTCGGGATTTTTCTCAACCTGTCTCGAGCTCCAATTAGGCATTACCGACCTAAATTGAAATTTTAGTATTTATTTATTAATTTTCGAAATTAATTAATTATTTATTTATTTTTCATAAATTAGGCCGGGATAGCCAACAACTGAAATTTTATGCCGATTGTCGTGGTGTGGTCCGTTTATTTATTTGAGCTCTACGTTGTGTTGAATTGAATTGATTGTGGAATTTTAGGAATTATTCCTAAATTATTTGGAATTAAGTAATTGATTGGTAGATGGCCGAGTGTGAGTATATAATGCCAGTAATGCTCTGATGGGCTATAAAGTAGAGAGAGAATTGTGAGAGCGAGCTGGAAATATTCTTGGCTAAGACCAATCAGCTACGATGTTGTTAGACATGATTAATATGTCACGTTGGCGAAAACGGCGCCAAAGAGAAAGAATGTACGTGACTTATGGACATACGTGATTCAGTGATTAAAAATATCATTGGCGAAAACAGCGCTTTAAAAAATACACGTAATTGTTTATTACATACATCACCTTGGTGAAAATGGCACCCTAGAAAAGACACGCGGCTCGGCAATTAGTACATCACCTTGGCGAAAACGGCGCCTTAGAAAATATACGGAATTGGTGATTGGTACGTTGTCTTGGCGAAAACGACGCCTTAGAGAATGCATGGGGTCAGTGGTCGGTATGTCATTTGGCGAAAACGGCGCCCGAGAGAATACATGTGGTTTCGTGACTAGGTATACTATTTGGAAATTATAGTATGAGTGGAAATGACCTAGAGGTGGTTTGACTTACATGTAATCGACTAGCTCGATTGATTAATGATTTGATCTGATGTCGTGAATTGATTAAATATTTGATGTGATATATGAGGCATCTATGTATAACCTTGAATTGCAGGTGGAATATGAGGCTAAGGTAAGCCCTCTGACCTGTGTGTGCTTAGGCAGTCCATAGTATATTGGTTTACTAATCGGGTCTTAGGGGGTGGAACTTGCTAAGACGTTGTCTCATTGGTTATTGAATAACCATTTCAGGTCCTTAGATGGCCCCTCTTGAGTCTTGGGTCGGCCTTAGAAGATCACAGAGCAGACCTCTTACTTTCCGTTTCATGGATGCCCTAGGGGCTATACCTACGAGCTGGTGAGGTCTATAGTTTGGGTCGATGCGGGTCTCACCCACAAGGTGCCCCATCGATATAGATTGTGGTACCACCAGGCTCAAGATGGCCAGAGAGAGGGTCCCCTACCGGAGTCAGAGATACCTCTGTGTATTCTAGAGACCGCCTTTGGGAAAGGCACCACAGATTTCCCTCCGGGCCCGGTTATAGACGCGGAAGACTTGGATATTGAAGACCTCGGAAGTCCGATGTAGTCTGCTGAAAGCTCCAATTGGAGTGTGGAGGATGATGAAGAGGAGAATGAGGACTCGTAGTTTGTAGAACCCCACTCCTGCTTGTAGACCTTGTTTTTAAACTAGCTTAAGTTGAATTTGACTTAATAGTTCACCTTGTATATATATGTGCACTGATTTGCAATGTATATAAGAGTGAATGTTTTTAAAGGTTTGAAATTTAGTCCTTTTGTTCTATCCTAATGTTTTATTGTCTGGGGATAATTTATATGCTTCTGCATGTCTATTAAAATGAATGAGTCGGCGATGCGTCCTAGGACGTCGCTATTAATTGACCAGGTGAGGGATGGGCGAACGCTTGAGATCGAGGCGTGATATGAACTGTGACACGCTCGAATGTTTGATTTCCGAAAACGAATTCAATTTCATAGTTAAAATCGACCGAAGATAATTTTAGTACAACCTAACATATCGGGTAGCTTTTAGGGATTTTAGTGCGTTTGACCCGTGGTCGATAATTTTAGATCCACGTTTGTGTATCTCCGACTCGTAGACAACTCTCGGTTGTCGTAAAAATCACGAGGTTTTAATTACGTGTACTGAGTATAAAATTGATAGAAAATCGGATTAATGCCATTTGACACAAATTTCGCAATAATGCGGAATCGCCTGTAATTCAATTATGCGATTCCGTTGAATCGACCTATATCCGATCACAATTCGATTATAACGGTGTTGTATTGACCTTTGCCGATTTTATGGTTGAGCGATCGATTTCCAATCGAATTCTCTAGTCTATCGTGTTTCCATCCCTTAACGGCTTCACCTAATCGATTAGTTAACTCATGAGTGGCCAGCTCAGAGTAAAATGACCATAGGCGTGATGACGAAATGCCAATTTCATATATTTGAGATGAGGTCGAATTTCAGGATGTCTCAATTCAAATACTCAACATTCCACCTCAAGTATTATTGTTGTTCGTAATGCCCCTTCAGTTTATCTGACTATTGAACAACAAATCATTGGAATTCCACAACCTGCTGATATTGATATGGTAGATTCAGTTGTTCAGTAGTTGCCAAAAACTATTGAATAACTAGTTGAACAACATGTTTCTCAAGAGAATATTTATGCAACATTAAAAAGATATGTTAGAATGAAGAAATCAACAATTCCTAGTAATTATGTTGTGTATTTATAAGTATCTAACTGTAATGTTGGAGCTAAGAATGATCCTAAGACGTTTTTACAAGCAATGAGTTGTGATAGATCTAATTTGTAATGTAATGCCATGAAGGAAGAGATGTGTCATGCCCCGATCCTCGAATGCACGCCCATCCCTCACCTAATCGATTAATAGCGATGTCCCAGGACGCATCGCCGACCCTTTTGTTTTAATATGCATGTGGAAACATATAATAAATCCCCAGACAATAAAACAATGGGATAGAAAAGTAGGGCCATATTTTTCATAACTGAAAATCACACCCGCACTTTTACATAAAGCAAACTATATAGTATATAATACAATATTATTCATGAGTCTTATCTACTCTACTCCGATCGAAACTCATAGTTTGCAAAAACAGGATAGGACCTCAGTCCTCATCCTGGTCGTACTCAGGATCCTCTTCGAGGTCATCTTCCTTGTCTCCTTTTTCCTCTTCTTCATCTTCATCTTCAGTCTTCTCATTAGGCTCATGCTCGGGCTTATCTGCCGGTTCGTCCTCAGGTGCTTCCTTCATGGGCTCATCCTCCTGCCACTCCTCCTACTCCACGATCTCACCATCCTCTCCATTCCAATTGTCGTTGTCGACTAAGTACACGGGAGTATGAGCTTTAGTCTCGAGCTTCGGATCCTTAACATCCACTATCGACCCATCCTTATGATCAGCCGTTCTTTCTTCGAACACCTCTTTTAAAACATCCACGGGTACATCACCCTCAGGTATGGGACCCTCTCTTTGCCCATCAAAGTATTCACGGTACCACGGCCGATACTCATGGGGCCTCAGGGCGTCCTGACCCATATCAACCTAGACGGTCGACTTAACTAGTATGTACTCTAGTCCTTCTGGATGAGGGTGTATGTGGTAGTGGATCTCTAACTTTGAGATTTCCTCTAGGATGCCGAAGTGCATAGGATGATGAGGAGGTGGAAGTGGAGGTGCTGCCATCTAGGGGCCTGAAATGTTGTCCCACAATGGGTGAGATTACGTCTCAGCGAGTTCTACCCTCCTAAGACTCGATTAGTAAATCAATACACTATGGGCTGCCTAAGCACACACTGGGCAGAGGACTTACCTTGGCCTCAGATTCCACCTGTATATTAGCACAATTCAAAATAGGCAGCCAATCATAATACCACGGATCGATACCTCAATCAATCGACTTAGTCGATTACATGTGAATTGGACCATCCCTTGGTCATTTCCATCCATACTGTACACTTTCCAGTATAATATACCTAGTCACCGAGCTACGTGCATTCTCTAAGGTGACCTATTCACCAAGGTGACATACTTAATCACCGAGTCACATGCATTCTCTTAGGCGACTTATTCGCCAAGGTGACGTACTAATCACCGGCCCCCGTGCATTCTCTAAGGTACCATATTTGCCAAGGCGACGTACTAAATCACCGAGCCACGTGCATTCTCTCAAGCGCCATATTCGCCAAGATGACGTACTAATTGTTGAGCCACGTGCCATTTCCACGTGATGTATACAATCAACAATTCATGTGCATTCTCTAAGGTGTCTTATACACCAAGGCGACATAACCGATCACCAAATCACGTCATACAGTATTTTCTTTCACTTTTATCTTACTCGATAAAATATCGTGCGTGGGCACACGGTTGGCTTTAGCTAAAATACCATATTTTCCTTTCTATAAATCCCACCATTTTCTGTAGTCCACCAAAATATTTTTGGCACTATCAACCGATGCCCAGTTATTTTTCAATTAATAACCAATATTATTTAATTTAGGAAAATAATCATAAAATAACAAAAAATTTATTTCAGCACAAAATAAAGCTCAATTAAATAAACGGATTGCACCACGATAATCAGCATAAAATTCCGGTCGTCAACCATCCCGGTCTAATTTCCAGAAAATAATTAATTAATTAAATAATTTCGAAAATTAATTAAATAAATACTAAAAATCAAACTTAGGCTCGTAATGCCTAATTGGAAACTAAAATGGATTGGGAAAAATCCCGAGACCCGTTCAATAATTAATAGAGCGCGTGTACCAGCTAATGGCTATGTCTAACAACCTAAGCGAGGTTTAGTGAGTCAAACGTCGGGAACATCGCAGGGGACGTTTTTCTCTAAAGCGGGCCTAGAGTCCAAGGTCCACAAACACCTCAAAACGAGCTTTGAAGTGGCTGGAATACCCACTTTTCTGCTTGTTGTTTTGAACTGCAAAACAGAGGAAAATGGAGTTGGTTTGGTGTGGTGAGGCTTGAGAATGCTAGGCAGTGGTTCGGCGAGTTGAACGGCGGTCCCGGTGAGCTTCCTCAGCCTCTCTCGGGGGCTGGATAGCCCCTCAAACATGCAAACAGGAGCTGGAACAAAGGTGTTTGGACGACGAAACACACGGTAAAGGGCGGACGGCGGCTCGTGCGGCGGTGGCGTGCGAAACGGCAACGGCCCGCGGCAGCAATGGTGTGGGCGACGTGCGGCTTCTCCTTGCTGTCTTCCTTGGCTATGGTGTGCAAAAATGAGAAGGAGGGAGAGGGTTTGGCTGGCTGCAAAGGAGGGGGAAGGATAAGAGCAAGAGAGGGGACCACATGCCTTATTTTTCCATAAAAATATCTTCTACAATCATCCTAGGCCATACATACACCCTTGGCAGCCATTGAGCCACACCAACACTCCTCACAACTTCTCAAATGGTCCATTTGGCTAGAGGGAAGGGGGAGTTACGAAATTGAGGGGTTTTAGTTTCAATTGAACTCTTATTCCTACTTGTTTCGTCATGAACTGGCCTCAATAAATTCAATTGACCCTCCATTGATCAAATCGCTATTTTTCCTCACCCCTAGATCCATCTTTTTTTGCAATTTTGCCATAAAAAATAATCATCGACTTTTTTTGCACAAAAACGACCTAGGGACGCATGTTTCCCTAAAAGTCTTGGGTTGCAGAAAAATCTTCTGAGACTAAGTCGATACTCCTAGAATTTATTGTAACATGATAGAAACTTCAATTTCTAAAATCGGACTTGAATTCATAGTTAATTTCAACTTGGTGCGTTTTTAGCGTCACCTAGACTACCAAGTAACTTTCCGAAATTTTTAGTGCAAATGACCCGTGGTCGAGCTTTTTCGAGCCACGATGAACCCACTCAACTCATTGGCAACTCTCGATTGTTGTGAAAATCTCGAAAATCCAAATACGGACATAGGGTACCAAAATAATAAGAAAATCAGTCTAGTGCCGACCGACGAGAATTTTTCAATTTAGTGGTGTCGCCCACGATTAGCCACTCATCTCTATCGAACCAGTCTATCTCTGATTTCAAATCAATTTTTAATTGTGCCATAATGGCCTCTAAAGATGGACACGGTCGAGAAACCGATTCCTGGTCGAATTCTCAAGTCTTTTGCCTTAAAATTCCTTAATGGTTTCCCCATATAGTTTAGTTATCTCGAGAGTGATCGGCTTTGAAAATAATCCTATAGGCGCGTCAATGAAATGTCCGATTTATTCAGTGGAAGATAGGGTTGAAAATCTGAGATGTCACAACTCTTTCCCTCTTATAAAAATTTCATCATCAAAATTTAAATCATTACAATACTTAAGCAAAAAGGTGGGGGTATAATTCTCTCATCGACTCTTCAGTCTCCCATGTCGCTCCTTTAGTACCATGGTGTTGCCAGACCACTTTGACCAACGAAATGGTCTTTGTACGCAGCACTTGTTCCTTTCTGTCCATAATTTGGACTGTGCTTTTCACGTATAACACTCGGTCATCCATGTCCAATTCCTGAAAATTGAGCACTTGAGTCTAGTCAGGCTCGTACTTCCTTAACATCAACATGTGGAAGACGTCATGCACTTGCGCCAACCTCGGCAGCAACGCAAGACGATACGCTAAGGTCCTGATTCTCTCAAGAATCTCCCTCGAACTCAGCTTTCCTTTCTTTCCAAAGCACGAAGTTCCCCTCATTGGTGACACCTTTAGAAAAATGTGATCACCAATTTGGAATTCCAATAATCTCCGGTGCTTACCTGCGTAACTTTTCTGTCTACTCTATGCGGTTTTTAATCTGCCTCTGATTAGTGCCACGGCATCCACCGACTACTGGACCAACTCTGGGCCTATTATCTTCCTTTCCCCAACTTCATCCCAACACACTAGTGTCTTGCATGCTCTGTCATACAACGCTTCAAATGGAACCATCTGGATGCTCTGTTGATAATTGTTGTTGTAGGCAAACTCTACCAGGTGAAGCTGATCTTCCCAACTTCCTTTGAAGTCTACTACACTAGCTCTCAACATGTTCTCGAGGGTTTGAATCGTCCTCTCAGACTAGCCATCTGTCTGAGGATGATATGTCGTGCTATAATGAAGCTTTGTACCTAGAGCACTTTGCAAGCTTTTCCAAAAAGTAGCTGTAAATCTTGGATCTCTATCTAAGGTTATCGTAACTAGCACTCCATGCATTCGAACTACCTGACGCACGTATAGGTCTACGTGCTTATCCAAACTGAGGTCTTTTCGAACTATAATGAAGTGAGCCGACTTTGTCAGCTGTCGACTACTACCCAAATTGAATCATTTCCTCTTTGACTCCTCAGTAGTCCAGTCACGAAATCCATCTTGATATGCTCCCATTTCCATTCTGGGATCGCGAGAGGTTGTAGGGGTCCTCTCGGCTTGCAATGTTGGGCTTTAACTTGTTGGCATGTCAAACACATTGCCACATGCTTGGCGATATCCACCTTCATACCTAACCACCAATAGTGTTGACACAGGTTCTAATACATTTTAGTACTTCCAGGATGAATGTTGTAGCTACTACGATGTGTTTCAAATAAAATTTCTTCTCGAAACTCCACATCGTCAGGTACAACCAAACGTCCTCGGAACCTTAATGTTCAATCATCAGAAGTCTGAAAGTCAGCATTTCTTTTCTCAGTATCCTCCTAAAGAATTTTCTGTACATCTGGATTTGTCGGTTGGAGTGACTTGATCTTGACCTGGACATCCGGTTCAATTATGAGGGTGGCCATAAGACTTGAAAGGTGGCTTACCTTAAATTTGAACACTACATCTCGAGCTCTCTCGATTAAGTTCCACTCCTTAATCAAGATGTGCTTTACTGAAAATTTCGAGTCAAAGCATCGGTGACCTTATTCGCCTTTCTTGGGTGATATAGAATATCACAATCGTAGTCCTTTAGTAATTCCATCCATCTGCGTTGTCTCATGTTCAACTCCTTATGAGAGAATAGGTACTTGAGGCTTTGATGGTTCGTGAAGATCTGGAATTTTTCCCCACACAGATAATGTCTCCAAATCTTCAAGGTAAAAATAATTGCCACGAGCTCTAAGTCATGCGTTAGATAATTCTATTCATGGTTCATTAACTGTCGGGAGGCGTATGCAACAACCCTGCCATGTTGCATCAGCACGCAACCTAATAATTAGGTTCAACAATGTCTTAAAATTGTTAATTATCATAGAGATTTCACCCCAAAAGCCTTTTTTTTTATACATCGTTTGCAAAAGCTCTTGAAGAAGAATCCACCCCCAATGGAAAAGAGAGCATACTGGTGCAGTTGTGGTGCTAAAGAAGAAATTTATTCATCTTCCCCCACTGTCAGTTCCTTTTGATGGCAAGTGAATCTTGCGAATTGATGATAGTGAAAATTTTTGGACGGTAATTTTGCTCGAAGAAGTCAAGGAAAGAGATACATCTATGAACAAAAGAGCGAACTGTTTTCACCTGTTGAACTTCACTACCACTCTACATTCAAAGAAACTTTAGCTGTCAAATATGAAATAAAGGAATTAGAATTCAATATGATTGGTTATCATTTCTTTGTCAAAGAAAAAAAGAAAAAGAAATATGTCCTTTCCCCATCCCAAATGAAGTTTAAAGCCAAACTACTTTCTCATCCTCAACTTATTTGATGGGTAGAATAATTTTCCAAATATTTTTTTGAAACCAAACCCATCAAAGGAGAGAAGAACCCCCTTGTAAATGTTCTTTGAAGACCCAAAACTTCTCATCCTTTTACATGTTCACTTTTGACCGATTGCGAATTGATACTGTAAGAGAAGGGTGAAAGAGCCCCATCAGGGTGATATGCCCAATGTCCTCCTTGAAAACCACAATACTTTCCTTGTCAGACTCATTTTTCTACATGTAATAATAATAAATACTAAACATATTGTAAGTGTGAATGCATTGAAAATTTGGCCTCCTTCCTTAGAAATCTGGCTCCTTCACAAAAATAGATAGTTTGTAGATAGATTGTAGCTAGAATTTCTATAGTACATAACACCTTGTAAGGAGCATTTCTATCTAATTTTTCCCCTAATAAATACAATCTCACAAACTTGTCCCTTGAAGAGGACATTTGTACTTTGCAAGTATAGCCAGGCGTGTTTTCAATTGAATGAGATTGATTGAATACACCGGATCTCATAATGAGCTAGGGCAGCAACGACAAGAACAACATAAAATGCAGTTGATGGAATGTTTAGTCTTCATCTCTATGGACTTCTCAATCCCTCCCATAATTGACGGAAAACATAAGGCACCAATTCGTCCAGTCTTTGGCCTTCAGTTTGCCAATTTGTCCTTTTTTGGGTTTTGTCCTCCCTTTCTTCTTTCTTATCACCTTAAATATTGCTTTCTCTCTCCTAAACTTTTTATGGTGTTTCCTATTGCACAATACTATGCTATATATAATATTAGTGTACAAAACCACATAGCAAACTACGAGTGGACAATAAATCATATTTAATGCATCTTTCATCATTGCCTGATCTTTCTGATGGCAAGTGAATCTTGTGAATCGATGATAGTGAAAAGTATTGGACAGTAATTTTGCTCGAAAAAGTCAAGGAAAGAGATACATCTATGAACATAAGAGTGGAGGGTTTTCACTTGCCGAACTTCACTACCATTTAACATTCAAAGAACATTAGCCATCAAATATGAAATAAAGGAATTCGAGTTCAATATAATTGGTTATCATTTCTTTGTCTGAAAAAAGAAGAAGAAAAATGCCATCCTTTCCCCATCCCAAATGAAGTTTAAACCCAAAATAGTTTCTTATCCTCAACTTGTTTGATGGTTAGAATGGTTTTCAAAGTACTCTTTTGAAATCAAACACATTAAAGAAGAAAAAACATCTCCATATATCTTCTTTCAAGAACCAAAGACTTCTCATCCTTTTATAGGTTCGCTTTTGACCAATTGCGAATTAGTACCGTGAGGAAAGGGTGAAAAGAACTCCATTGGAGAGATTAGCCTGATGTCCTTATTGAAAACCACAATACTTTCCTTGTCAAACAACATTTTTCTACATGTAATAACATAAATACTAAACATATTGTAAATGTAAATGCATTGAAAATTTGGGCCTCCTTCCTTCGTTAGGACTTTGGCTCCTGCACAATAGTACCGTGTTTGTAGATAGATTGTAACTAGAATTTTGCTAGTACATAACACCTTGTAAGGAGTAGTTCTATCTTAATTTTTCCCTGATAGATAGAATCTCATGAACTTGTCGCTTGAAGAGAATATTTGTAATTTGCAAGTATAGCTGGGCATGATTTCAATTGAATACATTGGATGTGATAATGAGCTAGGGCTAGCAACAAAAAGAACATGATAAAACACATTTGATGGAACATGAGGCACCAATTCATGAGGAGTTAAGATATACGAAAGTTATGACACTCAAGTAGTCGAAAAAAAGTTTATGACACTAAAGTGATCATCATACCAAAGTTTTGGTACTTCTGATGTCGATCGGCACTAGACTGATTTTCTTATTGTTTTGGTACCCTATGTCCGTATTTGGATCCTCGAGATTTTCACGACAACCGAGAGTCGCCAATGAGTCGAGTGGGTTCATAGTGGTTCAAAGAAAATTGACCACGAGTCAATTGCACTTAAAAATATCTGAAAGTTACCCGGTAGCCTAGGTCACGCTAAAAACGCGTCGAATAGAAATTAACCGCCAATTCGAGTCCGATTTCAGAAATTGAAGTTTCGGCCATGTTACAATAAATTCTAGGAGTGTCGACTTAGTCTCAGAAGATTTTTCGGAGATTCCGAGATTTTTACGGAAAATCGTTGCGGACACCACGAAAAATCAACAGAAATTTGGATAGGCCAAATTAAAGGAAATTTGGATTTGCAAGCTCAGCTATTTGGCAAGGGGGACTCGTAGAATTCATGTGGGATTTTCCTACATCAAAATCGGACATCAAAGTTGGGAAATTATTGAAGAAATTGAAGACCAAAAATTGGGAAATTCGGAATTGGCATGGGCAGCAATATTTTGGCTTCAAATTGGATCAATTGTGGTATTATTAAGCTAGAAAGTATTTGTGGGGGACATGGGGATATTTATGCAAGCTTAAAGGGAGACCAAGCAATTAATGGAAGAGATATTTTAGCTTGACTTTATTCTTTTCCTTTGGTCTAGCTTCTTGATCACATTTCGCCCAGCTCAGCCGTCTCTCTCTCTTTCTCTCCCTTTGTGCAACACTTCTTCTTTTGCCTTGCTTTTCATTTTCTTTTGTTTCCTTCTAGCCAAGCCATCCCTCATTTTTCTTTTCATTTCTCTCCCACGAGCTCTCACCCACACGCCCATTCCTCCACCCCTCTGCATGCCACGCATTCTTTGGTCAATCAAAGAAAAAAACCCCCCAGCAAAGTTGACCCCATCATTCCACCGAAGCCACGAAGCAAATCCACTGAGATCTGCCATCCTTCGGTCAACAGCAACGGATTTCCCCCTGTAGACTTCCTCCACAACTGAAACACCACCGAGCGAAGTCGAAGCAGCCCTGTTCGCGTGGTCTTCTCCAGCTGAGTTGAAGACCATTGAGTGAGCCCTCAAGAATTGCTGACTCCCTGCCACACATCTTCATTTGCTGATGGTCCGGTCAACAATCCAACACGGAAGACCATCGAGCGAGCTACATCTCGTTCTCTTGCCGCCAGCACGCTCACCGACCCACTCAGCTTCTCCGCGCGTCCCTCAGCTCCAGCGATCCCTTCGATGTTTCTGTCTCAATTTGGGCTGCGTGAAATCGATCAAGCCGACCGCCAGCCCACTTCCAAGTTCGGGCCAGCATTTTGCACGTTCAGCCCAGCAGCTTTCGGTCCATTGATCTTCAAGTTGTGGGCCCATCTCCATCAACAATTCGCACCTTTTTGCTGCAGCCCAAGTGAAGTTTAGTTAATTTCAACCCACAATTTGAAGCCCAAGTTAGTTCAGTCCAGAATTTCAGCAAGCCCAACTCAATTTGGGTCCAGCCCAAAAGCAAGAACAAATCTTAGTTGGGCCAATATTTGTTGGGCCAAGCTTAAGGCCCGGCCCAAGTCCGCCGGTGTCGTCGAAAGTCCGATTTCAGCCGCCGTCGCGGTGGTTCGGTCTCTGCTTTTGCCAAGTGAGTTTTACTCACTAATGCTTTCTTAGTTTGCTAATTATGCTTAGGGCTGGTTAGATTTAATTAAATGCAATTAGGTGGTTAGATTAATTTAGATAAATTAAATTAGAGACTTAATTATGCATGTTAGGTGGTTAGAAATAGACATTAGCAAGTAGACATGCCATGTTATTTATTGAACGAGTCTCGGTAATTTTCCGGGCTCATCTCGGCTTCCAATCAGGCATTATGGGCCTAAATTGGATTTTTAATATTTATTTATTTATTTTTCGAAATTAATTATTTAATTAATTATTTTTCCGGAAATTCAATCGGGATGGCCGGTGATCGAAATTTCGTACTGATTGTCGTGGTGCAGTCCGTTTATTTAATTGAGCTTCAATTTATATGGAATTGATTTAAATTGTAAATTTTAGGACATGTTCCTAATTGGTTGATTTCAATTATGTGATGGGAAAATGTTTGAGTATTGATTGTCAGTATCGACTGTGGAGTGGTGAATTAGTGTGACAACTAAAAGGGCACGTGGGCTCGGTGATTTGATGCATCACTTTGGTGAACGAGTGCCTTAGAGAATGCATGTGGCCCCAGGCATCGTAAAAAGGGCATGTGGGCTCGGTGAATTGATGCATCACTTTGGTGAACTAGTGCCTTAGAGAATGCACGTTGGCCTAGGGAATTAAGTGAGGCATCTTGGAAGAGACACGTGAGCTCGGTGATTTGATGCATCACTTTGGTGAACTAGTGCCTTAGAGAATGCATGTGTGCTCTGTGACATGTAATCGACTAGTTCGATTTGTTATAAGTAGTTGGGTGCCTATTATGAATTGTACTAATTTGCAGGTGGAATGAGGCCAAGGTAGGTCCTCTGACTTGTGCGTGTTTAGGTAGCCCATAGTGTATTGGCTTACTAATCGAATCTTAGGGGATAGAACTTGTTGAGACGTAGTCTCATCCCGGTTGTGGGACAACATTTCAGGACCCTGAGTAAGAGCTGAAGAGGAGGAACCTGAGAAGGAGAATACTGCTGTGAGATCTGAAGAGGAGAAAGACTTTTGAAGAAGATGATGATCCATTGAGGGATCTTGAGTACAACCCGGATGTGGATTGAGATCCCATCTCTTTTGTGAAACCCGTCTTAGTGTAGATAGGTGTCATATTAGTATGCTGTAAATAGTATTGTAAATATACTATGAGTTGTACTGTTAATAAAAGTGTGGTTGTGAATTTCAATATGAAAAATATGGCATGCTTTTCTATCCCATTGTTTTATTGTCTGGGGATTTTTAACTGTTTTCGCATGCACATAATAAACCTGAAAGGGTCGGCGATACATAGTCCTAGGATATCGCACGTTATTAATCGACCTAGGTGAGGGATGGGCATATACCCGAGGATCGGGGCGTGACAAAAAGTGATTTTGTGCAAATTTTGTGAAGATTATTCTGAGCAACTTATCTTGAACCAAAATAGAATAAATGAACAAGTAACACTATTTAATAGTCACTAAAGTAGCATAGGCATAATTTGAGTGGGGATACATTGATTACGCATTTGATGGAATGGTCGGTGATAGTCTCCATGTCCTTGTCAGTCCTCACATAATTGATGGGTTACTAATTGACTAAACAAGTTCATCACTGTTTAATAAAAAGTGATAGGATATGATAGAGAAAAACCACTTTTTCTGTAATTTTTTTGAAAATATTCAAATGTCGCGCACGCGCGCACACACACACACACACACACACATATATATATATATATATATATATATATATATTAGGGCAACATTTTAAAATGCATTGGATTCATGTCAATCTAATGCATCATAGTTCTCAATTGGGGTTGTTAAATTTCATGTGGGATTTACATAATCTAAGCTTAATTAGACTCATATGAGTTAAATGGACATACTACCTTAGTGATCCTATTGGCCAAGAAGTCTTAGAGTTTCTTGATTAGAATATTTCTCATAGGCAAGTTCAACAATTTCTTAGGATTGTCAATTATCTTAGAGATTCCGTACCAAAAGTCTCTAAATTTTATGCATGCATTGCAATAAGCTCTTGAAGAGGAATCCACTCCCATAGGAAAGAGAGCATACCAGTGCAATTGAGGTGTCAAAGGAGAAGTTGTTGTATCTTCCCCCATTGCAAGAATCTTGGGATCTGATGATAGTGAAAGTATTGGATTGTAGTTCTGCTTGAAGAAATGATGAAAGAGATATATCTGTGAACATAAGAGGGGACAGTTTTCACCTGCCGAACTTCACTACCACTCTATATTGAAATGAACCTTAGCCATTAATTATGAAATTAAGGAAATAAAATTCCATCTTATTGTTTAGCATTTCTTTGTCAAAATAAGAAGTCATCCTTTCCCCATATGATGAAGTTTAAAGCCAAAATAGTTTCTTATTCTCAATTTGTTTGATGATTATTATGATTTTCAAAATACTCTTTTGAAATCAAACACATTAAAGTAGAGAAAAACATCCTTGTAGATCTTCATTCGAGACACAAAGACTTCTCATCCTTGCACATATTCACATTTGATTGATTGCCAATAAGTACCGTGAAGGAAGGGTGAAATGCCCAATGTCCTCCTTGAAAATCACGATACTTTCCTCATTTGACGATATTTTTCTACATGTAATAATAGTAGATGCTAAACATATTGTAAGTGTGAATGCATTGAAAATTTGGGCCTCCTTCCTTCATTAGAACATTGGCTTCTTCACAGTAGTAGCGTATTTGTAGGTAGATTGTAGCTAGAATTTCGGTAGTACATAACACCTTGTAAGGAGCACTTTCTATCTGAATCTTTCCCCTAATAAATAAAATCTCGTGAACTTGCCGCTTGAAGAGAATATTTGTGATTTGTAAGTATAGTCGGGCGTGTTTTCAATTGAATGAGGTCGATTGAAGACGCTGGATGTAATAATGAGCTGGGGCCCATGAGAAGAACATAATAAAATGCATTCGATGGAATATTCAGTCTTTGTCTCCTTGGTCTTCCCAATCCTCACGTAATTGATGGTGAATATGAGGCACCAATTTGTTTAGTCTTCAGTCTTTGTCTACATGGACTTCATGGAATACGAGGCACGAATTTGTCCTTCACATTGACCTTTCGCTTTTTTAATATATTTATCTTAACATGCTAAATCACATGGCAGAAAATAAGTGGACGATAAGCCATGCACAATAACTGATAACAATATGCCACATCATTTATCTTACGAAATTTATAAAATAGTCTTAGTGCGTTTAAAATATTAATTACAATATTCGTTTATACTGCCACACTTTGCACCCTATAATTTCTACTATTATATGGACTTCAAAGCATAGAGTGTACGTTCTTCGAAATAAGTCTATAGTCTTCCCATAGTGGAATCAATCAATAATTGAATTTTGTGCAGGACAGGAGAGTTAAATGCAGCTAAGATAAGCGGAGATCACAAGAGGAGATGGGGAAACAACTGTTTCTTATTCTTCACTCTGCCCTCTTGTGGTGGTGGAGCTCAATCACAATCTCTAGAGCATACTCGCAAAACCAAACAAATCTACTCGTGTTAGCCTCCTTTAAAAACACAATACACAAAGACCCATTTAGAGTCTTGAGCTCTTGGAACGATTCTACTCATCATTGTGAGTGGCAAGGTGTTTTGTGCAGCAAAAGACATCCTAGGAGGGTCACATCCCTGGACTTGAGATCACAAGGCTTGGAAGGCTTACTATCTTCTTACGTAGGTAACCTCTCTTTTCTGAGGATCCTATTTTTGCAGAACAACAGCTTTCATGGTGAAATCCTACCATAGATAGGCAACTTGCTTTGGCTTCGTGTTCTCATTCTTAGTAACAACTCATTTGGTGGGCCGATACCCTCTAATCTTTCCCGTTGCTCGAACCTTGAGAACTTGAATCTCATAGATAATCAACTTGTGGGGGGAATTCATTCCAATCCCGGTTCTTTAACAAGACTCAAAGACTTGGGCTTGTTCTCGAACAGTCTCGTAGGTCCTAGCTCCATCTTAGCTCCATCCTCTCGAGTACATCACTATCCCTTTGAAGCCTCATCACATTGTGAAAGAGAAGCTAAGCACGATCTCTGTTACGCAATTTACACTTGAGTTCATTGTATTTGTTGTTTCTATCGATTGTAGTACATAGCAATGGCCGTCTTGGCAATATAACCATTCATTCCCGTCAATAAGCTGATCATTCATGGAGAAAAACATTAAGATATGGACCAATATTATTTAATAATATGGACTTGGTGGTATATTTGTCGATAAATTTTATGTATTGACGAATTAAACTCCTTTAGTTGACCAAGTAAGTAAATGATCTCTAATTAATCAACTTGGTGTCGATAAGTACCGGTCAAAGTTGCCTAACTTTGTATTCTATTTCAATCCGTATAGCAGCCTAGTACTCTAGAAAGGTCATAGACTCATCACTGTTGGAAAATTCTTCCTTGAGGAATTTATGTGTCGAAGCTCGCACTCTCGTATACTCAATTGATGACGACAACTGGAATGGAGAGGACGGTGAGATCGTGGAGCAAGAGGAGTGGCAGGATCATGAGGCAATGGCCGTCTTGACCATAGAATGATACGTTCCAGTCAATAAGCTGATCATTCATGGCAAAAAACATTAAGATATGGACCAATATTATTTAATAATATGGACTTGGTGGTATATTCGTCGATGAATTTTATGTATTGATGAATTGAACTCTGGTTGACCAAGTATGTAATCTCTAATTAATCAACTAGGCGTCGATAAGCACCAATCAAAATTGCCTAATTTTGTATTCTACTTCAATCGGTATTGCAGCCTAGTACTCTAGAAAGGTCATAGACTCGTCACGGTTGGAAAATTCATTCCTGAGGATTTTATGTACTTGGATATAACCACCTAAGATAAATTTTCATGTCATCTCAAATTATGATGTTTAAAAAAATAAGACACGAGAACACGCCAAAATTTGCGGTCAATGAAATCTGATTTATAAGTTTGACACTTGTGGAGTCAATTGTTGGAATCAATATGAGTTTGTTGTATATGACTAAGTGGATAAAATGATTAACCTATAATTTGGGAAAGGATTGCGAAAGCTCTAGAAATCTTGACCGTTGGGACGGCATAATACAAGTCTAAAACTTTCATCTGGAGAAAGAAAAACAAAAAAAAGAGTTTAAGTCCGAACCCATTAACAAATTCTGGTGGATGATGACAATGTTTGTTCATTTTATTGGCAAATCATGGTTCTTACATTCATCAGCAGAACTGCATGCATGTTAAAAAATCAATAATCATCTTTCGTATTTTAACATTACATTCAATCAGCTTCAGTGAAATTTTTTGATGTAAAATAATTGATAAATTTTTCGATGTAAATTACGATAGAACATAATTTATATTTATGTCTAAAAAAAACTAATGAAATTCCAAGTTTAAGACAGGATATAGATAAACTAATAGGAAACTACTAAATATTATATATCTAAGTGGATAACTACTAAAAAATTGAAACAAATCCCCCAATATCCTAACGTAGTTATTAAAATAAAAAGACAAGGAAATGAAGTCTACCACTAGCTACCACTATGACGACCATCATCTCCCTCCCTCCAATCGACAGGCTCTTACAACCTCAACCCAGGCTAATACCATAGATCGAGCAAGAACTACTTCTTCCTCCCGCCATGCATGTTATAACCTTCCTTTTTTAGAAGACAGAATCGACCGCGCTCAAAATAAACCCACTTAATTAATGAGACAACTTATTACTAGTTACCTTTTATATGCCTACCATGGTCGTCCTCTAGACGAGACTTTAGACAAAGCTCAAGTGATTAGAGCATTATTCATATGATGCTCTAACTTTTAGATGCGCTAACTTTTAGATGGAAAACGTTTGATATGGACCAAAAAGATTAATGCGAAACATTTGCATGTTTCATATGTACACATCTAACTGCCTCACGTGTTATTCAAGCAGCTATTGCATGATAATCACCATCATTGATGTACATAATTAGGTCCAATCTCTCGGGATGGTTGAATCAAGCATGGACTTCTTGTTAAACATATGTGACCAAATGTTTAAGCTGTGTCAGGTTCGTATTGTGTATTCTCTAGGCCTCACACAATGGGAGCTTGGGTGAAAATCTAGAGTTTTCGACACTCGATCATCAAATCTAAAAATAGACACAATAAATAAATAAATAAAATCCTACCAGACCGTTATAATGCATTGTAAACTTATAAGTATAGGAGAGAAAAACCAATTCTTTGCATCATCTATCGTCCGGTTCTATTACATAAAAAGTATAAATTTAAAGCTGAGCTACTTGTCACTTTGATATACTTGCACTAAGTAAAGGTTTAACTCGAAAGAGACCTTTATGTATGTCTATTAAACTTACTAAAATTTTGACTATACGGTTTTAAAATTTTATTTTTTGAAATCTTAGTTTTACAAACAAACTTTTACAAACAAAGTGGGGGATTGTTGGAAGTTTGTTTGTAAAACAAACTAGGTGCATTTCTCTTTATCCCACATAGGAAAAATGGGAAGAAATTGGCCAATTTATAAGTGCGAGGTTTCCTTTGTGTTTCAAAAGGAATATTGGGTGTGAGCTAAACCTCACCATACCCTCGTGAGGGTGCGCGAATAATTGCGCAATTTTGGCGCACTTAGCACTTTGCACGCCCGTAATGATTTAATTAGCACTAATCCCTTTGTTATTTTATTTTTATTTTTATTTCATATGGTTATCTTATTAACTTTAATCAATTCAAAGGTTGTTTTGTTTATTGGGAATTTTTGGAAATTAATTAATTAATAAATAATAATTTCGAAATTTTATTTATTAAATAATTATTATTATTTTATTCCGAATTTTTTGTTTGTGTCTTTTCAAGGAAGCCTTTGAATAAGATACCCGTTCAGTTTGCAACATTTCTCGAAGGGTTGCCTTTGAATAAGATACCTTTGTTCATTTGAGCAATTTTCGAAAGAATGTGTTTGTTCATTTTCGTAACTTTTCACGAAGAGTTGTCTATGTTTTTAAGACTGTTTTATATATACTTGTCAAATTGAGGAAGAAGGTGTGTGATCATTTTTCATCTTTTCGAGTCTTCTTTCTGAAAACTATAGTCATATTTTCAATTGTTTCCTAGAGAGATTCTTGAGAAATACTATAATTGCTATCTAGTATTATCATTTTGAGACTTTGTTGTATCCTTGAAGATATTTGCTGGTGACCATTAGCAACTTTGTGGGGCAAATAAATTCTTAAAGAAAGTGATATCACACTTCAAAGTCCGACTCGAGTACTCTAAAGATCCATCTTCATTGTTCTACCCTATTCAAAGCAGTATTTTCCCAACAATGGTTATCTTAAATTTCATGCGTAAAGTTCATGGTTTTTAAATCCTCATGAGTCATGAAAAAAACATACATAGCTTTAAGGAGAATTTATGCAATCTTTTCGAATTACGGGGATAGAGGGGCATGTATTTGGCCCCAAACTATCAATCTGTTTATGTTGTCTCTTGAGTTCTCATGTCAATGGTTAACGTAAAATCAGGCAAAGTTTTGAGGACATAACAAAGTGAAAGTTTAGGATCGATGTTTAAAAGTTCATAACAAAATGCATGTCACTTCCAAAATTTAGAGGGCTTACATAATTTTTCCTTAATTAAAATCAGAGATAAAGGATGCAAAGCAAATAATGAAATTGTAAGGGGAGAAACTATCAAATGAGCGTGGCATCGACACTAAATTGAGAGTTGTCTCAGCCACTCTCTCCGCTGTGTCATCACCGTCGTCGCTGCTGCTGCTCGCTGTTTTGCTGAGCATGACAATGCCAAACTTGCCGCTGCATGACAACAACGAGCCGCTACTCCTCATCGCCCGAACACCATGCGCCTGAGCTATTGCTGCTTAAGCTCACCACGGATCTGCTGCTGTCCCATGGAGTCCCGACGACACTGTTGTTGTCGATCAACTGCCTGTTGTGGTTGTCAGTGAGCCATGGAGACCCGATCCTTGCTGCACGTAAAAGCCACGACCTTTACCACGACAAAGCTTTGAGCCGTTCCAAAGAATTTCAAGGCGGTGTTCGAGTTCCTCTAAGCTTTGAGCCACTACCTGTTCACGTGATTCCTTACGCTTGACCAACATTCGACACCTGAGGGGAGGAAATCGGGAACAAAGAGAGATCCACTCACATTGGTCACGTACAGAATACGCCCGAGAAAGAGATAACAAAAAAGGAGATTTTGATGTCCTCATGCTCGGCGAGTTCTGAGTGTCATTGTTATCCAGGTTGCTGTGCTACTATTCTTCTTGCAGATTGCTGGTCTTGTGCATCTCCATCATTGCGAATCACCACCAGTAAGCATCACCGTGGTTGTCCAAAGCCGTGACCTGAGACACCCGCCGCCGGTCACACCGTCTATCGTTGTGAACAGCCGTGCAACCACCGTTCAAACCCGCCGCTGTTCAAGTTGGAAACCATATCTTCAAATGTCACGCCCCGATCCTCGGTCACGCACCCATCCCTCACCTTGGTCGATTAATAACGTGCGATATCCCAGGACTATGTATCGCCAACCCTTTCAATTTATTATGCGCATGCAAGAGCAGTTAAGAATCCCCAGACAATAAAACAATGGGATAGAAAAGCAAGCCATATTTTTCATATTGAAATTCACAACCACACTTTTATTTACAGCATAAAGGTCTCACACCTATCTATACTAAGACAAGGTTCACAAAAGGAATGGGATCTCAATCCACATCCGAGTCGTATACAAGATCCCTCTCTGGATCATCTTCTGCTTCAAAAATCTTTCTCCTCCTCAGGTTTCTCCTCCTCAGGTTTCTCCTCCTCAGCTCCTCCTCAGGGTCCTGAAATGGTTATTCAATAACCAATGAGACCACGTCTCAGCGAGTTCTACCCCCTAAGACTCGATTAGTAAGCCAATATACTACGGCCTGCCTAAACACACACAGGTCAGAGGACTTACCTTGACCTCAAATTCCATCTGCAAATTAGTATAATTCGTAATAGGCACCCAACTACTCATAACAAATCGAACTAGTCGATTACATGTCATAGAGCACACGTGCATTCTCTAAGGCACTAGTTCACCAAAGTAATGCATCAAATCACCGAGCCCACGTGTCTCTTCCAAGATGCCTCACTTAATTCCATGGGCCCACGTGCATTCTCTAAGGCACTAGTTCACCAAAGTGATGCATCAATTCACCAAGCCCACGTGCCCTTTTTACGATGCCTGAGCTACGTGCATTCTCTAAGGCACTCGTTCACTAAAGTGATGCATCAAGTCACCGAGCCAACGTGCCCTTTTTACGATGCTTGGGCCACGTGCATTCTCTAAGGCACTCGTTCACCAAAGTGGTGCATCAAGTCACCGAGCCCACGTGCCCTTTTAGATGCCACACTGATTCACCACTCCACCATCGATACTGACAATTGGTACCCAATCATTTTCCCATCACATAATTGAAATCAAACAATTAGGAACATCTCCTAAAATTCACAATTTAAATCAATTCCATATAAATTAAAACTCAATTAAATAAACGGACTGCACCACGACAATCAGCATGAAATTCCAGTCACCGGCCATCCCGGTTGAATTTCCGGAAAAATAAATAATTAAATAATTAATTTCGAAAAATAAATAAATAATTATTAAAAATCCAATTTAGGCTCGTAATGCCTGATTGGAAGCCGAGACGAGCCCGGAAAATTACCGAGACTCGTTCAATAAATAACATGGCATGTCTACTTGCTAGTGTCTATTTCTAACCACCTAACATGCATCATTAAGTCTCTAATTTAATTTATCTAACTTAATCTAACCACCTAATTGCATTTAATTAAATATAACCAACCCTAAGTATAATTAACAAACTAAGAAAGCATTAGTGAGTAAAACTCACTTGGTAAAAGCGGAGACCGAATCACCGCAATGGCGACGGGACAGTGGCCGAAATCAGATTTTCGGCGACACCGGCGGGCTTGGGCCGGGTCTAGAATGGGCCCAACAAATCTCAGCCCAATTGAGATGTGTTTTGCTTTTGGGCTTGGGCTTGAAGACTGAAATTTGGGCTTCAACAACTGGGCTGAGCTGCTGCGAAGTGGGCCGAAGAATTGATGTCTTTGCTGGATTTGAAGACTGCAGGAGGTTGGGCCGGTTTCTTGTGGATTCGGTGGCCCAAGAAGCTGCTGTTGGGCTGAAATCCACGAAGAGGAAATAACGTGGATTGCTTCAGTCTTCATTGGAGCTGGCGACGAAGAGGACACGAGCTGAAGATACGGGCAGATGAAGGAGCTTCGGTGGAGAAATTTCGATGGTGTGGGGCTTCGCTCAGTTCAAATAGAAAAAGAAAGGCAACGGTGGTCAACAAAAGGGGTTCGGTGGAGAAGAAGTTGACTGGAGTAAGCTGTGAAGATGGCAAGTGGCAGCACGAGGGATTCTTGAGTCTTCGGTGGAAATGAACTTCCGCTGTGCTGGATGTGTGGAGACGCAAACTGCTTCGGTGGCTTCGCCGAAACGAAATGCCGTGGTCCGCCAAATGAAAAAAAGTTGAAGACTCGGCAGGAGCTTCCTTCGGTGATGGACGAAGTAATGGGAGGAGACGTCCCCACGTGAAGCCTTCCTCAAATTGAAAGTCTTCAGTCAACAAAATGGCAAGAAGGAAGCAGCTTCGGTGGGTGAAGTGGCAGGAGATAGCACCAAGAGAGATGATCCACGAAGAGAATTTCGTTGGTGGAGGTGTGCTGGCCGAAGTTGGGTTTGTTGATCGAGAACAAAACTGGGAAAAAAATGAAAGCAAATCCGAAGCTGCCGAGAGAAAAGGAGCCGGCCGTATGGGACGCGCGAAGGAGATGGAGGTGGCGTGCGAGAGAAGGCAGCAAAGGGACCCAAAATTATCAAACTTATCCATTCCATTCAATGCTTGGTTCCCCCAATTGTCTCCATAAATATCTTCTTATCCAATAATACTTTCTATCAAAATAAATTCCACAAAATCATCCAAAATGATGCCAAATTATTGCTGCCCTTGTAAATTCCGAATTTCCCATCTTCTTTTGATCTTCAATTTTTTCAATAAATTCCCAACTTCGACGTCCGATTTTGATGTAGAAAAAGTCCATAGAATTCCTACAATTCCCATTCGCCAAGTAACTCGATTTGCAAATCGAAAATCTCTTTAATTCGGCCAATCTGAATTTCCGTTGATTTTCCGCGGCGTCCAAACCGATTTTCCGTAAAAATCTCGGAATCTCCGAAAAATTTTCTGAGACTGAGTCGACACTCCTAGAATTTATTATGACATGGCCGAAACTTCAATTTCTGAAATCGGACTCGAATTGGCGGTTAATTTCAATTCGGCGCATTTTTAGCGTGACCTAGGCTACCGGGTAACTTTCGGATATTTTTAAATGCAATTGACTCGTGGTCGATTTTCTCCGAACCACTATGAACCCACTCGACTCATTGGCGACTCTCGATTATCGTGAAAATCCCGAGGATCCAAATATGGACACAGGGTACCAAAACAGTAAGAAAATCAGTTTAGTGCCAGTCGACATGAATTTTCTAATTTAGTGGTGTCACCCACGATTAGCCACACTTTACTGTCGATCCAGTCTATCTCTGATTTCAAATTGATTTTTAACTGTGTTGCAATGGCCTCTAAAGATGGACACGGTCAAGAAGTCGATTCCTAGTCGAATTCTCAAGTCTATTGCCTTAAAATTCATAATAATTTTCCCAGATAGTCTAGTTATCTCAAGAATGATCAATTCTGAGAATAGCCCTATAAACATGTCAATGAAACGCCCGATTCAATAAGAAGAAAACATAACCGAAAATTCGGGATGTCACATCAAATTAGGTGACAAATCCTATCCAATTTGAATTATTAATTACCTAATTTGAATATATTGTGATCTTAATTAGACGTCTTGAAGATATGCCATAAACAAAAGATTTTTCAAGTATTCGTGAATTAGGATAGTTTCTAAATTTTTACAATATGCAATGATCAATAGTCTATTTTATGGTCGAAATACGACTCACGATCACGTGAAAAACTAGCCAATCTAATCTCATGCCCAATATACAATTGGTTGATTTTATTTATTTCCAAATTTAGATGGTATGGATGATATCTTCGGTGATAGATGTGACATCCTGAAATTCGAGTCCTCTGAAGGATGGATGAATGTGAATTTCGTCAATGCATTGTTGATTGATCTCACTCGAAATTGATCACTCCTGAGATACTGACCTTGAGGGGAAGGGCTAATGAGGACAAAACTCGTACGGCTAAAGGACTCGACCTGGGAAAACGACTTGACCATGAGACTTGCGTGAGGACGATCCTGTAGATAAGCAGGCCGATTTCAAGGACGATTGGGAGTCGATTCGCGGACAGAACATAATGGAACGACGGGTGATTCTGTTTGCCATTATCGAATCCGTGAACGACCCTATGTCTATCCTCAGTGATCGTGTACTTTGAAATAAGAATTTATCCTCCGTAATTTCATGCAGTCAAGGACGTCCATGCGTCGAGATGTCTTGAACGTGGTTTGGCACGAGTCGGTTACGCGTGAATCCTCTGAGCCGCCCGTCAGTCTGAGTTATAACCAAAATAGCATTAGGGCGAAATTGACAGGGCAAGAGAACTTAGGATTGGACTTCGAATTATCGGGAATGTCCGGGATGGACTTTGAATGAAGCTGCTTCAAACAGTCGACAACGCCAGTTAAGCCGAGCAGTTGAAAAAGGGATTTTCGGACAGAGGAAGTGAGTCCGTGAGGACGTGGGCCTGGCCAAGCTAGTGTGGGCCTAGGCCCAAGGTGGGAAAGCCACCATGGTGGGCCTAAGAAAATCAAATGAACCCATTGGGCCTAAATCAACTATTCATCTTCTAAGCCCATGGGCCAAGCCTTAACCATTTCAAAGCCCAATAAATTCCCAAGCCCACTCCTATTCATGGACAAGCCCAATCCTTAGGCCCATCCACCAATGTCAGCCCAAGGTCATATTTGTAATTTGTGCGAGGTGAAATGACCAAAATGCCCCTAGAGCTTGTGGATAAGGGCAAAAGAGAAGAGAGAGAAGATGATGTCATGCATGGGGACTTGAAGCAAGCATTTATGGGGGTCTTGAAAGCCCTCCCATCACTCTCTCTCTCCCCCATTCGGCCTCCCAATCGACGGAGCTCTCTCTCTCTCGTTCTCCCTCTCTTCCAGTTTCTGCTCCAGCTGACCCTTCGATGAAAAATCGAGTCAAAAGTGGTCTTCCCGGTTGAATCACAGAACAAGCCACCTATCATCGTCACCGGGAGAGACAGACCGTTCCAAAGAACCTGATTTCGTCCCGAACGGAGCCTCCGTCCGTCCTGTACGGCCGTCGCAAGCCGCCGGTCGCCGGTCCGTCGGTCCGCCTGCAGCCTGCACTGTTTCGCGTTTTCGGGCATTTTTCTCCCAATCCAACCGTTCCTCCACCCATCCCAACATCCAGCAAGACCCCCAAGACCTCCTGGTGCCGCCGGTTGTCGGCCACCCCCTCGCCGGAGCTCCGGCCAAGCCCTTCAACTCAGTTTCTCCTCCGGCAGGGCTGTTTTTCAGTGTTTTCAGTGGGAGTCCGAGCTGTGGTTGTTGTGTTGAGCTTGGGACCGCCTTGGATCGTCGTGGTAGAGGTTCCAGTGCGTAGTCACCGTTGTCGCCGCCGCGTCGGTGTCTCCAGCCCGCTTAACGGGTGAGTTTAGCTCCTAATCCTTCGATTAGTGCCTAAACTTGCTTAAGGTTGGTTTAGTTAGATTTAATTCTAGTTTATGTGGTTTAATTAAGTTGTATTAGCCCTAAGATAGGTGGTTAGATGGATGGATTAGATTAATTTAGCTTAATTTTATTTTATTTGCTTAATGTGACTTATGTGGTTAATTAAGCATGTTTAGCTTTAATTGATCGATTGTTTGCTTTAATTAATGTTTTGGTTAATTTCTGAATATAATTTATTATTTATTGAATTCTTGAAATTTACTGTTCACTCGACACTATTCACGGTTACTGTTCACGAGGCACTGTTCACGTGCACTGTTCACGCGGTACTGTTCACAGAGTACTGTTCACGAGCACTGTTCACCCGAGAGTGAAAAATTGCCTTGTTTCATGTGTGTTGATTTTATGAAGTGAATGGATGTGTAAATGTATGGGCATCCGCAAGAATTGAGTGATGATTTGTGTAATTGTGTGATGATTGTGATATATAGGTATTTTTAATTAGAAAATACCGGGCGTCGGTTTACAACGCCAAAATGGATTTGTGGGCTGTTAAAGTTAGTGGAGCCGTGATGACCACTTAACCTAAATTATGCCAGTGGGGCCGAGTTCTGCCACCGAATTTGGAATCGGTCGCGCCCGTTGGGCCGTAATTCGCCACCTATTAAAGGTCGCGCCCGTTGGGCCGTAAATTGCCACCTGATAGAGGTCGCGCCTGTTGGGCCGTAAATTGCCACCCGATAAGGGTCGCGCCTGATAAGGCCGTAACCTGCCACCTATTAAAGGTCGCGCCCACTGGGCCGTAATTTGCCACCTAAAGATAGGTTGTGTCCTTTGGATCGTAAATTGTTGCCAAGAAATTTGGTAGACCGTGCTCGTGGAGCCGTGAGTAAGATTTGAGACTGAATAAGGGAGACGACCGGGAATGGTCGGATTGACATGGAATCGATTGAGTCGATTGATCGATGACTCGATCTGAATTGATGCATTGATGTGTGAAATTGTTATATGCATTAATTATATGCATGAGTGAATCACATCGTTTATGGTATGCACACATGATTCGATAATGTGCAGGGTGTGGCAATGGCCAGGTGAGATCGCTTATTATGCGACTCGTGTGTGATTGATGAACTGTATCATCTAATGGTCATGTGCTTTGTGTGTATTATGCTGAGTGATATCGTGCAGGGTATGGCATACCAGGTGAGGTCGTATGTGAATCGACTGTTGTTTGTTGGTTGTTGACTATTGGTTGTTGCTTGTGGTGGGGTAGTTCTGGATAGATACCCTGGGTTGAGTTGGTGTACTAACCGGGGCTTAGGGGTGTAACTCGCTGAGATTTATATCTCACTGGTTATTGAATAACCATTTTCAGGTCCCTTGTGTGAAGAACCCGGAGCTTGAAGCAGAAGGGTCAGGAGCATAGGTGGCTCAGTAGTTCTTTATGACATAGACCTTTTGTATAAGTTTGAAGTGTTTATAAAAGTGTATTTGATTTGAAATTGGTTGTCCTACTTTTCTATCCCATATATGTTGTTGTCAGGGGATTAGTGAATTCGCTTCCGCATGTGCAATAAAATGAAAAGGGTCGGCGACAAGTCCTGGGAACATCGCAAAATTCTATCGACCACCGAGGGATGTGCGCATGCTCGAGGTTCGGGGCGTGACAATAGATGTTTTCCATTGCTTGATTTTATTTGATTTAATTTTTATTTTTATCTAAAAAATCCAAAAAGATTAGATACAATTAAAGTAGATTATTTTTTAGGGTCGATTGCATGTTTATTTTGATTAGTTTATAATTTCAAATTTAAATAAAAAAATCACATGCATACCATGTAGATTAATTGCATCATGCCTACGTCATCACTACTAATATACTATGTCATTACTATGTATCACGTGCGTCGTGCTGTGTGTCATCTTGCCATGTCAATTTTTGTATGCGATGTCATCTGCTACGTCATTTTAAGCAGTCATTGTGCCACATCGTATGTCATATCATCATATATGTCATGTCATTGCTTGCATGTCATGTACTAATCTATATGTTTAGGTCATTTAATTAAAAAGTCACCTGTCATAAAATTTTGCATGTTAAGTTTATTTATTTTAGAAATTCTGTGTCGAGGTTCATCTAATTAAATTGCATGTTACGTAGACTAGTTTAATTAGGACTGCATGTCGTTTTGCCTGTCATTAAAAATTGCATGTTTAAGTTTGTATACTTAGGAAATTTTGTGTCATGCTAGAATAATATAATTAATCGTCATTAGAATTAGGATATTTAAATAAGTTATGTCACATGTCACGTTAGATTAGTATAATGCATTGCATAAAACATTATCTTCATTAAACAAGTTTAAAAAAAAACATTTGAGGGAAATTGCGTGTTAATGAGAAATTATATTTAGGTTGCTAATGTCATTTTCTAACTAACTACATATGCTTTCGTAGCTTCAAGGTGAGTAATTCTCCCATTTCCTTGCAATTTATTTAATGCTTTGATTGTTGAGTGTTAAATAATGGTTGCACACTTGCTTGATCATCTCGCATGTGAGTGAATTAAAATCAATACAGTTTGCTTACGATACATTTTTCTGAAATAAAAGAGAAAATGTATCGAAAGGGCATTACATAAATCTAGGATAATCAAATACTCGTACCCACAATTTCTAGTTACTTTATTTGGGTTTCTAATCAATCAACCGAAAATAGATTAATGGCAACTTCTAATTATAAATTATTTATTTATTAAGAACATAAACTTAAGTCGCAAATTAGTATGGATTTGATAGAGCCCAAGTTAACTTTGAGCTTAATAATTTATTAGCCATATCCCTAGTGATGCACCCGCTTTGGGGAGGTCGTGACACATACGTTAGATATAGTTATTATTTTTCGATGGGAGATTTTTCATCATCATCATTATCACATGGACTATTTTCCACAATTAAGGAGGACCAAATAAAGCAGGAAAAGAATAAGAGAAAGATAACAAAAACCACCAAATGCATCCGGCGATGCTGCTTGTCCCATCGTTGACTTTTCTTTATTCCCGCAAGCAAAGAATTTTCCTTCTTCTCTCTCTCTCTCTCTCTCTCTATTAAGACATTTTTGCCGTTGATATTTTGTAACATATTTGAAATGTTAGGTTGAGCGGAGATTTGCTCAAGCCTGACAACCAGAAGTGGGAGGTGAGCAGTCGGTTATTAGGCTTGAGCTAAGCTCCCTCACCTTGCAGTGGTTTTGACATCACCGTACCTCCCCTGGACGCGAAAAGTTATTATACTCCCCTATTTGATGGTAGCTAGTGTCAAAATATTAACGCATAGTCTATTTTCTTCTCGGATGGATAGGAGTACAAGAGGTGACATTGCAGGTCTCTCATCCCGCTCTCCTGTTTCTTCTCCCTTATCCCTTAATAATAAGGAAGTTATGCCGTTGATCTTTTATAACATATTTGAAATGCTAGGCGGCATCTATCTCCGGCATTTTGGCAAATAAACAAATTGCGATCCCATGCCTGCAATCTACGTGTCCTATGCCTCCAATATTTCGTCTTTTAAATTCTATTGCATATTCTTTTTCTTCTCTTCTTTGCTTCTAAATATCATAAGGAACCGCAAATTCCAATCTATAGAATATCCGACTAACCTCAATAATCAGATAAGACATGGATCAAGACATCAAACGAGCAACCCAAACATGAGATTATTTATACTAGTAACGTACAGATTTGAGCTAATGTCTTGCTTTTGATCCACACCTTTGTGTCTATTCTTTTGTCACTAAGCCAAAATGAGGAATTGCATGTAATCTTTTCTGCAATCGATTGTGATGTTATTCCTGAAATGGCGGGTCTTCATCGGTCGTGCCCCAAAGCAAGAAGTTTAATTGTGACATTATTCCTGAAATTGCATAAAGCTACTTCATTATAAGTTCCATTAGGTCAATAATTTACTGTCGTCTTTGTCGGTCGTGCCCTAGGACACTCCCGTTTTAGTTCTTATTAATTTGTATAAACATCAAAACACATCATCTACAACTTCGATTAAAAAATTTCCTAAGTTTGACGATTTGCGGGTATTCCGATAAAATGGGAGGTTTGATTGAAAATTTTACGCTTTTCGGCGGGCTCAAGCAATGCATTCTAGGGCCTTGTTAGTGAGTGGCCTAGGCCTAAGCAATGGCTTTGAGGCTTGGCTTAGTTCGCCCATTAATTAATTAAAAATTACATCGATTACATATTTATTTTAGTTTATCTACCTCAAAATACAAACTTGGTAAATATTGAAAGTGAAAGTGAGGCTTAAAACAGAAGAAGAAAAGTATTTCATGACACAATTAAAGTACAATACCAAAAAATTATGGAATTATTATCTAATTACGTTTCCATTTTATCTATTTTTTAGCTCAGCTTTTTTTGCTTTAAAAAGCAAGACATTCCCCATGTGATTGGGCCAATGAATTCAAGTGAGTAACCAGCTGGATTGGGTTTGGACATGGCCCTTAAAAGCTCGAACCAAACTTGTTCAGTGATAAGGTCTAATTAAGTGTATCTTGTCACATCATTTTCAGATGTGTTTTCCTCTGTATCCGATGTTTTAGCGTTCGTGTCATATGAAAGCGCCACTACCAACCCTAAGAAAGGATGGAATAGTCCCCTTGACCATGGAAAAAGTATTAAAAAGTCATAAACTTATGGCATTAATATCAATTTAGTTATAAACCTTTTAATTAGACCAATTTAGTTTTAAAATTTTTCACATTAATGTCAATTTAGTCAATCCAATCAATTTTACCCTTGTAATGCTGATGTGTGGCCGATGAACGCTGACATAGCAATTGCCCCACTAGCTCAAAGGAACTCCTTTGTTTCGGATTTCAATTGCAGCCGCTACTTCCTTTCAATTTAGCCAAATTTTGACCTTTTGTTTAGTCCAATTTCATGGCCAATGTAAGATCAAGGTGACGAGACTTAGTGGGGCACAGTGGTGCTGGGAGTTCCTTCGAGCTTTGAGGGCCTTAAGAGTTCCGTGGCTCCAAATCTTCTGTTGTGGGGCCTGAGGTATTAAAAATTACCTTGTCTCTAATCACTAGATGCAATGAAATGAATGCAAAATCTGGTGGGGTCGGTGTTTTTTGAGGGATCGAATTTCACCGTTATCGGTTAATTTGATTCCTATTTTTTTTTATATAATATTCATGATCAATAATTTTTTTTTACTATGATGCTTCTAGTTTTCAAATGCAGAGAAATGAAATACGGTCCAAGATGCTGCAAAATCAATCAATTTTTGGTTTGGGGTTGAATTCTAGCCTTATCAGCGAACTTGGTCCCTAATTTTTATTTTTTTTAAAAGAATTGCAATAACGATCTATCCACGAAAACTTAGATGTCAATGACTTTATAAAATATCGTCATTAAAAAAAATCCAAATTTATGATGTTTTGTCCTTAGTCATTACAGATCATCATCAACCTTCATAAAACGTCGTTTTATATACATATCGCATTCCAAAATTAGTGTACCAATAATAAAACACCAAACTAGTCTTAAATAATGTAATGATTTTAGCAATTGACCTCAAACCCATCACACTACCCAGCACCAAAAACTCGTTTACCTAACATTAGAGTGATCGGATCCCTGATTATGTACACGCCCGCTTCCTTCCCTAGGGACATTCTTGACCATCGACTAAGGACCTTCACTAAATATGGATCTCAAAGTGGGGAAATTAATGCTAATTTTTAGAACAACCTGTTCTACAGTAAATTATATACTTATTATACTTCAAGCTAAAATAGAATCAAGAAATTCCAAGTTCGATTTATGATACGCCATTCAATCCCTGACGGATTTCCGTCACACGTTTCAGATATAAATAATGACGCATGTTGTTCTCCAACCTTTTAAACTTCAATATATAGTGTTCTGCGCTAAATTTCAAGTATAACCCAACATGTGTCAACTTATTGGAAAACGACATGCTCCTTTTGTCAATCTAAACATGTAGGAGAGGAATGGTGCGATCATAATATCTCCTCGTATTTTCAGCAATTCTAAAATAGAAAAACTCTGACGTCCAATCTTATTTGTTCACGAAGTTTCGTACAAACACTAACACTCCGTTCATTTTACAGAAAACAACTTCCACGAAAACCTTTCCTGGATAATTCAGCATTCGGTTCACGGGAAATAAATTAGTTAAGATGCTAATGGAAGAAACAACTTTAAAAATGGGGAAAATATTTTCGCTTTTAAAAAAGTGGAAGAGATTTTCCATCTCCTTTCTTTCACTTCTACACCAAGCACTTTTTTTTACCAAATATCTTTTCGTTTGTTTTTATTTTTTTATGAAAAAGTTGAGTTTTTAATTATTATTAACTTTTTTTCTTTTTTTCTTCTTCTTTAGCCAGTCGAGGGCCACAGCATGAGTCCGCGATTGGCTATAGGTGAGCTCAAACCTCGCTAGATTCCAATGAGGTCAAGCCTTGCTAATTTTGAGGAGGCCCAAGCTTGCTCAAGGCCACCAAGTGAGCTCGGGTCTTACCAAATCCAACAAGTTGGGAGGGACTCAAGCCTCACTTAAGATCGCTAGAGGTCGATGAGGCTCTGGCCACCTCCAGTGAGGCTTGAGGTTGCTTGTGACCAGTCGCCGACTATCACCGTGGTTGGCAATCGGTTGAGAAAGAAGAAAAAGAGAAAAATGAGAAAAATGAATGAATGAAAGGAAAAATAATTAAAAAAATTTAAATACTTTTGGTAATTTTCCTCAAAAAATCAAATCATATATTAAATGACGGAAAATATTTTCTAATTTATTTTCAAATTTGAGCAGAATATCAAAAAATATTATCACCTTTTTGGAAAATAACTCTTTAAAACATATTTTTTAAGAATGTGACATCTTCCGCGAAATTGACAGGTACCAACCATTGTGTAATTTCATAGAGTATCATGTGTGCGCAAATGTCAAAATGAATTGACATAATAGGACCGTACTGAAGAAACTCTGGAACGAAATCCTGATCCACACGTTGAAGTTGTCCTCCTCGCCAAGCTTACTGCATAAGCCTTCTCTCTCTTGGGCGTGTGGCTTCCTTTAGAAGCTGGGGACCGACTTTCCTGTCCACACGCAGTACGTCGGTGGATCCCAGGGCTTTGCGATTCGGACAGCCAGTCTCCTCATTTCTCGCTCTCTGCAACTGCTTCCTCGGAAGCGACACATAACTCGCAATTCTTTGTCTCGGTCGTGCGAGTTTTCTTCCTTTACAGAGAAGAAGACGCGTTGCATACGTTCTCAAAACTTGATTACCATATGATTTCCCCTTTGAAGTAATTATTTTAGATTGAGCTTCATGAGAGTAATTTATCAGATCTTTTTGTGGTGGGAAAACGACCAAGCCAGGGTTTGATTTTTTTGATTGAACCTACGAACGTAAGAAAAGGCGAAAGTACATAAAAAGTCCTAAATTTATGACATTAATATTAATTCAGTCCTAAATATTTTAATTAGACAAATTTAGTCCTTTTTTTTTTTTTTACATTTGTACAAATTCAGCTCATTTGGCCAATTTTGACTAGCCTATGCTGAAGTGAATGTAAGCTGGTGTTGGCTGTCCGGTCAACGCCGATGTGATAATTTTTTAATAATTTTTATTTATTTGAATTTTTGTATTAGTTATTTTTTTTCTTTTTTCTCTTCTTCCTCCGTGCATTTCTTCTCCCTATAGTGGCCGGCAAGGCTCCAACGAGCCTCGCCAGCCATTGGGTGATGGTTGCGAAGCCTTCACTCGCCACTAGGCGATGGTAGTAAAGCCCTCCCCGGTTGCCTCATTCGTGACCTTGGGCAAGGTTGAATGAGGCTTGCAACCCTCGTTGACGGCAGGTGAGGGCTTCACACCCCTCTCCTAGTGGCCGACGAGCCTTGCCGGAGCCTTGCTAACCACTGCAGGGAGAAGGAACCTAAAGAGGAAGAAGAGAAAAAGAAAAACAAAATAAAAAACAAAATTTAAAAACTTAAAAATTATTTAAAATTTGCCTTGTATGGCTAGCGTTGGTTGGCATCTACATTAACGCCGACCAATCAAAATTAGCCAGAAAAATTGAATTGGTACTAAAGTGAAAAAACTTATGGCTAAATTGATCAAATCGAAATGTTTATGACTAAATTAGTACCAATGTCATAAATTTAAAACTTTTTTGGTACTTTTCTCCCTTGACCATAATTGACTTGGGGATTGGGACTAGATGCCCCTTATTTCTTTTTCTTTTTCTCTTCTTCCTTCTTGGCAGAAAATATTTTCTAATTTATTTTCAAATTTGAGCTGAATATCAAAAAACATTATCATTTTTTTTTTTGAAAAATAACTCTTTAAAAAATATTTTTGAAAAACGTAGTATCTTCCGGGAAATTAACGGAGTCTGACCGTTGTATGATTTCACTGACTCTATCATGTGTGCGCAGAAGTCAAAATGAATTGACATAAAGCAGACCGTACTGAAGAAACTTCGGAACGAAACGCTGATCCACACGTTGAAGTTGTCGTCCTCACCAAGCTTACTGCATAAGCCTTCTCTCTCTTGGGCGGGTGGCTTCCTCTGGAAGCTGAGGACCGACTTTCCCGTCCACACGCAGTACGTCGGCAGATCCAAGGGTTCTGCGATTCAGACAGCCAGTATTTTCAAGTTTAAACTATTCTCATTTTTTTTTGAAAAATAACTATTTAAAAAATATTTTTAGAAAACATAATATCTTTCGTGAAATTGACGGAGTCTAACCGTTGTACGATTTCACTGAGTCTATCAGTCTATCATGTGGGCGCAGAAGTCAAAATGAATCGACATAAAGGGACCCGTACTGAAGAAACTTCAGAACGAAATGCTGATCCACACGTTGAAGTTGTCGTCCTCACCAAGCTTACTGCATAAGCCTTCTCTCTCTTGCGCGTGTGGCTTCCTTTGGAAGCTGAGGACCGACTTTCTCTGCAATTCAGACAGCTAGTATCCTCCTCATTTCTCGCTGTCTGCAACTGCTTCCTCGGAAGCGACAAGCACAAAACTCACAATTCTTTGTCTCGGTTGGGCGAGTTCTCTTCCTTTACAGAGAAGAAGACGCGTTGTGTACCTTCTCAAAACTTGATTGCCATATGATTTCACCTATGAAGTAATTATTTTAGATTGAGCTTCATGAGAGGAATTTATTAGATCTTTTTGTGGTGGGAAAACGACCAAGCCAGTGTTTAAGTTTTCGATTGAGCATATGAACGTAAGAAAAGGCAAAAAGTACCAATTTTGACTGGCTGGTGCCGACGTGAATTCTAGTTAGTGAACGCTAATATGATCATTTTTAAATAATTTTTATTTTTTCTAATTTTTTTTCTTTTTCCTTTTCTTTTTCTCTTCTTCCTCCTTGGGTTTCTTCTCTCTACAGTGGCCGGAGAGGCTTGTAATTTTAAAAAAAAAAAAAAATTATTTTTTTTCTAATTTTTGTATTAATTTTTTTCTTTTTTTTCCTTTCCCTTTTCTTTTTCTTTTTCTCTTCTTCCTCCTTGGGTTTCTTCTCCTTACAATGGCCAGCAAGGCTCCGACGAGCCTCGGTTGGGTCGGGCGGGCCTCCCTCACCCGATTTGGCGAGGGCAGCCTGCCCTCGTCGGCGCCCAACGTCGGCGAGGGTGGCCCTAGCCAACCCAGGCGAGGGCGACCCTCGCCTGACGCAATCGAGAGCCGCCCTCGCCTAAGTCTGGCTTCCCTCCGCCATGGATGACGGTGGGAAGAGAGAAGAAAAAAAAAGGAAAAAAATAAAGAAAGGAAAAACAGAAAAAATAAGATAAAAATGTCATTGGTGTGGTAAATGTGTTGCGATTAGCAAAGTTTGGGGTTTTTCATATTACAAAAAAAAAAAAAGTTTGGGGTAAATTTGTCATTTTGGGAAAAGTTTGAGATTTTTAGTGATCTTTTCCTTCGAATAAATATCAGAACCCTCGCACATCACATCATGATTAAAGAAATTAAAATTAAAGTACTTTTGCTTTGCTTTTCCATTTCTAGATTGAAAAGATGCCAAAACCCATATCATTCGACCAGGGAAAAAAAATTGTTGGATGACTTTCCCATTCAAAAAGAGATTTTGTGAAAAATCTTTCCCTTTTGGGAGAAAAAGAATATTAATATACTGAAAAGGTTAATTGATTTGTGATAATGATTTAACCTTTGTGTTCATATTTACAGAGTAAATAAATATCATTAAATCATTAAATGAGGGTTTTATTCATTTTTCTAGAGGTCATCCGGAGGAGGGTCATTGTTAATATGAGGCACCAACTTGTCCTTGATATGGACCCTTCGGTTTTGTTAATTATTTTGTGTTATCCCCACTTTCTTCTTTGTTATTACCTTAAATATTACTTTTTCTTCCCTAAACTTTTTAGGATGTTTCTTAATCGACAATGCTATGTTATATATAAATTTATGTGCTATGCTACTTGGCAAACTATAAATGGACAATAAGCCATATTCAATAATTCATAACAATATGCCACATAACTTATTATACCAAATGTATAAAACAGTTTTAATGTTCTCTTTCTTGTTTCTGTGGTAGAAGTGAAAACAAGCCAAACGTTGGAAATATGAATAACACTACAGGTATTAAGACTTTACTCGCGTTTCCTACAGTAAATAGCGAGCTATGTGGCGTGCGCCATGTAATCAATTATGTGTAGAATCAACATAGGAATAATCTTTGTAAAAAGGAAAAAACATAATTGGGGCAAGATCATTTAAAAGAAATTTAGTTTTTCATTTCGCCATCATCTCTTCTCAAAATTACACAAAAATCTTCTCAAGCATTATTTCCAACTGCCATTAAAGTTTGTCTGACCAACGTTGAAACTATTCGAATGGTTTTTAAATTGTTATACCGAAATGCATTGTAATTATACTTTTTCACGTTGATCTTTACTATTTCACCATATTTATATAATTTTTATTAACTTCGCCTTCACTAGAGTTAACGTTCACGCTGAACTTAAACCCAAGAAGATAGAGATTTATCATGTGACCCCAAAGACATATCAAAATAGTTTATTATAAATAATATAGTATGAAATTGAAAATCTTGAGTCATTTAGCAGTTGTATGTAGATGGTCTTCAAAACGAAATTTTGTTTGATCATCCTTATAAATTTCAAATTTCTTCAATACCTTTATTTCTCTTTTCCTTTTCTACAATCACTTCCGCATTATTCTTATCTTAAGTGACGTCCGCCTCATCATAATATCTCTCATTTTCGTCATGCAAGATTAAGTCACGTGTAGGTGAACCAAATTGACAAAAAGAAATATGATATTTTAGGTCTGATCCATACTTATGTTTTTGAAAAGCTCTAATTCGTATTAATGGGTGGATACGTATTAAGTGCGACCTTTTAAAACTAGGTTATATTATCACGAAAAGTGATTTTTCGCAGACTTTGTGAAGATTATTTTGAACAACTTATCTTTAACCAAAATTGGAGAGTTGATTATGAAACGCAATAATAGAGGTTGAAATAGCGTGGTGGTTGGGCATAATTTGAGGGTGGACATATTGATAACACATTTGACGGAATATTTGGTCTTCGTCTCCATGGACTTGTCAATCCTCACGTAATTGACGGGGTATCAATTGACTAGATAAGTCCATCATTATTTGGGAAATAGCGTGGTGGTTGGGTATAATTTGAGGGTGGACATATTGGTAACACATTTGATGGAATATTCGGTCTTCGTCTCCATGGACTTGTCAATCCTCACGTAATTGACGAGGTATCAATTGATTAGATAAGTCCATCTTATTTGGGAAATAGCGTGGTGGTTGGGGATAATTTGAGGGTGGACATATTGATAACACATTTGATGGAATGTTCGGTCTTCGTCTCCATGGACTTGTCAATCCTCACGTAATTGACGAGGTATCAATTGATTAGATAAGTCCATCTTATTTGGGAAATAGCGTGGTGGTTGGGGATAATTTGAGGGTGGACATATTGATAACACATTTGATAGAATGTTTGGTCTTTGTCTCCATGGACTTGTCAATCCTCACGTAATTGACGAGGTGTCAATTGACTAGATAAGTCCATCATTATCAAAAAAAAGTCTTATATCTATTGTAATTGTGCCAATTTAATCATAAACCTTTCTTCTTCTTTTTTTACAATTCAGTCATAATTTTTTTTGCATTTGTACTAATTCAATGCATTCGGCCAATTTTGGCCTATCGGCATTGACATAGACGCCGATTGGCACAAATCGTCTGGCCAACGCTAATGTGACAATTTTTAAATAATATTTTATTTCTCTTGGAATTTTTATTTTTTATTTTTTTTCATTTTGTTCCTACTCTTCTTTGTCTTTTTCCCATAGTGGCCAACGAGGGTCATGAACCCTTGCTAACCATTGGGCAAGGGCAGCCTTGCCATGGCCTCACCGGCCGCGAGCGAAAATGGTCTCACCTGTGATTGGGGAGGCCATGGCCACCTTCGAATGGGCTAGCAAGGCTACCCTTGCCTATGGCTTCTAGGCCTTCGTGAGGCACCTCATGGTCCTCCCCCCCACCTTCCTCTCTCTATGTGTACCAATGGTTGTTGGTCTTGATTGAGCGTTGTTGCCACACTTCAATTTTGATATAAGGCGGTCGTGCAAAGGCTTGGAGGCTACGGGTGAAGGTGGCCATGGCCTTGCAACCATAGAGGAGGCCGCCTTTGCCCGCGATCGGCAAGGCCATGGTGAGGCTAGCCTCACCCAAATCTAGGCCAAGCCGCCTCACCGGCAGTCCACAAGCCTCGCCTAGTGGCTAGCGAGCCTCACTAGCCACTGTATGGAAAAGAAAAGAAGAGTATGAAGAAAATGAAAAAAAAAAAAAAGAAAAAAAAAAAAAAAAAAAAAACTAATTAAAAGATTCAAAAAAATAAAAGGTAGAAATTTTTAGTACTCAATTGGTATAATTGAAATGTTTAGAACTGAATTGGTAGAAACACAATAGATATATGACTTTTTAGGTAATTTACCCAAATTTAATGCAAATTGTTAATACATTTGGCATTTCTATAACCTCAATTAAGAGGGCACCAAATAATATTTTCAGTGGTCTAATTTTTTTATTTGTTCAAAAGTGATCAGGTCTAATTAAGTGTATCTGATCAAGTCAAATTCAAATATATATGTTTTCCCCTATATTTGATGTTTTATCTCATGGAGCGTTCGCGTCACATGAAATTGCACTACCAGCTCTAAGAATGGGATAGGACGAGGCCATTTGACCATAATTAACGCGGGGATTGGGACTAGGCGCCCCTTATTCCCTCCATCCTAGGGCTAGGGGTGAGCTCAACTAGCAAGTAATTGCATTAAAAGTTAATTAAAAAAGAACGATGCGATAATACATTAGGAGATAATTTGAATGGGAAATACAAGTGTGAGGACTCAAAAGAAGCTTGTGGGTTTCATTCAATCGACCAATGGAAACTTCACAAATCATTTGATAAAGAGGATTTAATGCATATTCCTAGTACATTTAGCATTTCTTTAACCTCAATCAAGAAGGCACCATATAATATTTTCAGAAGTTATCATCAAATTTTTAATTGCAACCAAAATTAAATATATTACTCATAGATATAATATTTTTGGAACGCGCTTTCCTACAAACATGAGTTAAAAAAATTGAGATTGCATCAAGCTTGACTACTTGAGCTTGATGTTTCAGCTTTTGGTGCCTGACTTATAATTGACTTGGACTTTAAACCAATTTCGTGTGAAAAGCCAAAAGAAACAATCAAAAGCAAGGGAGAAAACTTTTACCAAAGACATGACAGATGTAAAAGGAATTTTGTGGAACGAGAGAAAAGAGTTTCAAATTAACTTCACCTTTTAATGAGTCTCATGTTCAGATAAATAATCGACGGAGGCACTTTTTGTCAAGGATATGAAAGCTTCATTCGTACTCGATCCTCTCGTGATTGACGGTAAATTATAAGGCACCAATTTGTTCATTCTTCAGTCTTTGGTCTTCATCTTCATGGACTTCATAGAATACGAGGCACCAATATTGATATTGCTTTTTCTCCACTCAACTTTATAAAGGAGTGTCCTATTGGACAATCCTATCTTATAGATTAGTATTGATATACCAAACCACATGGCAAATCAAAAGCAAATAATAAGCCATATTCGATAATTAATGACAATATGCCATGTCACTTATTACACCAAATTTATGAAACATTCTTAGTGTTTTTGACATTTCTATTTCTTGTTTTGGTTGTAAACGTGAAAACTAGTGAGATGTTGATAAATGAATGACACCACTACATGTACTAAGACTTTACTCGAATGTTCTAAATGAAATGGTGTGTAGTGCGGTATGCACCTATGTCACCAAATAAGTGTGGAATTAGTATTATTATGGAGTTTGTGAAAAGGAGAAAAGAGATCAATTGAGCAAGATCAATTTAAGGAAATTTAATTTTCTATTCCACCATCATTTCTTCTCAAAATTACACAAAGTGCTCTCACGCATTACTAGGAGCCTCCATTAAAATTTGACTAACAATCATTGAAGCAATCCAATGATGCATATAGCACTTTGCCTTTACAAGATTCAAGAAATAACTCCCAAGGGGTGGGACTTTGTCCCAAGTGATACTTAGTTCTAGAGCTGAGGAAAAAAAAAAAAGATCTAAGCAATGAGTTGGCTTAGATCAGATGGCCAACATTTTCATGTTCAAAGAGGTCCGACATGACATTTAGGACTCCCCCTATCCTTCTTTGTTATTACTCTCAACTTTTTTATGGTGTTTCCTATTAGACGATGCTATGCTATATATTAATGTTTGAATCGACAGCACAGCGGAAGCGGATCGTAATTTTGTAATTATGTCGGGAGTTATAGAAATCGTCACAAATAAAACGAGGAACAATAAAAAAAAAAAGGACACCAGAAATTTACGTGATTCGATCCAAATATCGGAACCTACGTCCACGGGGAGAGCCAGCAAAATAATCCACTATAAATCAGAGAATTACAATATTACAATCACTTATATACTCAAGTGTTTCCCAGCCCTACTTTATACCCGATACAAACTGTGTTTAACAACTCAGCTCAATGGACTCGACTCTGCACAAACCTCTCTGAGCTCACGTCTCTCTCTCTCTCGCTCTTTATTTTCGCTGCTTCTCGAGCTCCAGACGTCTTCTCCTTTAATCGGTGGAAGGGAAGGAAACAAAACAAAAACTGTACTCCACAAATGTCAACACCGTGCCGATCTTCAAAGCATGCGCCTCCATGCAATTAATGATAGCGTGTGTGAGCGTATGACCATCATGCACTGAAACAAGAAGAATAGCTTCTGCCTTCCCTCATTTGTCCACAACAAGACGAAAGAAGTTCACAAAAGATGACCAAGAAGAGGGAGAGAGTTCGGCGCCTACATGATAGGCTTCTGAGGCAGCAAGTGCTGACCAACTTTTTCTACGAGCATGCATGCACATGGCCATGTGCATGCATTTAATTCGGACGATCAACCCACCTTATTTCATGCTGACAAATGAGAAGAATCCCATGGATTGTAGCCTTCATTTCCAACGTGAAGTGCAGATCGAGGGCGGGATCCTTTCGGCTCCTATCACACGCCATTTCTCATTAAAAGCTTTGCGGACGTTCTTTCTCGTTTTGGCATGTAAATCGTTTTATGCGTATCGGGTATCGTATATGAATTCAAACTCGAGACATAATTTAACAGTTAATATTAATATACTAAACCGAATACCAGACTCTGAGTGGACTATAAGTCATATTCGATAACTAATAACAATATGTCACGTCAAATTCATCAAACAATATCCCCGCACAAGAGGACTCTCTCTTTGGCGAAGCCAAAAAAGGGGACGCCCCAGTGACGCTCTCTTTGATCGCACGGAGTTCTGAAAACGGTGGATTTTGTGATGTGAATCGCACAACGAGTTGTTCTATCAATAAACACTATGAGTTTAGATGTAATCAAGGCATGGAAGACACTCGAACTTGCGAGTAATTGTAACTCTATGGTTCTCCGAGTATCAGTGGATTATAGTTACTTACTCTTCCAGTTGCGTAAGTATCGATTTTGAGACCGAATCACGTAAATCTCATAAGTTATTTATTATTTCTCATTTATTTCCTTGGTGATTTTGTATTAATTAATTAATTACAAAATTTAGTTAGTTTTCATATTATTTCACAAGTCTTCGGTCTTCGGTCTTCAGGAGAGAGAAAGTTCACAGAACTTCCCATGATGGAGTTAGTCAATAATTGATTTGTGCGCAGAGTAAAGGTTTATAAATTCAGCTCAGACTGAAAGTGGATCACTGGATCACTAGACGAGATGGGGAAACAACTATTTCTTATTCTCAACTTTGTTCTCTTGTGGTGGTGGAGCTCAATCACAATCTCCGGATCATACTCGCAAAACCAAACGGATCGGCTCGCATTAGCCTTCTTCAAAAATGCAATACATGAAGACCCATTCGGAGTCTTGAGCTCTTGGAATGATTCTACCCATCATTGTGAGTGGCAAGGTGTTTTGTGCAGCAAAAGGCATCCTGGGAGGGTCACGTCCCTAGTCCTAAAATCGCAAGGCTTGGAAGGCTTCCTATCTGCTCACATAGGTAATCTCTCTTTCCTAAGGGTCATGGTTTTACAGAACAACAGCTTCCATGGCGAAATCCAACCACAAATCGGCAACTTGTTTCAGCTCCGTAATCTCGATCTTAGTAACAACTCATTTGTCAGGCCAATACCCTCCAATCTTTCCTACTGCTTGAACCTCGAGATCCTGAATCTCATAGATAACCAACTTGAGGGAGGAATTCATTCCGATCTTGGTTCTTTAACAAGACTCAAAGTCTTGGGCTTGTCTACGAACAGACTCGTAGGTCCTATTCCTCGTTCGATTGGAAACCTCTCGCAGCTACAAAAGCTCTCCCTGGCACAAAATGTGTTGAGCGGAGAAATACCCAAGGAATTGTCCAGACTCAAGAGATTGACACTTTTCAACATATTTTCCAACAAACTAACCGGTGAGGTTCCAACAGGGATTTTAAACATCTCTGACCTTCATGTATTCAGTATTAGTCATAACCAGTTGTGGGGAAGTTTTCTCAATGATGTCGGCACCGCTTCTCCTTCTCTCTACTTCCTTGGCGCCAACTATAACTTGTTCACCGGGATGATTCCATCAACGTTAACGAATGCCACAGGTCTTGAGCTGCTTTTACTTTTGAACAACAATTTCCATGGGCCAATACCGAAAAATCTAGGAAGGCTAAAGGGCCTTTACAAGATTGCATTGGCTGATAACCACTTGCAGGATGACTTGAGTTTTATTTCTTCTTTAGTTAATTGTTCCAACTTAAAAACTCTCGAGATGGCAGATAACTTAATTCACGGATCGTTGCCAAGATCCTTCTCCAATCTCTCCACCAGCATTAAGTGGATTTCTATGCCAAACAATCAGATACAAGGATCTCTTCCTTTAGCCCTTGGACATCTCTTCAACTTGTCTTTCTGGGATTTAAGTAATAATTTTCTAACTGATTGCATTCCTCATTCCATCGGAGCACTTTCCAACTTGCAGCATCTTGGTTTAGGCGGGAACAGGTTTACTGGAGAGATACCGTCTTCTATTGGTAACATTACGTTGTTAAATGTCCTTGACCTTTCCTTCAACATTTTCCAAGGCCACATACCACAAAGTCTCGGCAACTGCAGGCAACTAATTGCGCTTTATCTTTCAAACAATAACCTAATTGGCTCAATTCCTGCCGAAATCGTGGGCCTTTCTTCCTTGTCAATCGCGTTGAGTTTAGCAAATAATAATTTAAGTGGATCTCTTCCATTGCAAGTTGGATCTTTAAAGAACCTTGGCAACTTAGATTTGTCTTACAATAGACTGACCGGCTTAATTCCGGCGTCCGTCAGCGAGTGCTTGGTATTGGAACGACTTCACTTAGAAGCTAATTCTTTTCATGGTCAAATCCCCGAAGCTTTACGTCCATTACGGGGTCTACAAGAGCTGGACCTTTCCAATAATAATTTTTCTGGTCCAATCCCAAGCTTTCTCACAGAGCTCCCACTACTCGAGTACTTGAATTTGTCCTTCAATCAACTAGAAGGACAAGTTCCAGAGCGTGGAGTTTTTCTTAATGCAAGTTCTGTATCGATTTATGGAAATACGAAACTCGTGGAGGTGTTCCCAGTCTGCTTCCTCTTTGCAAATCATCAAGCTCTAAGAAGTCTTCTTCAACCAAGGCTAGAGTAATATATGGGGTAGTTGGCAGTTTGTCATTTTTAGCTTTGTTGCTCTTATGTCTCTCTATCTTTTACCACAAAAAGAAGCAGACGACAACCATTGCCTCCACTTCATTATCTTTCGAGAACCAATTCTTGAGGATTTCTTATGAAGAACTCCTGAGAGTGACTAATAGATTCTCCGAGACCAATTTGATTGGTAAAGGGAGATACGGCACGGTTTTTAAGGGGATTCTTGATGGCGGTGCCACGGTGGCAATAAAGGTGCTCAATCTAATGCAAAGAGGTGCTTCAAGGAGCTTTATCTCCGAATGTCGAACTCTAGGAACCATTAGACACCGAAACCTCGTGAAGATACTAAGTGTCCGTTCGAGCGTGGACTTTCGTGGCAATGACTTCAAAGCTCTAATATATGAGTTCATGGCTAATGAGAGCTTGGAGGAGTGGCTACACCTTGGGACTATGGGACGAGATGATGAGTGTAACGAATCGAGAAATCTGAGACTAGTCCAGAGGTTAAACATCGCCATCGACATAGCTACTGCGATCGAATATCTCCACAAGGGTTGTTGTCCAGCAATCGTTCATGGAGATTTGAAGCCAAGTAATGTGCTTTTGGACAATGACATGGTGGCTCGAGTTGGAGATTTTGGGCTTGCAAAGATCATTTCAACAGTGTTTGTCGAAGCCACAGGAGTTCAAGACCAGGGTAGTTCAACTTCAACCATAGTCAGAGGATCCATTGGCTATGTGCCTCCTGGTATGAAATTGTCATATTTTCTCGATTATTTGTTATTTGATTGCGATAGTAATATGAGTGTGCCAAAAGTTTAAATAAACAATGATTCTTGATGTTATGTTATGTTTTGTATGCTCTGACACCTCTTTCTCATAGCTCAATTTCTCTTTCCCCTATTAATAGCATCCGTAGAAAAAGAAAATACATATCTTTTTGTACAAAAAAAATTACTAGTAGCTTGTCCTAATTGTATTTGAAATTAAGATGAGAATGAACCATCGTAATTTTGATCAATGAGTGGAAAATTTTTGGACAAAACTTGTGAATCCATGCGAATAATTAGATTAAGCATATTGCGTCATCTCATACTTATATTTTCTTTCTATAATAAGTATTTTGTCTCACATAACGTTCTTGCCACTAAAACGGATTGTGATTCTCTTTTGGTAAGTCATGACTTCATGGCAGACCCTTTCATGACCTATAATTTAATATTTGAAAGATATATTAGATGACATGACATTTACGCTAGAAATTATTGGAGGATACACTAATTGACAACATGATGAGCTCTATCTAACTTTCACTTTCCCTAAACTTCTTGGTTAGAGCATATTAAGACAAATCTACGCATTTACTAGTATAAATCCATCACCGTCAACAAATCACTCTAAGCCTCTTCTTTTTCCCCCACCGTGTTCGTTTCTTGCCTGTTCTTCTAGGCATTTTCTTCTCATCTTTGCATAAAAGAAAGTGTGGTATAGGTATTAAACAGAATCTGGATCATCAAAATGACAAGCCCCGTGTGGATCTCACATGTTTCCAATAAAAAAACCGGCGATTCAAATTTAGTTAACACATAAACTTCTACCAAGGCCTTCATCGAACATATATTCTTCTTTTCCTGTTTTCACCCATGCCCTACTAGAGGACAAAGCCACTCTTGATGTTTAGGCAATTTGTGTAGTAAACATGCGACAACTTTTGTTGCACTTAGTAGTTTTGGAGAAGAAGAGTTCATATGTTGTTAACTGATCTTTGGTGCACTTTATACATTCCAAAATCTCATTTCTCTACTGTTGATGCATTTCTCAACGGTTGATGCACTTTATAAGAGTTCGTACGACAGGTACTAAACATCAGTCATGTACAGTAAACTATTTAAAAATTATACAAAGAGAAATGAAAGCAAAAAACCAGTAGGGGGCTTTAGGACCCCTTGCCTTGCTCTAGCAGACGATCGATTGGCTTCTGCCGTGCATGGCAAGCCCGACAGAGAAGTCAGTCAAGGCTTGCAAGCCATCGCCTTATGTTGGTAGCGATTGGTGCGAGCCCTCACAACTGTCCTTGGGCAAGCTCTTGCAAATAGACATCAAGAAAAATCCCATGTGATTTAAGAACTTTTTCTATACAATTAATTCAAGAAAAAGTATCTATTCATTCCTATTTAATGTCTTGATGAAATTTTCAGAGTATGGCATGGGACACAAGGTTTCCACACTTGGGGATGCATATAGTTACGGCATTCTATTACCGGAGATGTTCACCGGAAAGAGACCCACCGAAGAGGCCTTTGGGCACCATCTTAACCTGCACAACTTCGTCCGAATGGCTCTTCCGGATCAAGCAATGGACATCGTAGACTTAAGGCTTTGGAGTGAAGCTAGTGATCGACATCAAGAGATCAAGATTAGAGATTGCGTTATCTCTGTATTCGAAGTTGGAGTCGCATGTTCAATGGAATCACCGCCGGATCGGATGGATATGACCGAGGCAATTAGGAAATTACACTTGATCAAGGTGAGTTACGAAGCCAAAGAGAGGAGGATTGGTATGTAGCTAAATCAGTTTTCTCATTTCATCTTGGAACTCTTTCACTAGTAGAGAAAATCATCGTGCAAAGGCAGTGCTAGCAAATTGACATGAATGTCTCCCTCACTAGCCTGCCTACCCATACCCATTATGTGTATTTTTTATAATTACACCAATATCTATATTTAATAATCGTAGAAAGTGGATGTATGGTGTTAAGTCTATCTATTTCCACCAAGTAACCATGTAAAAGTTAATGAATTTGCTTATTTGCCCGGTTCTCTTCATTTCTGACACTATTGTGGATTGATGCATTGCTTAATTACCATGGCTGGGTCATTGCCCTTGCCCCTCTCTCTCTCCGCGCGCTTGTGTACTAGAATGTGACCTCACAAGCTCAAGGTCAACTCTTAATGTCATGCTTAACCGAGAGCCCACGGTCAATTTGGAGACCAAGCTTGATCAAATCCAAAGACAAGGAGAGGGAGGCAACCTCATCACAAGATCATGAGCTCAAGGCCAACTCTTAATGTTGCCATTGAGAGTAACCTCACTGTCAATTGGAAGTCATGCTTGATCAAATTTGGGCGACGTTACCACCAAAATTATGTTGTGGTCATGTTGCCGACACCGGCTGCCACCGCGTGTGACCCCTACCTCCTCTCTGAACCTCCTTTTCTTTATCTTTTTTATTTGCTATGTCATCGAATTACAGAGTTTTTATATTTACTTTTTTTTTATTGATAGAGATATAGAGTTAACAAAGGCATAAATAGGACAAGATCAAAAAGGGAACATGGATGCATATATGTTGCACTTGTCAATGTGCTTATTACATTGTCTAATTATCCTCGTCAAGTCTTCCCACTCAACTAACCCTATCTCTTTCTTCACCATTAGCCACCGTATCTGGCCGTTGTGGCCAATTGTCATCACAGTCGCCTCCCCCACGTCTTGCCACTTTCTCCTTCGTGTTATCCACAACCATCTCTGCTCTCTCTATTTGCTGACCCAACACTCTCCCTCACTCTATCTCTTCCCTCACCACCAAATCTCTGTGAGGTCTCGGCACCACCATTGATGACCTGATCTGGCCATGGCCTTGAGATCTCACCAAGATCTTAGTGGACAGGCCAGATAAGGGGGAGGCGTCACCAGATCTGGAGACGACCCTCTAACCTCATCACTGTCGACAACTTAATCGTAATAACTAGGGGAGCTTGATGCGAGGTCTTGAGACCAGCCAGAGGCATGAACTTGACGTTTAGGCAGGCTCAGCCGCCCTTAGAGAGAGAGAGATTGGTGTTGGGATTTTGAGAAGTAATGGTGTAAGGAGTGAAATTAATAAGAGAGAATCGTGTCTTGGTTTGGTGTTGGAGACAACGGATAGGTACATAAATGGTACAATGGATCTGCATCCAAGGGACATAAATAGGGATGGTGAAGGCCATAAAATACAATGCCTTAGATCTAGCATAAAATATGTAACCAGACGGCATAGTCACAAAAACACGAAGCAAACATAGACTAATTCATAATATGAACGGCCTAGGCTATTTTAGGCTCTACATTACTAGCCAACTGTCAATAGAGTGCGAGGTCTTACAATAGTGTGCCATCAAGAAGCTCAAGTTCGGCATTAAGATCACCAATATCAGGGGGCGGTAGACTTCCTGGATTGAGATCAAAACAAGAACAATATAGTGAGAAAATGTTGAATTGTGTATTGCTTTAATGAACAATGTATAACATTATACAGGCACTTGTATCCAGAACAATAAACACAAAATGAGAAGTAAGCTAAATCAGGATTTAATAAAAACACCGGAATCAGTTATGACCAATTACAATCCACACAAAGTCACATAAACTTGCACATTCCCTAACGATTGGAATTCATCATAACAATAAACAAGTGCTTTTAAGAATTTCTCTATGAAAGTTTGAGGTTGAAATTACTCACGCAAATTTGTTTTATAGATTAGAAACTTTTCTTTTTTTTCACTTTTTTGGTCAATATAGTAGAGACTGTTGAGATAAGTGGCCCTGGCTATATTAAAAAAGAAAACAGCACTCTCCTGCAATTAGCTTACGATTAGCGAACAACTAGCTAACAATCATCACATGAGTCCTTCCTCTAGTAGCATATAGCATAAAAGTCGAAAGAGCAAGAGTACTTGAAATTTGCCAAAGCCATTTCAAGCAGTTGCAAATATTGCTAATCTGCTTAAGTTGCTTTTATGTGCAACATGTTATGCATCCATATTTTTCAAAACTAGCTATTTCTAATACTAAAATCTAACAACCGAATCAAGGCCTATTTTTCTTACCAATTTCCCATTTTTATTTTCCAGAATTATTTTCGTTTTCTTATCTTATTCTTGATCCCTCCTCTGAATCAAATCTTCACTCAGATACTCCATGAATTTCAGCATCACCTCAGTCAAAGCAATTGGCAAAAAAACATGCCCAGTGATTAAGAAATTATGAAAGAGAGTGACCAGCAAAGGAATGGTGATGACAGCCCATATCCGGCGAGTTCAAGGCACAGCAAAATGGTTACTTGTTGAAAAACTTTCACCAATTCACCTAACAATCTCCTAAATCATCATACATGTTCAAATGATAAAAATGACATCACAAGAAGTCCAAATTGAACTCCAATTAGATAAGCCAGCAAATCCAAATTTCATTCCACCATGATCAAATATGCCAATGGTTCTATTTCTTTCAAAATTGACATGTGTTCTTAACACCCATTCATTGCCCACTAATTTTATGAAAAGTACATGCAAGTATCGGCTATATGAATAAACGTCCAGGCTGCAAAGCAGAATACAAAACACACACTCCAATTATGATTTAATATCAAATCAAAACTTTGTTTAATCCCTGGCTTCAATCAATCGAATGAGTTTCTGTATCCATAAAGGTGCTGAGGTAACCGTTAAGCAAAGCCTACTAAAAACTCGGTTTCAAATTCGCAAGAAAAGCAAAAAGAGAAAACGAGGAGAGAGAGAGAGAGAGAATAGGAAAGCAGGATTCGCCTGTACTGAATTGATCTTTCCTCACCAAATATACGTGCATATACCGGTACTCAAACCTTTCAAGTTGAGAGCAATGCGGATATGGAAAGAGCTAGAGTTTCTACCAGTGCTGTCCAACTTCGACTCTGTCCTCCCAGGGCCTTGAAACACAGCAATAACAAAGATGTGAATGACGGACAGAAAAGGAAACATGTAATGAAGACAATGAAAAGCAGAGAGAAGATAGAGAGTCCATATTAATGATTGTGGCCTTGTCAAGTCCAGTCAGCGAGCTTCTCTGAACTTCTATTTTGAGAGATAAGCTCTCGGCAGCATATTCAGCAGATTTCAGCGAAAACCATTGCTCATTCACAAGCGAGACATGTCCATAAACATAACATTGTAAGCACTAGCAGAAAAAGATGACAAGTCTAATCCAACAAATAGAGTATTAACAAGTTGAAACCACGGTTCCACTCGAATTTGGCAAACATACTTCAGTATCGATTTAGTTCATATAGGACTCATGTGCAAGAATGGACAAACGACCAATGTACCACTGATTAAATGAGGACCGAAATTCTTTACAATCTCAAAGCATGAATAGCAAACAGAGAAGATGTTAGCATGGCACTGTGAAGATTTAGCTAAAACATACTCACTTCTTTACTCTTCACTCATTTACACATATACATGCACAAGCACTCCCCAAGCACCTCACTTCTCTCTGTTTTTCCTCAGGCTTTTTGATGTTCCAAAGAACTAATCCATCCAAGGTAGGACCTTCTGGGCTCTCAATAGATTCAAGAGTAAGACATCTCTCTTATTTACCCCAGTCAGAATTCACCAGTCCATGTATTTTGCACGACAAACAGTTCTACCTTCTGGACAAAATCGCATTATGATGCAAGCCAATAGGCGCATCTGCCTCTTGAGAAATTTTCTATGCTATCATATCAATATGAAAGCTTCCCCGGCCACTATGACTAATAGCAATCAGCGCAATTGAGAAATCCTCGATTAGCCCACACAACAGCTCAAAGGAAATTCACGAGTGTAATAAAATTCGCAAGTGTATAATTATTAAGCATCGTTAAAGCACATACCAAATCAAGACCACAACACCAATCAGCCCGAGCAAGAGAATACACAACCAGCGAGCATAATCTCAATCCGGCGGATATAATCCATCAGATGCCAAAATGAACTCATGACCCCTTGGGTATACATAAGTCGACATGCTTTGCTCATCCAGATATTTGATTAACATGTATCTATACTTGGCATAAGATCAGAATCAGAGACAACATATATGGATGGATTTGAACAACAATTCAAGTAGTCATGGCATATGGAGATCTCAGCCATAGTCTAAAATCCCTGGAAAGAGAGGAGCTGTAAGTGAGTCGAACATGTACATTACGCAAGAATCATTCCAGACACCAAAGCATAAGAACGCTTCTCAAAATCGTATTCCGAATTCGTTCAGGCATTTTAACGAATGTTTGGTGGTTAGTTCAAAAATAGAACACAGAGTCATTATCGAAGAGTCATTTCCGATATATACAAATACAATGACATCAGAACGTAGTTAAACTACTAACAGATCCACAATCACCATTCTACTTTCACTCAAAACCGTAATTAAAAATCTCGGATTCAACTCAGTAAAACAGAGCAATTATGTACATCCCTCGGAGTCCGTCTTTGGCCAAGAACAGCCATGGAATAGCGGACCGAATCTCTGAGCTCTTCGGGGCCATCACGAGACATGGAACCCCACAATGCTGGCGTAGCATCGCGCCCTGGTGAAAATCGAGAAGTCGTCGATGGTGAAGATCATCGAGCTCTCGTCGCACAACATCAGGCACGTGCGAGGCTAAGGAGAATAGAATATCAGCAGCTGCTGGAATGGGAACGCCAGAGACGTCATCTTCTCGATGGGTTATAAAAACATGCTAGAGTGAGTGATTCCGACTTCGTCTGTGAAGTTCCTAGTAGTATTATCTCTAAATGAAAACTTATTTTTCAGAAAAAAAACCAACCAAGGACTTGGCATCGGTTGTCGAATTAGCTAGAGAAGCACCGAAATTCATTTCTTGAAGAAGAAATAATGGGTAAATCGAATGCATGCATCCCGAGTTCATCTGAACAATTGAATCTGGTAAATCACACACACACATATACATATATATATAAACCACGTTGGACAATCCAGAAACAATTAGGTTTCCACACTCATGCATGCAATAACCTTCCTTTTCAAGAAGAGAGAATGGATCGTGCTGATAATAAACCCTCTCAATTCATGAGACAACATATTACTGGTTACTTTTTATATGCCTACCATGGTCGTCCGCTAGATGAGAAATTAGACAAAAGCTCACGTGATTAGAGCATTATTCATATGGCGCTCTTACTTTTAAATGTGAAACCTTTAATATAGACAAAAAAGAAAAAAAAATGCAAGACATTTGAATATTTCATATGTACAAATCTAATTATCTCACATATCATTCAACCAACTATTGAATCATCACCTTGCAAGATGTCGGAATCAAAATCCACCCTTGAAGTCAAATCATCTCCACCCCAAATCTCCTAAGAAGGTGGGGATTCGAACTCCCATCTTCCCCTTCTCATGTGGAAAGGATGGCTAAATGCTAGTAACTATATATTACCATGATTGATATACGTATTTAAGCCCGGCCTAGTAGGATAGGATGGTTTGCAGTTTGTATTCTCTAGGCCTCACATGATGGGAGGTCGGGTGAAAATCTAGAGTTTTAGCCACAAAATAAAATAAAATAAAAAATAATCCCCCACACCGTTATAATGCATCTAGAATTATAATTATTGGGAGACACAAAAAACAAACCAATACTTTGCATTATCTATTGTTACAATTTCTTCAACTTCAGGTGAAAAGTACGTGGCTTTTAAAGGCTTATGAGTCATGACGAAACGTACATAATTAAAGGATAAAGGAGAATTTATGCAATAATTTATAATTTGGGGGATAGAAGGGATTTGTATTTTTTGTCCACAAATTATATATCTATCTATGCTACCTTTAAATTATCATTCCGGTTAACATATAAGCAGGCAAAGCTCTAAGGACATAACAAAGTGAAAATTTAGGACAAATATGAGAACATTTGATAAATTGTTGTTTAGCAGATGTATATTGTAGCAGATGATAAACTGCTGTAGAAGGAACTATTAAATGAACATAGACTTAGAGGTGTCAAAATGGGTCATGAAGCCATTTTTTGACCATATATTTGGGGCTAGGTTGTAAATGGGTTGTTAAACACTTGAAGGGTTGGGTGAAATTAAGTTTAAAATATTGAAGTTCAACTAGAGTGGGTCATAAATGGGTGTCTAGAGAACCCATTTATGATCCATTTAAAAATTAAATTTGTATCAGTTGGGTAAGGGAATTTGGACCATATGTTTTTTTTTTTTTTTTTCTAGAGTTGACTTTCAATATGCAGTGCTTTGCCTTTACAAGATTAAAGAGATGGCTCTCATGATGCAGAACTTTGTCCCACATGGCACTTTGCCCACCGTGGACCTAATTTGACCAACGCAAATTCTCAAGTCGGAATAGGCCCAAGCCGAGATTTCGGGCTCCCCCTTTTTTCCAAGGGCAATTTGCACCTTCGGGCTCGAGAGAGGCTCCAAATGGCCCAAACCGGCTGAACTATATCTAAAAATATATATATTTCAATATTAAATAGAAAGCATATATAATAGAAAATACATTATTATTAATAATAAATCTTTAAGTAATTTGTAAATAAGTTGAAGTTAACATATGAAAAAGAGTACTTTTTAGGCCCAAAATATAATAACGGATCGTTTTTTACTTTAAAAAGAAAGAAGAGAAATTCGGATGAGCTTCGAATTGGTTCGAAGCAAAGGACTTTTGGAAGTTCTATGGACTTGTCAATCATTAGGTAATGACTTCCTTTTTATTGGGGTTCAAGTAATGGTCGTTAGCTTACATGCCACATTTGATGGAATGAATGTTTAGTCTTTTGTCTCCATGGGCTGCTCGATCCTCTCATGATTGACGGTGAATGTAAGGGACCAATTTGTTCAGTCTCTAGTCTTTGGTTTTCACATCCAAGGACTTCGTAGAATAAGACGCACCAATATTAATATTGCTTTCTCTCCCCTCAACTTTTTAAAGGAGCGTCCTCTCGGACAATGCTATCTTATATATTAGTATTAATATACCAAACCACATGGCAGACCATAAGTGAATGATAAGGCACCAATTTTGCATTCATTGGTAGGCTCGAACAATACATTCTAGGGCCTCGTCACTAAGTGGGCTAGGCTGACAGCTTTGAGGCTCATTCTAGTCTCCCTATTCATTTATGAAAGTTACTTTGATAAATATTAGTTTTAGATTATTTACCTTGAAATACAAACTTTGTTAATATTGGAAGAGAAATTAAGGCTTAAAACAGAAAAAGAAAAGTATTTTATGAAAAATTTAAACTAAAATACAGCAGAAGTATAAAACTATTTTCTATTTATGTTTTCCATTTTATCTAATATTTAGCTCAGCCTTTTTTTGTCCTAAAAAAAAGACATACCAATAAATTCTAGTAGGCGAGCTAGACACTTGCCAAAACTTGCCAGTTTGCATTTGTACACAGCCCCTAAAAGTTCGAATCAAACATGTTCAGTGATCCAATCTAGTAAGTGTACCTGATCTCGCCATATTCAGATATGTTTTCCCCTACGTTTGATTATTTATCTCTTAGAGCATACGAAATGGATGGGACGAGACCTCTTGACTATTAATTAACGTGGGGATTGGGACAAGGCGCCCTTATTCCCCGCATTCCACGGCAAAGGGTGAGCTGAGCTAGTAATTAACTGCATTAATTTTTCTTAAAGAAAAGATGCGGTAATACACTAGGAGATAATTTTAATGGAAAAGAAAAGTGTGAGGACTCAAACAAGCTTGTGGGTTTCATTCAATTGACCAATGGAAACTTCACAAATCATTTAATAAAGAGGATTTAATGCTCATTCTTGGTACATTTAGCATTTCTCTAACCTCATTAAAGAAGGCGCCATATAATCTTTTCGGAAGCTATCATCAAATTTCCACTTGTAACCCAAAATAAATATCTTACTCATGCATTTAATATTTTTGGAACTCGCTTTCATGCAAACATAATTTTAAAAAGTTGAGATTGCATCAAGCTTGACTACTTGAGCTTGATGTTTCAGCTTTTGGTGCTTGACTTGTAATTGACTTGGACTTTAAAGCAATTTCTTTTGAAAAGCCAAAAGAAATAACCGAAAGTAGGGGAGAAAACTTTAACCCAAGATACGGCAGATGTAAAAGGAATTTTGTGTAAAGAGAGAAGAGTTTCAAGATAACTTTACCTTTTCATGAGTCTCATGTTCATATAAAGAATCAACGGAGCCACTTTTAGTTAAGGATGTGAAAGTTTCATTCCTGCTGGATCCTCTCATGATTGACGGCGAATATAAGGCATCAATTTGTTCAGTCTCCGGTCTTCGGTCTTTGTCCCCATGGATTTCATAGAATACAAGACACCAATATTAATATTGCTTTCTCTCCCCTCAACTTTTTGAAGGAGTCTCCTATTGGACAATGCTATCGGATAGATTAGTATTAATATACCAAACCACATGGCGGATCGAAAGTGAATGATTAGCCATATTTGATCATTAATGATAATATGCCACGTCACTTATTACGATATATGAGACATTCTTAGTGTTTTTGACATTTCTCTATATTGCTTTGGTTGTAAAAATGAAAACTACCGACACGTTGATATATGAAAGACACCACTACATGTGCTAAGACTTCACTCAAATTTTCTAAGTGAAATGGTGTGCAGTGTGGTATGCACCCATGTCATCAAATAAGTGTGCAGTTAGGATTAGAATGGAGATTGTCAAAAGGGGGAAAGAGATCAATTGAACAAGATCAATTAAAAGAAATTTAGTTTTCTATTCCACCATAATTTTTTCTCAAAATTACACGGTGCTCTCAACCATCATTAGGAGTTGCCATTCAAGTTTGTCTGACAATCGTTGAAGCAATTCGATGATGCCTTCCATATAGACAATCCAACAAATCTAGAGATGGCCCCATGGATTCACGACATGCTTTTCACCATATAGCACTTTGCCTCTTTACAAGGTTCAAGAAATAGCTCCCGAGGTGTAGGACTTTGTCCCGCATAACATTTAGTTCTACGGGTGGAAAAAAAAGAAGATCTAAAGAACAATTTGGCCTAGATCATACGGCCGACTTTTTCAGGTTTGAAGTGGCCCAGGCTGAAATTTAGGATTCCCCCTTATTCTTTTTCGAGCCAATCCGCACTTTCAGCTTTAGCATCTTCGGGATCTCAGGACTAATGTGGATCGAACTGGTCAAATTATATATTAAAACTAAAAAATATAATCAAAAGATTAATAATTAATGTAGAAGATGTTTTAATTATACTCCGAACACTTGAATAAACTCATAAGTAAGTTAAAATATGAACATATAAAAAATGATTTATGAGGCCCAAAATATAATAACTAATCTATTTTTAATTCATAAAAAATGAAACAAAAATAAACTAAAAATATTAAACTATAATTTTTCCCAAAAATAGGCTCTCTAGTCTCTCTTCCCCTCATTGGTACCATGGATAGTGTGTCGTATTAGACAGTGACAAAGAGGTCAGATTGCTTTTCACAGAATGATCCAGAGCTTTAGCGAATCAATTAGAATATTTTAATGCAAAAATCACTTGTAATTTTCTTGAATCCAAGTGCACGGGACGTAATCTCTTTTCACAATATGACTCATGTACATTTCTTTTGAGGGGCCAAAGGAAGTTCCCACGGGCTTTGATGACTTGAGCAGGAAAAGTATTGGACTAATTGCATGATGCACCGCACTCAATAACTATAAAAATGATTTTTGTTTCAATAATGATAAAGATCCCGACACTCGCGCATCACACCACGATTAAAGAAATTAAAAATAAAAACTTTGCTGTAATAAAAGTGAGTTTTGCTTTCACATTTCTAGATTGAAAAGATGCCCAAAATCCATTTCATTCGACCAGAAAAAAAATTTGTTGGGTGACTTTTTCATTCAAAAAGAGATCATGTGGAAAATCTTGGCAAAGTTAGTTGATTTGTCATGTGATGATTTGATCTTTGTGTTCATATTGACCAAGTAAATATTATTAAACTGTGCTACATTGCAAACTAGAAATGGACAATAAACCATATTTAATAATAATATGCCACATTACTTATTATACCAAATTTATAAAACAGTCTTAGTGTCGGACCTTCTCTTTCTTGTTTCTGTGGTCAAAGTGAAAACAAACCAAACCTTAAAATATGAATAACACTACAGGTACTAAGACTTTACTAAATTAAATGGCGTGCTATCCCCGTGTGATCAATTAAGTGTGGAATCAAAATAGGAATAATATTTGCAAAAAAAGGGGAAAACATAAGTTTTAGAACATGTTTGCACTTTTTAAAAGTCTTAGGACTCAATTGCACTTTGTTGATAAATTTTAAAACTCAATTGCACATTTCGAAAGTTTTAGGACTTAATTACACTTTCGTAATAAATTTTAGAACATCCAATGCACTTATCCCTAATTGATCCTACCCCATTTATGTTTATTTTCCCTTTTAATATAATCGTCAGTTTGGTCGCCGACTTCACACCAATTTGATGGTACGTCGCAAGCCACACAGCCGCCTTGTCAGTTAGTAAGAACTTTCTAGTAAAGTACCGGTGACATTACTCTTGAAATACTTGTATCAGTATTCCCACTAAAACATTACATCTCTAGACACTTTATATGTTGAGGAAATGCAGTGGGTTCACGTCAATTAGTTCTCAATTGGGGTGGTTAATTTCCACATGGTACTTACATAATCTAAACTTAAATGGACTCACATGAGTCCAATGGACATACTACCTCGATGAACACATTGACCAAGAACTCTTGAGGTTTCCTAATCAGAATATCTCATAAACAGGTTCAACAGTTTGTTAGGATTGTCAATTATCTTAGAACTTTCTTCCCAAAAGTCTCTAAATTTTTGCACCCCTTGCAAAAGCTCTTGAAGAAGAATCCACTCCAATGGAAAAGAGAGCACAATAATGCAGTTGAGGTGTTAAAGGAGGAATTGCTGCATCTTCCCCATTGCAAGTTCCTTCTCACCACAAGCAAATTTAGCGAACTGATGATAATGAAATGTATTGGATATCAGTTTTGCTTCAGGAAATTGATGGAAAGAGATACATCTATGAACATAAGAGAGGACGGTTTTCACCTATCAAACTTCACTAACACTCTTCACTCAAAGAAACCTTAGCTGTTAAATGAAATCAAGGAAATTGAATTCCATCTTATTGTTTATCGTATCTTTGTCCAAACAAAATTCATCCTTTCCCCAGATGGTGAAATTTAAAAGCCAAAATGGTTTCTCATCCTCAATTTGTTTGATGGGCAAAATAGTTTCCAAAATACTATTTGGAAACCAAATTCATTAAAGTATAGGGGAACATCCTTGTAGATCTTCTTTCAAGACCTAAAGGCATCTCATCCTTTTACACATTTACTTTTGACCAATTGCGAATTAGTACCACAAGGGAAGGGTGAAAAGAATCCCAAGGAGATATGCCCAATGTCCTCACTAAAAACCACAATACTTTCCTTGTCAGAGGACATCTTTCTCCATGTAATAACACTAAATTCTAAGCATATTGGAAGTGGGAATACATTGAAAATTTGGGCCTCTTTCCTTCGTTAGAACTCTGGCACAGTAGTACCATGTTTGTAGATAGAATGTAGCTAGAATTTCGGTAGTACATAACGCCTTGTAAGGATCACTTTCTATTTGAATTTTTCCCCTAATAAATAAAATCTCGTGAACTTGTCACTTGAAGAGAATATTTGTGATTTGTAAGTATAGTCGGGCATGTTTTCAATTGAATGAGATCAATTGAATATTATGGATGTAATAATGAGCTGGGGTAGCAACGAGAATAACATAATAAAATGCATTTGATGGAATTGTCGGTCTTCGTCTCCATGGATTTCTCAATCCTCCCATAGTTGACGAGGAACATGAAGCACTAATTTGTCCTTTATTTGGCTTTGTCCTCCCTTTCTTCTTTGTTATTACTCTCAACTTTTTATGGTGTTTCCTATTAGACGATGCTATGCTATATATTAATATTAGTACACTAAACCGCATAACATACTACGTGTGGACTAAAAGTCATTCAATAACTAATAACAATATGTCACATCAAATTCATAAAACAATCTCAGTACATGACATTTCTTTTTCTAATTTTTATCATAAATTTGAAAGTAAGCAAGACGTTAAAATAAGAGTAGCACTACATGTACTGAGACTTTACTAGAGTTTCTTGGTAAATCAAGTGGTGCACTATGTGCTGTACAGCAAGTCGTCAAATAAGAGTGGAATCAGCGTTAGTTTGTAAAAAGGGGAAAAGTGATAAATGGGGCAAGCTCAATTAAAGGAAATTTTGCCAGCCCTCTAATATTCCGTGCAATCTGTAATATGCTTTGTTGGCTATATTTCTTGGCCAAAAAAGTATAACCCAAGTGCCAAAACTTGGTAAGGAGGGATACTTAAGTGTCAAAAGTTAGGAAAGTCACCCTTAAGTGACAAAACCGAAGCAAAATGAATCACTTAAGTGCTACTCCAACAAAAATCTAACAAAAATGCTAACGTAGCGATTTTTCGGCAAAATAAGTGTAAAACAGTGTCGTTTTGCACGTTGACATGGCTAGACAATACAAAAACGACGTCATTTTGGTGCTGACGTGGTAAAAATAATCTAAAAAATAATTAAATTAAATTTAAAAATAAATTTATTTAAAACATTTAAAATTTTAAAATTTTTAAAAACTATATATATATATATAAAAAAAAAAAAAAAGGGCAGCTGAGGGCTAAGCCCTCACCGCCGCCAAGAAGGGCCGACGACAAAGGGGGGAAGGTTGGCCGGGGTCGTCGAGCCCTAGTCAGGGGTCGGCGACCGCAGCCGACCGGCGACGAGGGCTCGTGAGCCCTCACCCAAATCCGACGGGGATCGGGCAAGGGCTACCAACCCTCGCCGGATCTAGGTGAGGGCCACGACCCTCACCTAGATCAAGGGTGAGGGCCCAGCAACCTTGGCTGACCCTTTCCCCTTTGTCGCCAGTCTTCCTAGTGGCGGCAGGGAGGCAGTAGCGGCGAGGGCTTAGCCCTCAACCACCCCTTCCTTTTTTTTATTTCTTTTTTTTTGTAAAAAATTATTTATTTATTTTAATATTTTTATTTTTATTTTTATTTTTAAATGTTTTAAATAAATTTAGTTTTAAATTAAATTTAATTAATTTTTTTACCACATCAGCATCAAAATGACGTCGTTTTACACTTATTTCGCTAGAAAATCGCCACGTCAGTATTTCGGCCAGACTTTCGCTGAAGTGACACTTAAGTGATCCATTTTGCTTCAATTTTAGCACTCAAGTGTCACTTTCCTAACTTTTGGCACTTAAGTGTCCCTTCGTTCCAAGTTTTGACACTCCAGATATCCAATACTCCTTCTTGGCCATACTAACAATGAAAGTGCCTGTATAACCCTTAACATCAGCTATCTGAGGCAAGGTGACGTTTGAATAAAAAGCAAAGTCGGTAGAAGGGAAATATTCCCAAACCTCCGCTCTGTTCTCCTTAATTTCTTACAAATCTTTCTCTTCTAGGTCTAGTGACATTGGAAGGATAAAATTGCAATTTTGATCATATAAGATGAGTTGGTTCAACAAGTTTGCTCTCTATTTGTTATTCAAATCCTACATATGAGAAAGCTTTTCCAAGGCCATGAAGCCTTTGGTTGAAACTATGGTGTTTCTTTTTAATCAGTATCATATTTTGATTTGTTGGGCGGTGCTACTTAACTATTAAATGTATTGAAGGTTTGGTTCCGTTGAAGATAAATATCCAAGTTTAACCGAGGGAGCAAACATTAGTCGGACTCCACTCAACGCGTCCAGTTTCAGGCCTTTTTCTAATATCCTGAAGAAGACGTACTGCTGAAGTCTCTATTTTATATCCCCGCACGAGAGGACTCTCTCTTTAGTGAAGGAAAAAAGGGGACGCACCAGTAACGCTTTCTTTGATCGCACGGAGTTCTACAATCGGTGGATTTTGTGATGTGAGTCGAATAATGAGTCGTTCTATTAATAAACACTGTGAGTTTAGATGTAATCAATGTGTGGAAAACACTCAAACTTGCTGTAACTCTATTTTTATCCGATTTTTAGTGGATTATAGCTGCTTGCTCTTCTAGCTGCATAGATATCGATTTTCGAACTGAACCACAAAAATCTCAAGAGTTCTTCATTGTTTCTCATTTATTTTCTCGGTGATTTCGCATTAAATAATTACAAAATTTGGTTAGTTTCCACATTATTTTATAATAATTTATTCAGTCTTCAGTCTTTAGTCTTCAGTCTTCAAGAGAGAGAGTTTATGGAACTTCCCATGATGGAATTAGTCAATAATTGATTTGTGCATAGAGAGAGGAGGTTTATAAATTCAGCTCAGACTCAAAGTGGATCACTGGACGAGATGGGGAAGCACCTATTTCTTATTCTCAACTCTATTCTCTTGTGGCGGTGGACCTCAATCACAATCTCCAAAGCATACTCACAAAACCAAACGGATCGGTTCGCGTTAGGCTCCTTCAAAAACGCAATACACAAAGACCCATTTAGAGTCTTGAGCTCTTGGAATGATTCTACTCATCATTGTGAGTGGCAAGGTGTTTTGTGCAGCGAAAGACGTCTTGGGAGGGTCACATCCTTGGACTTGAGATCACAAGGCTTGGAAGGATTACTATCTTCTCACGTAGGTAACCTCTCTTTTTTGAGGATCCTATTTTTGCAGAACAACAGCTTTCATGGTGAAATCCCACCACAGATCGGCAACTTGCTTCGGCTTCATGTTCTTGTTCTTAGTAACAACTCATTTGGTGGGCCGATACCCTCTAACCTTTCCCGCTGCTCGAACCTAGAGACCCTGAATCTCATAGATAATCAACTTGTGGGGGGAATTCATTCTGATCTTAGTTCTTTAACAAGACTCAAAGGCTTAGGCTTGGCTGTGAACAGTCTCGTAGGTCCTATTCCTCGTTCAATTGGAAACCTCTCGCTACTACAAAAGCTCTCCCTGAGAGCAAATATGTTAAGCGGAGAAATACCTGAAGAATTGTCCAGACTCAAGAGATTGATACTTTTCCAACTATCTTCCAACAAACTAATCGGTGAGGTTCCAGCGGGGCTTTTAATCATCTCTGACATTGTTTTATTCGATGTTGGTTATAACCAATTGCGGGGAAGCTTTCTCAATGATGTCAGCACCGCTTCTCCTTCTCTCAATTACCTTGCCACCAATGATAACTTGTTCACTGGGATGATTCCGTCAACGTTAACGAATGCCACAAGCCTTGGAAGGCTTATCCTATCCGATAACAACTTCCATGGGCCAATACCCAAAAATCTAGGAAGGCTAAAGGGCCTTAATACGATTGAATTCGGCGATAACCAATTGCAGGATGACTTGAGTTTTATCTCTTCTTTAGTTAATTGTTCCAACTTAACATGGCTCGACATCCAAATGAACTTGTTTTACGGATCGTTTCCGAGATCCTTCTCCAATCTCTCCACCAGCATTAAGAGGATTTCTATGTCAAACAATCGGATCCAAGGATCTCTTCCTTTAGCCCTTGCACATCTCTTCAACTTGTCTTCCTGGGATTTACTTAATAATTTTATAACTGATTGCATTCCTCATTCCATCGGAGCACTTTCCAACTTGCAGCAACTTGGTTTAAGTGGGAATAGGTTTACTGGAGAGATACCGTCTTCGATTGGTAACATTACATTGTTATATATCCTTGACCTTTCCTCCAACATTTTCCAAGGCCACATACCACAAAGTCTCGGCAACTGCAAGCAACTAATTTGGCTTGATCTTTCAAACAATAACCTAAGTGGCTCAATTCCTATCGAAATCATGGGTCTTTCTTCCTTAGCGATCGTCCTTAATTTAGCAAATAATAATTTAAGTGGATCTCTTCCATTGCAAGTTGGATCTTTAAAGAATCTTGGCAAATTAGATCTATCTTACAACAGACTGACCGGCTTAATTCCAGCATCCATCAGCGAGTGCTTGGTATTGGAAGGACTTTACTTAGAAGCTAATTCTTTTCATGGTCAAATCCCCGAAGCTTTACGTCCATTACGGGGTCTACAAGAGCTGGAACTTTGCAATAATAATTTTTCTGGTCCAATCCCGAGCTTTCTCGCAGGGCTCTTACTACTCAAGTACTTGAATTTGTCCTTCAATCAACTAGAAGGACAAGTTCCAGTGGGTGGAGTTTTTCTTAATGCCGCCTGTATCGATTTATGGAAATACGGAACTCTGTGGAGGTGTTCCCAGTCTCAAGCTTCCTCTTTGCAAATCATCAAGCTCTAAGAAGTCTTCTTCAACCAAGGCCAAAGTAATTTATGTGGTAGTTGGCACTTTGTTATGTTTAGCTTTGTTGCTCCTATGTCTGTCTATTTTTTATCGCAAAAAGAAGCAGACGACAACCAATGCCTCCACTTCATTATCTTTCGGGAACCAATTCTTGAGGATTTCTTATGAAGACCTCCTGAGAGCGACTAACAGATTCTCCGAGACCAATTTGATTGGCAAAGGGAGATATGGCACGGTTTATAAGGGGATTCTTGATGGAGGTGCCATGGTGGCAACGAAGGTGCTCAATCTAATGCAAAGAGGTGCTTCAAGGAGCTTTATCTCCGAATGTCGAACTCTAGGAACCATTAGACACCGAAACCTCGTGAAGATACTAAGTGTTTGTTCGAGCGTGGACCTTTGTGGCAATGACTTCAAAGCTCTAATTTATGAGTTCATGGCTAATGAGAGCTTGGAGGAGTGGCTGCACCCTGGAATTATAGGACGAGAAGATGAGTGTAGCGAATCGAGAAATCTGAGACTAGTGCAAAGATTAAATATCGCCATTGACATAGCTACCGCGATCGAATATCTCCACAAGGGTTGCTCTCCAGCCATCGTCCATGGAGATCTGAAGCCGAGTAATGTGCTTCTGGACAACGACATGATGGCTCGAGTTGGAGATTTCGGGCTTGCAAAGATCATTTCAACGGTGTCTACCGAAGCCATAGGAGTTCAAGACCAGGGTAGTTCAACTTCAACCGCAGTCAGAGGATCCATCGGCTATGTACCTCCTGGTATGAAACTGTCATATTTTCTCAATTAGTTTTTATTTGGTTGTGATAGTAATATATGGTGCCAAAAGTTTGACTAAACAATTATTCTTGACGTTATGTTATGATTTATATGCTCTAACACCTCTTTCTCACAACTCAATTCCTCTTTCCGCTATTAATAGCTTCTGTAGAAAAAGAAAATACGTATCTTTTTGTACGAAAAGATTAATAGTCGCTTGCCTTAATCGTATTTTAAATTAAGATGAGAATAAACCATCGTAATTTTGATCAATGAGTGGAAAATTTTTAGACAACTTGTGAATCCATGTGAATAAATAGATTAAGCATATTGTATCATCTCATATTTATATTTTCTTTCTATAATTCGTATTTTGTCTCGTATCACATTCATGCCATTAAAACAGATTGCGAATCTCTTTTGGAATGTTATGACTTAAGGTCTTAACAATAAGTAATTTTTCATTTATGGCAGACCCTTTCATGACCAATAATTTAATATTAGAAAAATATATTAGATGACATGACATTTATGCCAGAAACCGTTGGAGGATACACTAATTGACAACACGATTGGCTCTACCCAACTATCACTTTCCCTAAACTTTTTGGTTAGAGCATATTAAGACAAATTTACGCATTTACAAGTATAAATCCATCACTGTCGACAAATCACCCTAAGTCTGTTCTTTTCCCCCCATTGTGTTCGTTTTTTACCTGTTCTTTTAGGCATTTTTTTCTAGTCTTTCCATAAAAGAAAGTGTGGCATAGGTATTAAACATAATTTGTATCATGAAAATGACGAGCCTTGCGTGGATCCCATATATTTCCAGTCAAAAAACCAACTATTCAAATTTAGTTAATACATAGACTTCTGCCAAGGCCTTCACTCAACATATTTTCTTCTTTTTCTATTTTCACCTGTATCCTATTAGAGGACAAAGCCACTTTTGATGTTTAGGCAATTTGTGTAGCAAACATGAGACAACTTTTGTGCACTTAGTAGTTTTGGAGAAGAAGTTTATACATTATTATGTGACCTTTGGTGCACTTAATGAATTCTAAAATCCTATTTCTCTACCATTAATGCATTTCTCAACGGTTGATGCACTTTATAAGAGTTCATACGACAGGCGCCAAACATAAGCCATATATAGTAAACTAAACGAAAAATTAAACAAAGAGAAATGAAAGCAAAAAACCAGTAGGGGGCTTTAGGACCCTTGGCCTTGCTCAAAGGATCCCTTGGCCTCTGCCATGCATAGTGGGCCCGATTGTGAAGTGAGTGAGGGCTTGCAAGCCATCTCTCTATGTTGGGTGTGACAGGCACGATCCCTCACAATTTTCTTTGGCAAGCTCTTGCAAATGGACATCAAGCAAAATCCCATGTGACTTAAAAGCTTTTTCTAAACAATTGACTTCAAGAAAAAGTGTATGTTCATTCCTATTAATGTCTTGATGAAATTTTCAGAGTATGGCATGGGACACAAGATTTCCACACTTGGAGATGCATATAGTTACGGCATTCTATTATTGGAGATGTTCACAGGAAAGAGACCCACTGAAGAGGCCTTTGGGCACCATCTTAACCTCCACAACTTTGTCCGAATGGCTCTTCCGGATCGAGCAATGGACATTATAGACTTAAGGCTTTGGAGTGAAGCTGGTGATAGACAACAAGAGATGAAAATTAGAGATTGCCTTATCTCTGTATTCGAAGTTGGAGTCGCATGTTCGATGGAATCACCACCGGAACGGATGGGCATGACCGAGGCAATAAGGAAATTACAGTTGATCAAGGTGAGTTACGAAGCCAAAGAGAGGATGATAGGTATGTAGCTAAATCAGTTTTCTCGTTTCGTCTTGGAACTTTTTCACTAGTGCAGAAAATCATCATGCAAAGGTAGTGCTAGCAAATTTATATGAATGTCTCCTTAACTAGTCTACCTACCCATACCTATTATGTGTGTTTTTTATAATTACATTTTATAATCGTGGAAAGTGGATGTATGGAGTTAAGTCCACCTATTTCCACCAAGCAATCATGTAAAATTTGATGAATTTGCTTATTTGCCCGGTTCTTTTCATTTCCGATGCCAATGTGGATCGATGCATTGCTTAATTATCATGGTTGGGCCATTGCCCTTACCTCTCTCTCTACACACGCTTGTGTATTAGAATGTGACCTCACCGTGAGGTCACGAGCTCAAGGCCAACTCTTAATGTCGTGCTTAAACGAGAGCCCACGATCAATTGGAGATCAAGCTTGATCAAATCCAAAGGCAATGAGAGGGAGGCAACCTTATCACAAGATCATGGGGTCAAGGCTAACTCTCGATGTTGCTGTTGAGAGTGACCTCACTATCAATTGGAAGCCATCCTTGATCGAATTTGGGCAACGTTGCCGACGAAATTATGTTGCAGTCATGTTGCCAACACCAACAGCCACCGTGTGAGACCTCCCTACCTCCTCTCCAAACCTCCTTTTCTTTTATCTTTTTTCTTTGCTATGGCATCGAATTACAGACTTTTTTTTTTTGGTCGATAGAGATAGAGAGTTTTTTTTTTTTTTTGGTCGGTCCTACGCTAATCCTACTCTAACACTCACTTTCAGACTTTTGCTTTGCCTCCTTGCAGGGCATGGGAGTCGAAACCCACTCCTGAAATGAAATCGTCCCCACCTCAATCCCCCCTGAGAAGGTGGGGATTTGAACCCCCAACCTCCCCCTTCCAAGATGGAAGGGTGGCCACTGGGGATAGAGATAGAGAGTTAACAAAGACATAAATGGGACATGATCAAAAAGGGAACATGGATGCATATTTGTTGCACTTGTCGGTGTGCTTATTACAATGTCTAATTATCCTCATCAAGTCTTCCCACTCAACCAACCCTCTCTCTTTCTTCACCATTAACCACCGTCTTCGGCCATTGCGGCCACCTATCATCACAGCCGCCTCCTCCACGTCTCACTACTTTCTCCTTCGTGTCATCCACGACCATGTTTGCTTTCTCTATTTGCTGACCCAAAACACTCTCTCCTTCACTGTCTCTTCTCTCACCGCCAAATTTCTAAGGTCTCCAAACCACCATTGATGACCTGATTTAGCCATTATGGCCTTTAAGATCTCATGGAAATCTCAATGGACAGGCTAGATGTAGGAGGCATCCCCAAACCTTGAGATGTCCTTTTGATCTCATCATCGTCGACAACTTGATTGTAGATGACAAGAGGAGCTCGACACGAGGTCTTGAGACCCACCAAAGGCATAAACTTGACATTCGAGCAAGCTTGGCTGCCCTCAAATGAGAAAGGGAGAAAGAGCTATGCAAAAGCAGGGACAGCGATCAACATTGAAGCGATATAGGAGAGAGGGTGAACGGAGCATGACACGATCCCTTGTCAACACCAACAGTAAATGGTGGAGCGAAGAAGGTCACGATTTATATTGGCAGTGGAGGCACGTTAGTGACACGAGCCACATGTGGTTGTAGGGCTCGGCAGGGGGCGAAGATAGACTAGAGGGAGAGAAAAGATTGGCGTTGGGATTTTGAGAAGTGATTGGGGAAGGTGTACAATTAACAAGATAGACTCATGTCTTGATCTGGCATTAGAGACAGCAGTTAAGTAAACCAATGGTACAATGGATCCACATACAATGTCATAGATGTGGTGCAAAATACATAACACCATGGTATAGTGATGAAAATGCTAAGCAAACAAAACCGACTCACAGTATGGACAAAATAGGCTATATTAGGGCAAGTGCCCATGAAATATATACCAAACTGTAGGTCAACTATCAATAGTGTAACAATCCGCAATAGAATGCCATCAAGCAGCTCAAGTTTGGCATTAGGATCAAAATCAGGGGCACACTGAAAACATCATGAATTGAGATCGAACAGAACAATCTAATGCTAACATCAAGTCACAATGTGAAAGAATATTGACTTTTTGTATTGCTCAATTGGACAATGTATTACACTGGAGGGATATTTGTATCCAAGATAATATACACAAGGAAGTAATCTATTATGGGGTGTTTAACTCCAAACTATCCCTTCCCGTTATATCATGAAGCGTAAAAGTCAAAAGAACACTTTGTTCTCATGCATCCTTTCATTACAAAAGCAGATAATCAGTTGATGATCAAGAAGACTTAAATCTACAAAAGCCATTTCAAACATTCGCAAAATATTGCTAATTTTCTAGTAATAATCTGCTTAAGATGCTCTTATGAGCAACATGTTATGCATCCATATTTTTCTAAACTAGCTCATGAATCATATCAAGCTAGTCATTTTTATTTTCCCTTTATTTTTTATGTCACACCCATGACGAATATAACAATAGGCCATAGGTAAGCTTGTCACTCTAAAAGCCTTTCCTAGTATGGAAGTTCTCCTTCATAGTTGCCTGGAGGATCATAATTGCACACAACATACCACCACCCATTGTTACACTAAACCTTAGCACACCCAACTCGAACTGAGTCGCGCCAAACCATCTGAGTGTAGTGCAAGCAGTCGCACCCGCTCATGCAGGTGTTGGTGTTGTAATTATAGTTCTGCTTCTCTGCAACCCACAAGCTGATGGCGTAGGTGCCAGTGAATGTGCTGGTTCCCTTGGCAAGGTTCTCGCCGTAGGGTCCATTGGAGTGCACGAGGCCGCAGTCGCTGACCCGTTGGTTCGCATAGCTTTGGGCGTATGCAGCAAGCGTGTTGTCCCATGTCATGTTCGCCACGCCAACTTGCTTCCGAGCGGCATTGTGAGAGTTGAGATAGTCTTGGGGTGAGTTTTGGGCATGAGTAGGTTGAAAGAGAGAAATAGAGACAAGAGAGATGATGATGGTTAGAGAATTCATGATGCTCAAGGAATTAGCTGATGTGGGTTCAAGGTGTTATATTTGGTGATTAGTTATGCTATTTATAGAAAAATATTTCCGAGGCTTCAACTTACCATGTGCAATGAACTTATCAGGGAACATCTCCTTTGGACAGCACAACCTTGCGTTCAAATCTAGTTTGATTTGAAATGATAAACTAGTAACTGGTGCATGAGGAAGTAGTTTTGCATGTTCTTCCTTTCCTCAAATGGAAGTAAAGTAAAAGGCTTAAGTGAAGTTTGAAATTTCAGCAAATTGGATATATTATAATAAGAAGAATGTTAGACTTTATGTCGAGTAATGCTAAAGACATTGAAAATAGTGCATGAGATTAAATTATTAGGGGACATAAATAAAGTTTATCCGGTTGTAATGAGCAAACAAGTCTTATCCAAGCCTCCAATAGGGAATGCCCCGATTTATTTACAACACCGACCATCGCCACTTACCTTCCTCCAATGCCGCCCAATAAGCCATTCAAAAGTCTCCATTAACTCGTCATCGCATCCATCGTCCTTGTTCTAAACCAGACCATTTGTCTCTATCGTCCTCCTCCTCATAACAATATATCACTACCCTTCCACGAGAAAGGAAAGTTGCTGGACGCGATTGCTTGGTAGATCGGAACAAAACGGCTCCAGAAACCGCATTGAGGGACTTGGCCGGTGAAGAAGGCAACACCAACCGCGATTCAAACTAGCCGAGAAATGGATCCAACTGATCCTCCGGTTTGCAGCTTTTCAACGGATCGACTTTGTTAACGGCGGATTTTGAGGTGGTTTTGATGAATTGCCCAGACAAGAAGCCAGAGAGCAATTCCCTGCCGCATCCCCTTTCTGTCGATCGTTTAGCAAGAAATTGATTTTTCTTGCTGACCGAAGTCGTTTTGGGTCATGCAGGCAGGTGAAACTTGTTAAACGTCGTCGTTTTGAGCTTTTTATGCTGAATTGGGCAGCTGGCAAGCCACGCAGTGGAAAAATATCAAAATTTTGCCACATCAAATTTCCGACATTCAAAATCGGAGTTGAGACTTAATGGTCGTTTTTGTTTAAGTAACATTTAAGTGATTTAAAAAAAAAAAATTGACATTAAAATGAGCATCGTATATAACTTTTGACATTTCTAGTATACTTTTCCCTCCTCCCACTCCTAGCAATGGCCACCGTCGAGACGTTGACAAGCTCTAAGCCTCTAACCAACCCTCGAGGCCTTGATGTTGTCGAGGTTGCGGGGGTCCAGATCTGGTGTTACATCCTCCTTATATAGAGACTCAACCCCTCTCCAGATCTAGAGGCAACGGGATCCGCATCCATCGCCCTCAGCAGGCAGGTGGTCGTCATTGCCCCTTGATTTATTGCTTAACAAATCAATTTTCCATTGAAAAAAAAAGGATAAAATTTATTAATCATTCTTTAATGTCTCTGCCATTTTCCTTATTTTAAGCTATCTAACAGGTACATGTACTTCTCTTTTGTCTCAATTAAGTTATCATCCATTCGTTTTTAAATTAATACAAGCATGAAATCCATATTATCTGTGTTTTTAATTTTATGAGCTACTTTTACGGTTCTGCAATTGGCATGGATGCGAAGGGCACGCCCTCACATCCCCACTTAGCATTGAACGGTTGGATGTGCATCTTGTATCCATCTATCGCAGCATAAATAAGTCTTATAACAAAGAAATTATAATGAGCTCGAGAAATGTAATGAATTGAATTTGAATCATAAAAAATGTTTAGATCATATGTAAGTCCCACCTAGATCTTATCAAATTCAACAGTCCAGATTTGGGATGTGAAGTACTATGTAAAGTAGAGTAAAGGTCCATTAGGAAAATGATTTGAGTAATTTCTCATCGACCGTAATATGTCCTCTCTCTCTGTCTGCGCACATGCGCTTGTGTGCTTCACCATCAAGCCGCAGTCAATTGAACAGTTACGTGACTAATTCGATCAAATCTGAAGAGGACAAAGAGGGAGGCTACCTCATCGCAAGATCATGGAAAAAAGGAGGTCTGACTCTCGGTGTCGCAATTGAGCATAGGCTCACTATCAACTAGAAGCCAATGCTTGATTGAATTTGGGTGACGTTGCCGATGAAATTCTATTGCGGTCATGTTGCCGACACTTGCGGCCATCATGTGTGTCCTCTAAGGATAAGTACATTAGAAGTGTCAAAAATAGTGTACGGCGCTCACTTTAGTGTCTAAAGTTTTTTCGAATCACTTAAGTATCACTTTTTTAAAAACATGATCATTTAAGTCCCAACTCCAGTTTTGATAGCCAGAAATCCGACGTAGCTATATTTCATTAATTTCTCATTCCTATATGGTTCACCGGCATACCTACTTAGCATATAACACCCAAACGATGTCGTCCGAAAGTTATAAAAAGTGATCATTTAAGTGCAAAATTTTATTTAAAATGATCATTTAAGTGCCAAATTTTATCTAAAGTGATCATTTCGGTGCCAGTTGTTATTTAAAAACGACCACTTCAGTACTAAGCATGCCATGTGGAAATGCCATATGGACTGGATTTTTTAAAAATTTGTAATATTAATTATAAATGACACGTAATCAATTTGGCCGGAATTTCTTGCCGTTGGCACTTAAATGATCATTTTTTCTCCGATTTAGCACTTAAGTGAGCTGGTAAAAACTTTTGGCATTAAAGTGAGTGCCGTACACAACTTTTGCACTTCTAGTGTACTTATCAAGTATCCCCTACCTACTCTTCAAACCTCCTTTTTCATTGCCATGTCATTTAATGGAGATACAAAGTTGACAAACACATAAACAAGACAAGATCAAAAAGGAAACATGGACCTGTATTTGTTGCACTTCTCAGTGTGCTCATCACATTGTCTAATAATTTTTGTCAAGTCTTCCCACTCAATCGACCCTCTCATTCTTCACCATTAGCCACCGTCTCCGGCCGTTATGGCCACTTGTCAGCACCGTCACTCCTCCACATCTCACTGTTATCTCCCTCGTGTCATCCACAACCATCTTTGTTTTCTCTATTTGCAAACCGAAAGCACTCTCTCCCTCACCCTTTCTCTTCTCTCACCACCAAATCTCTATAAGGTCTCGGCACCACCATTGATGACCTGATCTGGCCATGGCCTTTGAGATCTCACCTCAATCTCAATGGACAGGCAGATGGATGAGGCATCTCCAAATCTTGAGATGACCTTCTGATTTCATCATTGTCGACAAAGTAATTGTAAATGATGAGGGGAGCTCAACGCGAGGTCTTGAGAGCCGCCAAAGGCATAAACTTGACGTTCAGGTGAGCTCATCTGTCCTTATCCAAGAGAGGGAGAGAGATAGGCACACAAAAGCAGGGATGACGACTGACATTGAAGCGATAGGGGAGAGAGAGCGAATGGAGCATGACATGACCCTTCATAGGCACCGGCATTGAATGGCGGAGCGAGGAAGGTCAAGATTGATGGTGGCACCAAAGGCATGTCAATGACACAAGCCACGTGTGGTTGTGGGGGCTCGATAAGTGGGGAGAAAGATGGGGAGAAGAAGAGAGATTGGTGTTGGGATCTTGAGGAGTGATTGGGTAAGCTGTAAAATCAAGAAGAGAGACTCGTGTTTTGATCTTGTGTTGGAGACAGCACATAAGTAAACCAATGCGTACAATGGATCTGCATCCAAGAGACATAAATAGGGATGGTGAAGGACATAAAATACAATGCCTTGGATCTAGTATAAAATAGGTAACACGATGGCATAATCAGGAAAATGAAAATCAATCATAAACTGAATCATAAACTGACTCATAGCATGGTCGATCTAGGCTATGTTAGAGCAAGTTACCATAAAAGATATACTACATTATTGACCAACTGTCAATGAAGTGTAACGTCTTACAATAGCATGCCATCAACAAGCTCAAGTTTGGCATTAAGATCAACAATATCAGGGGGGCTGTAGGCTTCATGGATTGAGATCAAAACAGGAACAATCTAGCTATAATACCAAGTCAATATGTGAGGAAATATTGAATTGTACGTTGCTTTATTGAATAATGTTTTACATTATACGGGTACTTATATCCAGAAAAATAAACACAAATAGGGAAGCAATCTAATGAAGAAATTAACTAACATAGGAATTAACGATAAAACCAGAACGAATTGAAACCAATTAGAATCCGCATAACATCACATAATCTTGAACATTACCTAACGATTGAAATTCATCATAACAATCAACATGTCTTACCAGAATTTTTCTATGAAAGTTTGAGGTTGAAATTGCTCTCGCAAGTTTGTTTGATAGATTATAAACTTTTCTTTTTTCTACTTTTTTGGTCAATATAGTAGAGACAGTTGAGATAAGTGGCCTTGGCTATATTTGTTAACAAAGCAATGGAAGGATGACCACATCCTATGGTAAATCAAAAAAGAAAACGGTGCTCTCCTGCAATTAGCTTACAATTAGCCAACAACTAGCTAACAATCATCACACGTGCCCTTCCTCCAGTGGCATGGAGCATAAAAGTCGAAAGAGCAAGAGGACTTGAAATCTGCCAAAGCCATTTCAAGCAGTTGCAGATTACTTCTAATTTGCTAGTAATAATCTGCTTAAGTTGCTTTTATGCCCAACGTGTCATGCATCCATATTTTCCAAAACTAGCTAATTCTAATACTAAAATCTAACTACCTAATAAATGCCTATTTTTCCAACCAATTTCCATTTTTTATTTTCCAGAATTTTTTATTTTATTATTTTCGTTTTCTTATCTTATTCTCGGTCCCTCCTCTGAATCAAATTTTCACTGAGATACTCCGTGAATTTCAGTATTACCTCAGACGAAGCAATTGGTGACAAACATGCTCAATGATGAAGAAATCATCAACATACGAACAGCAACATCATGGGTAATTAGAACAACACTTGGATGGGCTTCAGATCAATTCAATCTACACCCAAAAGAGGTGACCAGCAAAGGAATGGTGATGACAACCAGTTCAAGGCACAGCAACATGGTTATTCGTTGAAAACTCATCACCAATTCACCATAACAATCTCCTAAATCATCATGCTGAGGTAAGAGATCGTACTGATGTAGCTTCATCACACGCCAGAGAGGTTTTGGTAGGACTGAAGAAAAGCAAATGTTAAGCAAACCCTACTAAAAACTTAGTTTCACAAATCGCAAGACATTGATTCCCCTAAAGCAATCAATAATTCCCCAAAGAACCACGGCTACTTCCTTTTTTTTTGGGGGGAATTAGAAAGATACAACACCTCAAGCTTTCTATATACGAATACATCGTAATACCTACTCAGGATAGCAACGGAAGAGAGAGAGAGAGAGAGAATAGGCAAAAGAAGGATTCACCTGTACTGAATTGATCTTTCCTCACCAAATTTACATGGATATCCCCGTACTCGAACCTTTCAAGTTGAAAGCAATGCAGATACGGAAAGAGCAGGAATTTCACCCAGTGATGGATAACTTTGATTTCGTCCTCGCAGGGCCTTGAAACATAGCAACAACAAAGATGTGAACGGCGGACAGAAAAGAAGAAACGCATGTGATGAAGACAGCTAAATGCAGAAAGAAGGATAGAGAGTCCATAATTATGATTGCGACCTTGTCAAGTGCAGTCAGCGACCTTCCTGAGCTTCTATTTTGAGAGACAAGCTCTCGGCAGCATATTCAGCGGATTTCAGAAGACTCCACTGCTCATTCACAAGGGAGACGTGTCCAGTAAACATAACATTGTAAGCACTAGTAGAAAAAGATGACAAGTCCAATCCAACAAAAAGAGTATAACAAGTTTGATCCAACAATAAGCATATGAACAGCAGAATCAACACGGTTCCACTCGAATTTGGCAAACATACTTCAGTATTGATTTAGTTTCATATAGGACTCATGTGCAAGAATGGATAACGACCAATGTACCACTGATTAAATGAGGACCGAAATTCTTTACAATCTCAAAGCATGAATAGCAAACAGAGAAGATGTTAGCATGGCACTGTGAAGATTTAGCTAAAAGATACTCACTTCTTTACTCTTCAGTCATTATCACACATTCATGCACAAGCACTCCCCAAGCACCTCACTGCTCTCTGTTTTTCCTCAGGCTTTTTTATGTTAGTTCATGGCAAAGAACTAATCCATCCAAGGTAGGACCTTCCGGGCTCTCAGTAGATTCAAGAGTAAGACATCTCTCCTATTTACCCCAGTCAGAATTCACCAGTCCATGTATTTTGCACGACAAACGGTTCTACCTTCCGGACAAAATCGCATTATGATGCAAGCCAATATGTGCATCTGCCTCTTGAGAAATGTTCTATCCTATCATATCAATATGAAATCTTCCCCGGCCACTATGACGAATAGCAATCAGTGCAATTGAGAAATCCTCGATTAGCCCACACAACACCTCAAAGGAAATTCACAAGTGTAATCAAATTCGCAAGTGCATAATTATTAAGCATTGTTAAAGCACATACCAAATCAAGACCACAACAACAATCAGCCCAAGCAAGAGAATACACAACCAGCGAGCATAATCTCAATCCGGTGAATATAATCCGTCAGATGCCAAAACCCTTTGGTATATGTAAGTCGACATGCTTTGCTCATCTAGAATTTGATTAACACGAATCTATACTTGGCATAACATCAGAATCAGAGACAACATATTTGGATGGATTTGGACAACAATTCAAGTAGTCATGGCATATGGAGATCTCAGCCATAGTCTAAAATCACTGGAAACGGAGATGATGTAAGTGAGTCGAACATGTACATTACGCAACAATCATTCCAGACACTAAAGAATAAGAACGCTTCTCAAAATTGCATTCCAAATTCGTTCGGACATTTTAACCAATATTTGGTGGTCAGTTCAAAAATTAGAACACAGAGTCATAATCGAAGAGTCAATCCCGATATAGACAACTTCAATGACATCAGAACGTATTTAAACTACTAACAGATCCACAATCATCATTCTACTTTCACTCACAACCCTAATAACAAATCTCGGATTCAACTCAATAAAACAGAGCAATGACGTACATCCCTCGGAGTCCGTCTTTGGCCAAGAACAGCCAAAGACGTCGTCACAGGTGATCTGCGTCTGAGAAGAAGCTCCAGCAAATCTCTCAACTCGTCGGACTTCACGGCCTGAAGATTTGAAGAGGTCGGGGCCATCGCGAGACATGGAACCGCGCCATGGGGGTGGAAAAGAAAGAAAGCAGAAGGGGGAGGGGTCGAAAAGAAAGAAAGCAGAAGTGGATGTATGGAGTTAAGTTCACGTATTTCCACCAAGTAATCATGTAAAATTTGATGAATTTGCTTATTTGCCCTATTCTCTTCATTTCTGATGCCACTGTGGATCGATGCATTGCTTAATTACCATGACTAGGCCATTACCCTTGCCTTTCTCTCTCTCCGTGCTTGCTTGTGTACTAGAACGTGATCTCACTGTGAGGTCACGAGCTCATGACCAACTCTTAATGTCACACTTAACTGAGAGCCCGCGGTCAATTGGAGACCAAGCTTGGTCAAATCCAAAGACAAGGAAAGGGAGGCAACCTCATCACAAGATCATGAGCTCAAGGCCAACTCTTGATGTTGCTGTTGAAAGTGACCTCACTATCAATTGGAAGCCATGCTTAATCGAATTTGGGTGTCGTTATCAATGAGATTATGTTGCGGTCATGTTGCCGACACCGGCGGCCACCGTGTGTGGCCCCTACCTCCTCTCCAAGCCTCCTTTTCTTTATCTTTCTTTTCTTTGCCATGTCATTGAATTACAGAGTTTTTCTTTTTCTTCTTTTTTGTCAATAGAGATACAGAGTTGACAAACGCATAAATGGGACAAGATAAAAAAAAAAAAAAAAAAAAACACACGGACACATATTTATTGCACTTGTCGATGTGCTATCACATTGCCTAATAATCCTGTCAAGTCTTCCCAGTCAACCAACTCTCTCTCTCTCTTTTCTTCACAATTTGCCACCATCTCCGCCCATTGTGGCCACCTGTCATTACCGTTGCCTCCTCCACATCTCGCCACTTTCTCCGTCGTGTCATCACGGTCTCCTTAAATGAGAGAGGGAGAGAGATAGCTACACAAAAGCAGGGACGGCAACCCACATTGAAGCGATAGGGGAGAGAGATCGAACGGAGCGTGACATGACCCCTCATAAGCACCGGTGGTAAATGGTGGAGTGAGGAAGGTCAAGATTGATGGTGGCACCAGAGGCATGTCAAATGACACAAGCCTCGCGTGGTTGTGGGGTGGGCTCCATAAGGAGGGAAAAAGATGGGGAGGAGGAGAGAGAGTGGTGTTGGGATTTTGTGGAGTGATTGGGTCAGGTATAAAATTAATAACAGAGACTCATGTTTTGATCTGGTGGTGGAGACAGCGGATAAGTAAATTAATGTTACAGTAGATCTACATCCAAGGGTGGGCGAGGGCTCGCTGGCCACCCGTGAGGGCCAGCGTGCCCAGATCTAGACGCCCTCACCAGCGCCAGGCGAGGATCGACAGCCCTCGCCTAGGGCCGGTGAGCCCTCGCCCTGGTCAGGCGGCGGCCGGCAACCGTCGCCGGCCCCTCCGACGATGGGCGGCCGGCGACTCCTGCCCTTTTCTTTTTTTAACAGTATTTTAAAAATTGAATTTTAGTTTTTAAATATATATATATACTTAAATTGAATAAAAAATTATTTTAAAAAGTCAGCTGGAAAATAAAAAATAATTTAAAATGCCACGTCAGCATTTTCCGTTAATAAAACTAACGACGTCGATTTTAGGACTCAAATGAAACATTTTGACAAGTTTTAGGACTTATTTGCAGTTTTTGCAAGTTTTAGGATTCAAATGCATTTTCGCAACAAGTTTTAGGATTTCCGCAGCACTTATCCCTTGATTTTTCTTATTGGACAAAGTTGTTTTGGGTCATGCAGGCAAGTGAAACTTGTTAAATGAAGTCGTTTTGAGCTTTTTATGCTAAGTCAAACCACCGGCAAGCCACGTTAGTAGAAAAAATATCAAAATATTGCCATACCAAATTTCTAGCATTTGAGATCGGAATTGATACTTAAATGATCTTTTTTTTTTTAAGCGACACTTGAGTGATTTTTAAAAAAAAAAAATTGACATCAAAATAAGCATTGTACACAACTTTTAACACTTCTAATGTACTTTTTACCTCTCCTACTCCTTGGAATGGCTGCCGTTGAGATGTCAACGAGCCCTAACAGGCCCTCGAGGCCTTGATGCTATCGAGGTTGCGGCAAGCGTCAAGATCTGGAGGTGCATCCTCCTTATCTAGAGACTCAATCCCTTCACTCCAAGTCTAGAGGAAGTGGGATCCGGATCCGTCGTCCTCAGCGGGCAAGTGGTCACCATCACCCATTGGTGTTGTAATATATAAAATAAGTCAGACAAGTGACACGATCTCGTAATAGCGACGGGCGATGGATACATAAATGGAGGCAACATATTGCTTAATAAATCAATCTTCCATAAAAATGATAAAATTTATAAAATTTATATATGTACTTCCCTTTTGTCTCAATTAATTTATCATCCAATTGTTCTTTGATGAATCCACGCATGAAAACCATATAATTTGCGTTTTTTATTTTATGCAGCTACCTTTACGGTTCTGCAATTGGCATGGATGCGAAGGGCACGCCCTCACATCCCCACTTGCCATTGAACGGTTGGATGGGCATCCTGTATTAGTCTATCACCCCATAAATAAGTCTTATAATATAGAAATTATTATGAGTTGGGGATATGTAATAAATTGAATCTGAATTGTAGAAAATGTTTGGGTCATATGTAAGTCACACCTAGATCTTATCAAATTCGACAGTTGAATAGCATTAACATCTTTACAAAGACCCAGCAAATGGCATAATACATATAGATCAGGATACTTTTCTCAAACATGTATGCACATGTGCAAAGCTGCAGCAGTAACTTTATTCGATAATTTCCAAACCCTCCACTTCAAGATCCATAAAACAATATTTATCATTTAGTAATTGGTTTTTTTTTTTTTCCTCACAGCAAAAGATGACTAAATGAATGAAGACTGATTCATTGAGAAAATACTACAACGCATATTGTGCGGGTTGTTAATAAATCATGGAAGTTAAGAAGCTCATGAAAAAGTGGAGCCGATTGACGAGAGATGGTGTACCAAAAAATTCAATATCTAGGGAGGAAAATCCAAGAGTATATAGAAGAAAAAGAACAAAAAGGAAGAAGACAAGCTCGTGCTATGCCAAAGTCTTCCAATTTTTCCTTTGAATGTACTTTCACAATCACGTTGGAGAACCACTTTAAACACAATCGACACTAGGGTTTCAAATTCCCACAGGAGCAGAGCAAATTCATATGCAGAACGCAGCCATTCTACTTCAAGAATTGAGAATCACAACTATAAAATGTACAATGAGAAGGAATTGAAGCGAGAAACCTGGATTCAATGTGAGACAAGCACGAGAGAAGCAATGGAGAGAGAGGTGAGCACGAACAGAGGGAACACAACCAAAGGCAACTCGACCGGAGAGAGGCGACTGGACAAAGGATTCAACTTCAAGAAGTAAGAATCAAAACTAGAAAATGTACAACAAGAATGAATCAAAGCGAGAAACCTGGATTCAAGGCGAGAATAGCATGAGAGAAGTAATGTGGAGAGAGGCGAGCATGAGCAGAGGCAATCGGACAGAGGCAACACGACTGGAGAGAGTTGACTGGACAGAGGTGAAGGTGAGCTGAGAAGAGGCAAGAGGCAACCTTTGGGCTTAAGAGTGAAAAGAGACGAGAGGCAATTTTAGGGTTTTCTCTAAAAAAGAAGCTATTTCTCGTTTTTGTTCCTAGGAATAAGAATTAGGTTTTTTTTACTTCTTGCTCCTGCTTTAAATCTATTCCAATCCATTCCCTAACTACTTTTCTATTCTGAAGAATAAAAAAATTAACGAACTCCCTAGCCACTTTTCTATTCTGGGAAATAGAAAAATTAACTAACTTTACCAAATAGATTTTTGTTATTTTTTATTTCAGGGAATAAAAGAACAGAAAAATATAAAAATAGAACATTAACAAACATAATCTAAGGGTCCATTAGGAAAATGATTTGAGTAATTTCTCATTGATCGAAATATGTGTCATTTTTCATTAAATTCTCAATTTCTCGTTAATCTAAATCAATTGTTTTATTTGACAATCAATAAATTGGGCACTTAGCAACGGCTTTAGAAGATCAGGGGTTACATTGAAAATTTTCTAAAATTAGGAGGCAATTTGTAATGATATGAAAATCTAGGGGATATATTGCAATTCTCCCGCAGTTGCTGGAAATTTTTTTCCTAGGCACCACCTAGTCACGTAAGAGAACATGACTAAAGTTTCTAACGAGAATTTGGCTAGAGTCCACGCAAGAGAGAACATTAGAACTAATTTCAAAATGCCATGTTAATATTGAGATATATATAAGGGTAAATTGCCACGATTGCAAAAACACGGGGGCCACAAATATCCCGAGGAATTCTAGTATCGTTTTTAGAATAGACTTTGATCCCACCAAATTCCGGCCCATGCTAAAAGAAGCGGACGTACTACTAATGGAGGTGAAAACTCAAATCCTTATTGAATCCTATTTTTCAAGTTGAAATTCGTTTTTGATAGTGCAGGGATGAAGCTCTCGTCGATACGAGAAAAATGAGTCGCGGATCGCCGCCAGACGCGCTGCCACGTGCAGCCGGAATGCACGGGGGTAATCGGCGCGTGCGTTGCACGCGCCGATTCGGTCCCCCTCTGAAACGCACGTCAAACGCGCCGTTTCGCCCAGGCGCGTGCAACGCACGCATGCGCGAAGCGGCGCGGTTTCGGCCCAGGCACGTGCGACGCACGCGCGCGCGAAACGGCGTGTCGTTTCGGCCCCTGGCGCGTGCCACGCACGTGCCGGATGACGTCATCGTGACGTCAGCCAGGCACGTGCCGGTCGATTCGTCTGACCGGCTCGACCGACCCGACCGGGTGACCGATCTGACCGGTCTGACCTTGACCGCAACCGTTGACCGTTGACTTGACCGTTGACTGTTGACCGTCCGTTGACCGTTGACCCCAAAAAAAAAAAAAAGGAATTTGTTTCTTTTTTTCCAAATTAAGTCAATGTGGATTATATGTAATCCCTTATTTGTTCTGCATTTGTTGTAGGAACAATGCCTCCCCTTCAGTTACGTACGTCTATTCGCGTAATTACCGATAAACAAAAGGAAATGCTTTCTAAGTTGATAGCCGAGGCGGCGATTATCGATGGGAGAGTGGTGACTTAATTGATCATGTTCTTGAAGTCAACGGGAAGTTACAAAAGGTCATATAGAATGGTCGTCCAATGCCACAGTCTGAGATGGTGCGATTTTTCATGAACAATCTTCCACAAGAATGGAAATGAGTATTGAATCTCATATGAGATGTCAACAAAGCCGCTTCATATAGGAGTATTGTGATGTCTTTTATAGATGATTATTACCTGATTGTTACAAAAGAAAAGATCAAGAAATTGAAGAAAAAATTATCTTTCCCTGTTCACATTTTGAAGTGGTGTTAGTTGTTTTTGGCTAGTCTTTATTTAAGTGTGCTTTGTGGACATCTTATGTAATGTTTCCTACCTGGTTATTGTTGATGTAGCAACTGATATATAAGTTGTATTATGTAAAAGCATTGTTATTCTATTGGATGTCAAGTGTTATTTGCTTTCTGTTATTGTTGACTGCTGTGGGTAGTTCATAGAAGTTTTTTGTAGCTTCATAGAGTTTATTTTGCATGGACAATTATATTAATGATAGTTTTAAGTTAGGATTTTTTGGAGGATGATTCGAAACATAGTGACTTTTTGATTCTGAAACCTTACTTGAAATTGTTCATTAATATGATGGGTCTGTGCAAAGTAGATGCATAAATGATAGGTATTAATTATTCGTGCATATATGTCTGATGTGTTCAGATCAATGGCTTCAGCCACAAATAGCATAGTTGCTGACCTGAACAAAGGTGAAAAGCTCAATGGCGATAACTATGAAATCTGGCACATGAAAATCCAATATGTGCTGGAAGAGCAAGAGGCACTAGAAGCTCTTAACCTGACCATGGTAGAACCTGAAGAAGGAAACACTGCGCAGCATAAGAGAGATAAGGAAGCTTTTGTTGCATGGAAAAGAAAGAACTCCCTTGCTCGCATTACGTTGCTGAGTAGCATGGAAAATCACATCATGCGGGAGTTCAGGCGTTTTGAGAATGCCAATGAGATGTGGGAAGCGTTGGCAGCAAGATTTGGTCATACTTCGGTGACCAGACTGAGACAGCTCACTATCAGGTTTGACTCTTATAAGAAGCCTCATGGTCAAACCATGAAGCAACATCTTAGAAAGATGTCAAACATGATCAATGAGTTGAAAGACGCTGGCCATGTCCTGACAGATGAGCAGCAAATGCAAGCAGTAATTCGTTCCTTGCCTCAGAGTTGGGAGCATATGAAGGTGCACCTGACCCATAATGAAAATATCAAAACCTTTGAGGATGATGTGCGTCATCTTGAGCTGGAAGAGGACCGCCTCTTGGTGGCTAAGCCGGAAGCTGAGATTTATCATGCTGGTTCTAGCTCACATGGAGCTTCGAGCTCCAAGCGCAAACGTCCTAACTGGTTCAATAAAAGGAAAGGCAAGGGAGCAGGTCCTTTAGGGAAGAAGCCAAAGGTTGACCAACATGAAAGAGGAAAACGTCCTCGAGTAAAGAAGCTGACAAGAGTGAAGTGTTACAACTGTAACCAGAAGGGTCACTATGCCCGCGATTGTCGCGAGCCAAAGAAGGTATACACCCCTTGTTCTTTTGAGAACTTTGCTTATGTGTCAAGTTCTGTATTTTTGACTGAGTCTAATCCTTTGTGGACTGTAGATTCAGGAGCGACAGATCATGTAGCGAAGGATAGAGAATCCTTCGTGGAATTTCGATGAGTACCAACTGGAACTAAGTGGATCTATGTGGGAAACAACTCTAGAGCTGAAGTAAAAGGAATTGGCACCTGCTAACTGAACATGCGTGGTGGACGCACTTTATTCCTACATGATGTATTGTATGCTCCGGAGATTCGTCGAAATTTAGTGTCTGTTTTATTATTGGTCAAGCTAGGTTTTAATATGAACTTCCATAATAGATGAGTGGATTTGTTTTTGGATACAAATTTCTATGGTTGTGGTTATTTTCTGGATGGTTTCATTATATTAGATATTGTCTATGTTAATGCAAATGTTTGTTATTCCCTTTTCACGTCTCCTAATTCATATGATAATGATGTGAATGTGTGGCATGCTAGACTTGGTCATATTGGCCAACAACGTATGAATAGATTAGCTAAAGAAGGCTTGTTAGGCAATATTGAAAAAGTCGATTTGCCCATATGTGAGCATTGCCTAGTAGGGAAAACGACAAGGAAACCATTTGGAAAAGGTAAAAGGGCTGAATTTCCTCTGCATTTAATCCATTCTGACGTCTGTGGTCCAATGAATGTGAAAGGAAGGCATGGGGCTGTTTATTTCATCACTTTTATAGATGATTATACTCGATTCGGATATGTCTATTTGATTTCTCATAAATCCGAAGCATTAAGTTATTTCAAAAGGTTTATGAACTTGGTAGAAAATCAATTAGACAAGAAAATAAAAGCATTGAGATCCGATCGAGGTCGAGAATATTTATTTGATGAGTTTAGAAAATTATGTGATGAAAAAGGACTAGAAAGACAGTTGTCTATTTCGTATACTCCTCAATAAAATGGTGTTGCGAAGAGAAGAAACAGAACCCTACTGGAAATGGTTAGGTCCATGATGGCGCATGCTAACTTACCTATCACTTTTTGGAGTGATGCGTTGTTAACTGCTGCCTATATACTTAACCGAGTGCCTTCCAAATCAGTTACTTCTACTCCATATGAGTTATGGACAGGTAGGAAACCGGACTTAAGTTTTCTTAAGCCATGGGGTTGTGCTGCCTATACTTATGAGTCCTCTCACAAGTTTGGGAAATTAGGTCTCAGAGGAAAGAAGAGTATTTTCATAAGATACTCCAAACACTCGAAAGGGTATGTGTTCGTAGGTGAGCAGGAAAGTGGGAGTATAACTGAATTTGAATCACGTGATGTCACATTCTTAGAGAATGAATTTCCTAAGAAGGGCGAAATAAGTGAAGAATACTCCCTATTTGAAAACTCGGATTAAGATAATGATATTAGTGGAGTTCGTCCAAGTGGGAGTAATATGAGAAGTGATGAATTGAATTCTACTCATTCTCAATTACAATCACATGATGAGACAACATGATCATTATCTAATCCTAATGGGAGCATAATGGGGAATGATGTGCAAAATGTACAATCTCCTATACGGCGAACAAATCGCAAAAGTATTCCCCGTCGACGTTTTGACATTGAAAGGGAAATTTTTTTTATTGCCCCACAAGATGAGGATGAGCCAAGAAATATACATGAGGCTCTAAGTTGCCCTAGTAAGAAAAAATGGATGCATGCAATGAGAGAGGAAATGGAGTCAATGAAGTCAAACCATGTTTGGGAACTGATTGATCTTCCAAAAGGATGCAAAGCTATTGGGAACAAGTGGGTTCTCAAAATAAAGCGTAAAGCTGATGGCTCGATAGAAAGGCATAAGGCTCGCCTTGTGGCGAAGGGGTATAATCAACAGGAATGAATTGATTATGAAGAAACATTTTCTCCTGTGGTGAGATTTACCTCGATTCGCATTATTCTGGTAATAGTAGCAAGTATGGATCTTGAATTACATCAAAAGGATGTAAAGACTGCTTTCCTTAATGGAGAATTAGAGGAAGAAATATATATGGAACAACATGTTGGTTTCATTACAGAAGGCCAAGAAGGAAAAGTTTGTCAACCTTTGAAATCGATAGATGGTCTTAAGCAGTCGTCAAGATAATGGTATATACGTTTTCATAATGCCATAATGGCATATGATTTTACAATGATTGATGAGGATCATTGTGTATATATCAAAAGATCCAAAGATCAATTTGTGATCATATCATTATATGTTGATGATATATTAATTGCTGGAAGCAATATGGAGTTTGTAAATACTGTTAAGAGTTGGTTATCTTCCAACTTTGAGATGAAAGATATGGGTGAGGCTGCATACATCCTTTGAGTTAAGATTTCAAGAGATCGTTCGAAGAGATCATTATCTTTTTCGCAAGAAACATACATAAATAAGGTTCTTGAATGATTTCGTATGCAAGATTGTAAACCCATAGACACTCCTATTGCAAAAGGTGAAGGATTGAGCCGTAGACTGTGTCCAAGGACTCCACAAGAGAAGGAACAAATGAAACATGTTCCTTATGCTAGTGCTGTTGGGAGCTTGATGTACGCTATGATGTGTACAAGACTTGACATATGTTTTGCAGTTGGAATGGTGAGTAGATACCAATCCAATCCAGGTCAAGCACATTGGAAAGCCGTTAAGAGAATACTGAGATATCTGAAGGGAACTGCTGATTACAAGCTGAATTACCAAGGAAAGGATCTGCAACTTGAATGCTATTCAGATGCTGATTGGGGAGGAGATTTAGATGAAAGAAAATCTACCTCTGGATTTGCTTTCTTACTGAACAATGGCGCCATATCATGGAGCAATAAGAAGCAAACGTGTATAGCCTTGTCCACAATAGAAGTTGAGTCGTGGCATTATCAACAGCGGTACAAGAAGGAGTTTGGCTTAAGAGATTTTTGGATCATTTAGGTGTTATTGAGAAAGCTGCACATCCATTATTGGTTAACTGTGATAGCCAAGCAGCTATAGCGTACACCAAAGATCCAAAATATTATGGCAAGACCAAACATATAAATACCAAGTATAACTTTGTCAAAGATATGGTTGCACGAAAGGATGTGAACTTACAGTACATATCTACGCATAGAATGGTAGCAGATCCTATGACAAAGTCAATATCTAGAGATGTGTTTTGTGATCATGTAAAATCTCTAGAATTGCGTAGAGTCTGATGTACTGGATATTGTAATTTCCCTGAGTTGTTCACATTTAATGAATTTGTGTTTTCATCATTAATGCCTATGAATCTTTGTTTGATCTTTATGCATCTTGATGCTCAGTGCATTACATTAAGTTGAGAAAGTATGTCGGACAGATATAAGATTAGCCCACTCACACGGGTAATCGCCTCTATTTATTATGTGATAAATAGAGATGAGACGATTTTTTAAGCTTATTATCTAGGTGATAATCGAGAGCTCAAGCTTAAAATATATATGTCGCCTTAACTAAGTGTTAAGATGAGGACATGATATGTACTGTGTTCGAAAGTAAAATACCCTACATATTTTACTTTATCTGTCTAAGATGCCAGATGTGAGTTATGATGAATTTTGTGAATAAGTAGGTACGTGAACTCAAGTTAGACATTGGGTATGTCTGACCTATCATCTGTACGGTATTGATGGTGTAGACATACGCTCCATGGGAAAGGAGTTAATACCGTAATACGTATTTCATACTACGTATGCATGTGACGACCAATAAGAGTGGCAAAAGTTTGATCTCAACTTTTATGCCGTATGAGACTCTTGAGGAAAAGAGTTCCTTAATTTAGTGCCCTCATGACTCTTACTTATTCTCAAGATTTCTATTCAATGATTGCTATCTTAGGATGTTTCCAATGATCATGAATTGATTCGATCTAATTGGACATTTCTAGAAAAGCAAGTTGAACTGAAATTGAGAGTTTGAAGGAAAGAGGAAGATCGAATTTGGAGAATCACATTGTAGTTTTGTATTCACTAGTCGACCAATTATGACTGTTTTTGGGATAATCATAATTGTGAATACAATATATATATCATTGTTTAAAAGAAATCAAGAGAGATATAAATATGATCGATTGATTTAGGGTACTGCATACTAAATCTACTCGGAATGTGATGCCCATTATGAGCTGCTATATATTCCTAATAGATGTATAGCAACGAGCTCTCAAAGTATGCTGGTCGCATGGACTATTCACCAGTATGAATGTTGTAGAGAGGTAAAGAGGATCTTGTTCGGCCCACCATGTGCGAGTGGGAGATGATGGTTTTATTTATTAATGTGATGGGCCTAAGTTGGCCCGTCCGCCCATGTTGGGCCTAAAAGCCCGGCCCACAAGTTTAGAGCCCATGGTTGGAGGGACACGTTGAAGAGTTGTAACTTTTGGGGGAGTGTCTTTTACCGAAGGGACATGTCCTTTGGAGATGATGTATTTAAGGGAGTAAAGAGAGAGAGGAACACACCCTTTGGATAATACATACGTTCCTTCTCTCCCTCTCCATCCAAAAAGAAGAACAGGTGCAAGAGACGAACTCTTTTCCCTTCAAGGCCAATTAACATCATCGGATAGAACGGGATCAGTCTTTTTTCTTCAAATCAACATCGGTGCTTAGGCCGTGGACAAAAGGTATGCTCGATCCCGTGGTGTGCTTTTGATCGGTGATTCATGTTTGTATGTTTTTGGGCTCGCTTCCGCTTCGTCTTTTTAGGGGTTCGATTTAGTGTCGAATCCGGTTTCTGGGAATCAGTAATTCCCAACAACTCTAAAAAGAGAAAACATTTGCACTATCCAAAATATAATGAAAGAATTATTTATCAATCATACACTTGAAATCACTGATTCATATAAAATCAAACTTAGAGGATCACGCACGTGCCGAAAACCTTAGGATGCGATAATCACACATTATGTACTCTAGCAAACCAGTTTCATAAATATGTCGGCGGCACGATTGAATCAAATGTGGAAGGAAAGAAGAAAATGAGATAAAGGAATTGGAGATGATGTGTTATGGATCAGCTAGTTTAGTATTTGGGAAGAGAGCACTCCTTGGGCAGGTTGTTTTGGAACCTTGCATTGTCTTGGTAATACTCATATATCATGTGATGTCTCCTGACCCATTTGAACCACCTCCTCGTTGTTCCACCAGCTTGTGGGGCTCTCCGCCTTGCAAAACCTCGGATTGCCCTTCCAGACACAGGCGCCAATCTTGTAGTCCCCGAACGAGGCCACGAAGGGCCCTTTGACCAATCGACCATGTCACGCTCACCCCGTGTCCCCAGATGTCGCCATCCCATAGGGTGGCTTTGACACCCATCTGTTGCCACCTAGGGAACGCCCACCCACTTGACCGCGTGGTTTCGGTACGTCTAAGTCGGGATGGAATCCATCAAGAAACGGCAAAGAGGCTTCCATCCATTATTTTACGGATGATCTGATTTTTCGCGAATTTATTAACCCGCAGGTAAATCCGCTCTTCGCGGTTGTCGAACTAGACTGCAAATACATTGGTTTGGAGAATGTAAGGCTGCCTGGACACGTCGCTGAGGAACTCGAAATCTATCTCGTCCCGTTCAGCTAATCGGACGTCAATTGAAGTTTGATCCCAATTCAAATCAACCATCAAGGCACAGGCCAATGCAAGGTATTTTATCTTTATCCTTATCTATATTATTTGTCGAATACAAAGATCACTTTAAATATACTATCTTTTTTTTTTTTTTTAAATTTGAATTCAACTAGGGTTTGTACAGGGTTCTTCATCAAGAAGCTGGTGTTTTGCGACAACCTTTGGTGGCAGCCTCACATTCTCAATAGATATATTATTAGTAAGCTGACAAGATTGCATTCTTTATTTTAAATAGTACTCACACGATCCGACCCCCCAATTTGGTGTTGTATTTTTATCGAGCCCCATACCAAACTCTACCCTTTATATGTTTTACGTCCAAGGATATTGAGTCTACACAAGACCCGGACGAAGCAATCTAAGGACCTACTCAAGTCTAAACTCATAAGGCAAATAATCAATAACCTGCCTATAGCAATTTAAGGCTAATAAACAGTGTACTTAATCAATCATAATATTGAGCTAAGCTATAAATCTTACAATTAAGGGTCATCCATTCCCCTGTTCTAAAGTCCAAACTAAAGTTCAGATTCAATAACATTAAAATCATGTTAAGATTCAACCATTTCATTTTATTCAGAACACGCTAGCTTTATGTCTATTACTTCAAGAAGAGATTTAATATCACAATCTCTATGTCCATTATACTAATTTAGACATTCAAACTAGTGTTTTCTTGAGAAAACAAATGAGAATAACCCCATTACTTACATGTAAATATGTCGAGGATCAATCCTAAGTGAAAAGGAAAATTTCAAATAAGAACCTGAAATGTAGGTATTTTCTCAAAGGAGGGCCTAAAGTGAACGTGGTCTCAAATAAGGGTCTAAAGTGATCAATTTAGCCTCAAATAAGGACCCAATTTTACCGACTGGCCAAATCTTATTTCTAACCAGGGGCATTTTGGTCGAAGTACAATTTTTTCTTTATTTTTTTTTCTTTCTTATTTTTCTCTTTCTTTTCTTCTTGTTCTTTCATCTTCCTCACGCTCTAGCTGCCCCCATCGGTGAGCTCGATGAATTACCAGGACCAGGACCAAAGACCGGGACCAGCTGGTCATCTGCACCTCCATCTTTCACACTATCATCACTCAGCAGCCTCTCTCTCTCTCTCTCTCTCTCTCTGCCATCTCGTCTTATGAGCGACACCAGCTTTTCTTCAATGCAAGCCATTACAGCACAATCTAGCTCATTGAATATTTTAAGTTACACTCCTTGAAATTGTTTGTAAACGATTCTATGGAGCCAAAAGTGGTGAGCTTACAAAATTATGATTCCTTTAACTCGACAATTATTGCAAGTTCCAGTCTGATTTGATTGCCTTTCTTAGAGGCACCCCACACACCCCAAAGATGTTTGATGAAATGCCTGAATGGGTTTATTTTGTTTTAACAATGGATAATTAGAAACTTCTTCCTTTCTGATGTGACAATACGATTTTTCTAGGGCTTCAATATATCAAATTGCTTGATGCCGAAAAGGCGTTGAGCAAAAAAGGTCATTGCTGAAGCTATAAAGATTTTTATAACTACTAGGAACTGCAGAACAAGAAGCTTGAGCAAGAAGCTTAGAAGCTACAGTTTAGGATGAGGAATGAGTTCATTGTGGAGCTCCAAGAAAAAGAGCATGATATTGCATGAATTAGGAGTGTTTGAGAGCATGTTATGAAGCAAAAGTAGTATGAACAAATTGGTAGTGTTGAATTTGCTGACAAAGTTTGAGCACTTTACAGTTGGCCTCTTATCTAGCTTTTTGCATCTTTGCAATGTTTGAAACCATTGCTCTTAATAAAATTTCTTCGGTGTCGTCTGGATCTTGATTTATCTTGACCAGTAAATTTGAGCATAAATGTTGTGATCATACAAGTCCTTTGACATTATGTTGAATCAAAGGCAATGATTTAGTAGAGTGCATATCATTTGCCTCAGTGTCCAAAGCTTTGAAGTTGTTGTGGTGCTACCAAAATCATCTTCTCGATTTGTCCCTCTTTCCTCCGTCCCCTTCTTTCTATTTTTCTTTTTCCTTTTTCTTCTCTCTCCCTTGTCTTGCTTGTCTCCACTACACCAAGGAGACCCAATTAAGGTGCATTTGGATGGGCATTTAGAAAGCCCATCCAGCCCCCAAAGCTCCTTCAGCCCAAATATGGGTGTTTGGCAACCATTTTCAAAGAGCTTTCAAATGAAAGCTCGCCCTTGAGAATGCTTGACCAGAATTTCTGCCGAAAACATTTTTGTTCTTCCTAAATTACCCTCATTAATTTTTCATATTTCCGTTATTGCCCCTGTATTTATTTATTTTTTAATCGAAAAAGGAGCGGCTGTCGCCGGATCGGCGAAGGCGACGGCCGCCGGCGCCAGATCTGGCTCGCCGGCGGCCGCAGCCCTTCGCCGGACCGGCGAAGGGCTTAGCTGAATTTAAAAAAAAAAAAAAAAAAAAAATATACATTATACCCATCAAAGCCCCTTGGGAAAGTTTTTTTTACCAAACGCATATTCAACTCAAAGTCCATTTGCAAAAATTTTTTACCAAACATAATTGCATTTTCCCCAAGTAGCTTTAGGCTTTCAGCATTTGCATTGGACTCAAAGCCCATTGCAAATGCTGAACCAAACGCAGCCTTAGATTAGCCACCTTAATGAGTCAGTAAATCCAATTAACTATCCAGGTGCCCAAGATAGACTTTAAAACCAAGATATAATGGACTAACGTATTTAGATGCTTCATTCGCCACTTTCTAGAAATCAAAGAAACCATGTAAAATTGTTATTCATTATTCAATTTATGGATCCACTTTTACTTCTTGAGCATTTACATAATTTACGTAAATATGAGGTACTTTTCAAATGTTTGCTGAACATTATATTTACATGGAACCATGAAATCAACCCATCTTATCCCAAGTTGCAGACATATTCCTTATTGTCATAACCTCATAATGTCTCATATCAATGTCGACATGTCACTAGGTGTCAAAATTTCAGCCTGCAAACACTATTAGCGAGTTACCCTCAATGTTGAGCAAACAAATTATTGACCGAACAAGTAATTGCCCACCTCTTCTTGGTCGGCCACTTTATAGGAATCAAAGAAAGAATATAACAGCAGTATTAGTTATTAATTTTATAGGTACACTTCTAATTGTCGGTCACTTATTTGATTTCCATAAATATGAGGTATTTTCTAAGATTCAAGAGATGACTATCATGATGTAGCACTTTTTCCAATGTGGCATTTAATTCTAGGTGTAAGCAATAAAGACCGAAAGCCCAAATTGGACCGGCTAGAATAGGCCCTGATGGGATTTCGGGCTCCCCTTTTTTTAGGCCAGTCCGAGCCTTCAGGCTTGAGATGCTCAAGCCTGAAATGGCCCATCTCCAAATCAATTTTTTTAAAAATAGAATATCCAATATAGGTATAAAATCTAAAAACTTTAGAAAGTTCGTTGTTTATGTTCAAAATAGTTTAATAAAGTCATGAACAAGTTCAAAATAATTAGATAATAAAGTGATTTTTTAGGCGAAAAAATATATATTTATTTATTTATTTTAAGTCCCAAAAAAAAAAATGGCTAGGCCTGAGGAGATGTTTGAGAGGACATTTGTTACAGCATTGAAAATAAAGATAACAATATAAGAAGTTAAATTTTCTTTCATTGATCCTACCCTTTTTTATGTTTTTATGTTTATTTCCCATTTTAATATAATCTTTAGATTGATTACCGACTTCGCACCTATTTGATGATATGGCCCAAGCCACGCACTGTGTCATTTAGTAAGAAATTTACATGTAACGTAATACTTGTCTCACTATGCCCAATAAAACATTGCATTTCTAGACACTTTATGAGTTGGGGCAACATTTTAAAATGCAATGGGTGTTCATGCCATTCTGGTGCATCATAGTTCTCAACTGGGGTGGTTAATTTTCACGTGAGACTAATGGACATACTCCCCTAGTGATCGTATTGGCCAAGATCTCTTGAATTTTCTTGATTGGAATATTTCTAATAATTAGGTTCAATAGTGTCTTAAAATTGTTAATTATCCTACAGATTTCACCCAAAAGCCTTTTTTATGCATCGTTTGCAAAAGCTCTTGAAGAAGAATCCACTCCAATGGAAAAGAAAGCATACTCGTGCAGTTGTGGTGCTAAAGGAGAAATTGATACATCTTGCCCCACTGCCAGTTCCTTTTGATGGCAAGCAAATCTTGCGAATTGATGATAGTGAAAAGTTTTGGAAAGTAATTTTGCTCGAAGAAGTCAAGGAAAGAGATACATCTGTGAACAAAAGAGCGAACGGTTTTCACCTGTTGAACTTCACTACCACTCTACATTCAAAGAAACTTTAGCCGTCAAATATGAAAAAAAAAGGAATTTGAATTCAATATGATTGGTTATCATTTCTTTGTCAAAGAAAAAAAGAAAAAGAAATATGTCATTTCCCCATCCCAAATGAAGTTTAAAGCCAAACTAATTTCTCATCCTCAACTTATTTGATGGGTAGAATAATTTTTCAAATATTCTTTTGAAACCAAACCCATCAAAGAAGAGAAGAACCCCCTTGTAAATCTTCTTTGAAGACCCAAAGACTTCTCATCCTTTTACATGTTCACTTTTGACCGATTGCGAATTGATACCGTAAGAGAAGGGTGAAAAGAGCCCCATCAGGGTAATATGCCCAATGTCCTCCTTGAAAACCACAATACTTTCCTCGTTAGACGACATTTTTCTACATGTAATAATAATAAATGCTAAACATACTGTAAGTGTGAATGCATTGAAAATGTGGCCTCCTTCCTTCATTAGAAATCTGGCTCATTCACAAAAATAGTGTTTGTAGATAGATTGTAGTTAGAATTTATGTAGTACATAACACCTTGTAAGGAGCACTTCTATCTAATTTTTCCCTAATAAATACAATCTCACAAACTTGTCCCTTGAAGAGGATATTTGTACTTTGCAAGTATAGCTAGGCGTGTTTTCAATTGAATGAGATTGATTGAATACACTAGATCTCATAATGAGCTAGGGCAACAACGACAAGAATAACATAAAACGCAGTTGATGGAATGTATAGTCTTCATCTCCATGTACTTCTCAATCCCTCCCATAATTGACGGAAAACTGACGGAAAACATGAGGCACCGATTCGTCCAGTCTTTGGCCTTCAGTCTGCCAATTTGTCCTTTTTTGGGTTTTGTCCTCCCTTTCTTCTTTCTTATCACCTTAAATATTGCTTTCTCTCTCCTAAACTTTTTACGGTGTTTCCTATTGCACAATACTATGCTATAAATAATATTAGTGTACAAAACCACACTTCCATCTTGGAAGGGGGAGTGTGACATCCCGAATTTTCAGTTCTGTTTTCTTCTGATTGAATCGGGCGTTTCATTGACGTGTTTATGGGGCTATTCTCAGAACTGATCATTCTTGAGATAACTAGACTATCTGGGGAAATTATTATGAATTTTAAGGCAAATAGACTTGAAAATTCGACCAGGAATCGGCTTCTCGACCGTGTCTATCTTTAGAGGCCATCTCGGCACAGTTAAAAATCGATTTGAAATCAAAGATAGACTGGATCGACATTGATGTGTGGCTAATCGTGGGTGACACCACTACATTAGAAAATTCATGTCGATCGGCACTAAACTGATTTTCTTATTGTTTTGGTATCCTGTGTTCGTATTTGGATCCTCGGGATTTTCACGACAACCGAGAGTCGTCAATGAGTCGAGTGGGTTCATAGTGGCTCGAAGAAAATTGACCACGAGTCAATTGCACTTAAAATATTTGAAAGTTACCCGGTAGCCTAGGTCACGCAAAAAATGCGTCGAATAGAAATTAACCGCCAATTCGAGTCCGATTTCAGAAATTGAAGTTTTGGCCATGTCACAATTAATTCTAGGAGTGTCGAGTCGGTCTCAGAAAATTTTTCAGAGATCCCGAGATTTTTACGGAAAAATCGATTCGGACGCCGCGGAAATTAACGGAAATTCAATCGGGCTGATTTGAAGGAAGATTTTGATTTCTATACCGAACTATTTGACGACGGACATTTGTAGAAATTCTACGGACCTTTTTCCAAGACGGAATTGGACATCGATTTGAGAAATTCCATAAAGAAATTAAAGCTCAAATTGACAAATTCGGAGCCATGGCTTGGAGATGGATTTTTAACATCAAAATTTGGATAATTTTGGTGGATTTTGGCAAGAAAGTATTAAGAGAAAACATTGGGATATTTTCCATAAAGATCTAGGGGACATGCAATTAATTCAATGGATTGGATTGTTTGACTTTTTGGCCTCAAGCTTGCCGTGCACGTTGCTGCCCCAATCTTCTTCGTGCGACAAATCCCACAAAAGACCGGCTGCTTCATTCACGCAAACTCCACTCTCTCTCTCTCCGTTTTATCTCCTTCGAACCAACATCCCATGTGAATCCGAGCAACCCACTGAAGATCTCTCCCTTCCTGCTCCATCTTCGGCTGCTTGCAAGCCACGGAATCTTCAATCAAGCTGCCCCTCTCCACTAATTGTTGTCTCCCACCGGTCAACTCTCCTCCCTGAAGACCGATTGAAGCCATGTCCACGCTTCTTCGACAAACAGCTCCCACCGAATCGTTAATTGCTGCCACGCCTCCTTCAGCAAACTTCGGTTCTTCAATCATCAAGCGAAGACCACCCGCCAGCTGCTTCTTCGTTCGTGTCTTCAGCTCGTGGATTTCGGCCAGCTTGAAGACCAACGAATCCAGCTTCGGTCTTCTCCAGTCAACGTTCGGCTTCACCGTCTTCATTCAAGTCTCCACGCGTCCCCTGCTGGTCAAACGAAGCTGCCCTTCTTGCTGATTGTTGACCGGGTAACATCCGCAAAGCCACCGGTTCTCCTCTCCACGAAGCATTCAGCCCAATTGAAATTCAAGAGCCCAGCAGCTTTCGGCCCATTTGCAGCCAAGCCCGTCCACTGCCACCTCAAGCCCAACAAAGATAACAAATCTTTGGCCTAACAGAATTTCAGCTCCAAAGCCCAACAAAGTTAGAGGCCCGTGAGGACAGCCCATTCAAGGCCCGTTCAGTCAAGTGAAGCCCAGTCCGAAGCAAGAACAAATCTCACTTGGGTTGAGATTTGTTGGGCCCGAGTCTAAGGCCCGGCCCAAGCCCGCCGGCGTCGCCGAAAATCCGATTTCGGCCGCCGTCGCGTCGCCATTGCGGTGATTCGGTCTCCGCTTTTGCCAAGTGAGTTTTACTCACTAATGCTTTCTTAGTTTGTTAATTATACTTAGGGTTGGTTAGATTAATTTAGATAAATTAAATTAGAGACTAATTGATGCATGTTAGGTGGTTAAAAATAACCATTAGCTAGTAGACGTGCCATGTTATTTATTGAACGAGTCTCGGTAATTTTCCGGGCTCGTCTCGGCTTCCAATCAGGCATTATGGGCCTAAATTGGATTTTTAGTATTTATTTATTTAATTTTCGAAATTAATTATTTAATTATTTATTTTTCTGAAAATTCAACTTGGATGGCCAGCGACCGGAATATTATGCTGATGATTGTGGTGAAGTCCGTTTATTTAATCGGGCTTTATTTTGAGCTAAATTGAATTTATAATATTTATTATTTAATTTTCGAAATTAATTATTTTTCGGAAATTAAGGCTGAGATGGCCGACGACCGGAATTTCGTGCTGATTGTCGTGGTGCAGTCCGTTTATTTATTTGAGCTTTACTTAGTGCTAAAATAAATTATGAGGTGCAATATTGTTGGCCATAGTTGAGAGGGTCGGGTGGGACCGTAAAGCCACTAAATCTTGAGAGGGTCGGTGGGACCGTAAAGCCACTAGATCTTGAGAGGGTCGAGTGGGACCGTAAAGCCACTAGATCTTAAGTGAGACATCTTGGGAGAGACACGTGGGCTCGATGATTTGATGCATCACTTTGGTGAACTAGTGCCTTAGAGAATGCATGTGTGCTCTATGACATGTAATCGACTAGTTCGATTTGTTATGAGTAGTTGGGTGCCTATTATGAATTGTACTGATTTGCAGGTGGAATCTAAGGCCAAGGTAAGTCCTCTGACCTGTGCGTGTTTAGGCAGCCCATAGTGTATTGGCTTACTAATCGAGTCTTAGGGGGTAGAACTCGCTGAGACGTGGTCTCATTGGTTATTGAATAACCATTTCAGGACCCTGAGGAGAAGCTGAGGAGAAGGAACTCGAGGAGGAGAAAGATTTTTGAAGAAGAAGATGATCTAGAGAGGGATCTCGAGTACAACCCGGATGTGGATTGAGATCCCATCCCTTTTGTGAACCCTGTCTTAGTGTAGATAGGTGTGAGACCTAAATGTTGTAAATAGTATTGTAAATATACTATGAGTTGTGCTGTTAATAAAAGTGTAGTTGTGAATTTCAATATGAAAAATATGGCCTGCTTTTCTATTCCATTGTTTTATTGTCTGGGGATTTTTAACTACTTCCGCATGCGCATAATAAATCGAAAGGGTCGGCGATACATTGTCCTGGGATATCGCACTTTAAAATCGACCAAGGTAAGGGATGGGCGTGTGCCCGAGGATCGGGACGTGACAGGGAGGTTGGGGGTTCAAATCCCCACCTTCTCGGGGGGGATTGGGGTGGGGAAGATTTCATTTTAGGAGTGGGTTTCGACTCCCACGCCCTGCAAGGAGGCATGGGCAAAAGTATGAGAGTGAGTGTTAGAGTAGGATTAGAGTAGGATTGACAAAAAAAAAAAAAAAACTATGGGTGGACAATAAATCATATTTAATGCATCTTCCCTCATTGCCAGATCTTTCTAATGGCAAGTGAATCTTGCGAATTGATGATAGTGAAAAGTATTGGACAATAATTTTGCTCGAAGAAGTCAAGGAAAGAGATACATCTGTGAACATAAGAGCATACAGTTTTCGCCTGCCGAACTTCACTACCACTCAATGTTCAAAGAACATTAGCCATCAAATATGAAATAAAGGAATTTGAGTTCAATAAAATTGGTTATCATTTCTTTGTCTGAGAGAAAAAAAAAAAAAAAAAAAAAACACGCCATCCTTTCCCCATCCCAAATGAAGTTTAAACCCAAAATTTGTTTCTTATCCTCAATTTGTTTGATGGTTCGAATGGTTTTCAAAGTACTCTTTTGAAATCAAACACATTAAAGAAGAAAAAAATCTTCATATATCTTCTTTCGAGAACCAAAGACTTCTCATCCTTTTATAGGTTCGCTTTTGACCAATTGCGAATTAGTACCATGAGGGAATGGTGAAAAGAACTCCAATAGAGAGATTAGCCCAATGTCCTTATTGAAAACCACAATACTTTCCTTGTCAGGCAACATTTTTCTACATGTAATAACAATAAATACTAAACATATTGTAAGTGTGAATGCATTGAAAATTTGGGCCTCCTTCCTTCATTAGAACTTTGGCTCCTACATAGTAATACCGTGTTTGTAGATAGATTGTAGCTACAATTTTGGTAGTACATAATGCCTTGTAAGGAGCAGTTCTATCTTAGTTTTTCCCTAATAGATACAATCTCATGAACTTGTCGCTTGAAGAGAATAATTGTACTTTGCAAGTATAGCCAGGTGTGTTTTCAATAAAATACACCAGATGTTATAATGAGCTAGGGCCAGCAACGAAAAGAACATGATAAAACGCATTTGATGGAACATGAGGCACCAAGTCGTGAGGAGTTAAGGTATACGAAAGTTATGACAATCAAGTCGTTGAAAAAAAGTTTATGACACTAAAGTAATCATTTGGTACTTGGAGTTCTCTTTTCCTACAAAGTTTGTTAAAAAGGGAAAAGAGAGGGGCAACTTTAATAAAATAAGATATAGTTTTCTATACCCTTGTTATTCCTTCTCAAGATTACACGGAAGTCCTCTCAAGCATTATTACAAGCTGCCATTAAAGTTTTGCTGGAGAATCGTTGAAGCTAACCAAATAGTTTTTAACTTGTCATACCAAAATATATTGTAATTACACATTTCTTACATTGATCTTCATTATTTCACCCACTGTTTATTTTTATTAATTTCGATTTCACTAGAGTCAAAATTCTCACTGAAATAAAATCCATGAAAATGGAGATTTGTCAATGTAACCTCCAGATTAATTTCATTTGACTTTTGCACGCTTAATAGATTGTTGGACCCCTTCTATCATGTAGGAGTTGCATGTAGATCGTCTTCAAAACTAAAATTTGTTTGATCATCTTTATAAAGTTCATATATGTTCAATTCCTTTATGGCCCCTTTACTTATTGTGCTTGCATTCGAAAGAAGTTTAGAGCATACTTCAGTGTCAGCTTGAGACGAGCTTGAGAGGAGATCTGTTACAACATCAGAAAGAAAGATAAACAGAATAAGAAGCTAATTTCTTTCTTAACTTCACTATCACTCTACATTCAAAGAAACTTTAGCAGTCAAATATGAAATAAAGGAATTCGGATTCAAAATGATTGATTATCATTTCTTTGTCAAAAAAGTTAAGAAAGCCGTCCTTTCCCCATCCCAAATGAAGTTTAAAGCCAAACTAGTTTCTTTTCCTCAACTTGTTTGATGGGTAGAATAGTTTTCCAAATAGTCTTTTGAAACCAAACCCATTAAAGGAGAGAAGAACATCCTTGTAAATCTTCTTTCAAGACCCAAAGACTTCTCATCCTTTTACATGTTCACTTTTGACCGATTGCGAATTGATACCGTAAGGGAAGGGTGAAAAGAACCCTATTAGGGCGATATGCCCAATGTCTTCCTTGAAAACCACAATACTTTCCTCATCAGATGACATTTTTCTATACGTAATAATAATAAATGCTAAACATATTATAAGTGTGAATGCATTGAAAATTTGGGCCTCCTTCCTTCGTTAGAACCCTAGCTCCTTCACAGAAGTAGAATGTTTATAGATAGATTGTAGCTAGAATTTCTATAGTACATAACACCTTGTAAGGAGCACTTCTATCTAAATTTTCCCCTAATGAATACAATCCCATGAACTTGTGGCTTGAAGAGAATATTTATACTCTGCAAGTATAGCCAGGCATCTTTTCAATTGAATAAGTTTGATTGAATACACTGGATGTCATAATGAGCTAGGGTAGCAAAGACAAGAACAACATAAAACGCATTTGATGGAATGTTCAGTTTTCGTCTCCATGGACTTCTTCTCAATCCTTCCGTAATTGACGGAAAACATGAGGCACCGATTTGTCAAGTCTTCAGCCTTCAGTCTACCAATTTGTCTTTTTTTTTGGTTTTTTCCTCCCTTTCTTCTTTCTTATTACCTTAAATATTACTTTCTCTCTCCTCAACTTTTTATGGTGTTTATTATTGCACAATACTATCCTCTATATTAATATTAGTGTACAAAACCACATAGCAAACTACGAGTGGACAATAAATCATATTTGATGCATCTTCCCTTATTGTGAGTTCCTTCTGATGGCAAGCGAATCTTGTGAATTGATCATAGTGAAAAGTATTGGATAGTAATTTTGCTTGACGAAGTCCAGGAAAGAGATACATTTGTGAACATAAGAGTGGATGGTTTTCACTTGCCAAACTTCACTACCACTCTACATTCAAAGAACTTTAGCCGTCAAATATGAAATAAAGGAGTTCGAGTTCAATATAATTGGCTATCATTTCTTTGTCAAAAAAAAAAAAAAAGCCGTCCTTTTCCCATCCCAAATGAAGTTTAAACCCAAAATAGTTTCTCATCCTCAACTTGTTTGATGGTTAGAATGGTTTTCAAAGTACTCTTTTGAAACCAAACACATTAAAGAAGAAAAAAACATCTTTGTATATATTAGTACCAAGAGGGAAGAGTGAAAAGAAGTCCATTAGAGAGATTAGCCCAATGTCCTTACTGAAAACACCATACTTTCCTTGTCAGACAACATTTTTCTACATGTAATAACAATAAATACTAAACATATTGTAAGTGTGAATGCATTGAAAATTTGGGCCTCCTTCCTTTGTTAGAACTTTGGCTCCTCCATAGTAGTACCAAGTTTGTAGATAGAGAATTTTGTTAGTACATAACACCTTGTAAGGAGCAGTTCTATCTTAATTTTTCGCTAATAGATAGAATCTCATGAACTTGTCACTTGAAGAGAATATTTGTACTTTGCAAGTATAGCCAGGCATGTTTTCAATTGAATACACTGGATGTAATAATGAGCTGGGGCCAGCAACGGAAAGAACATGATAAAACGCATTTGATGGAACATGAGGCACCATTTTCGTGAGGAGTTAAGGTATACAAAAGTTATGACACTTAAGTGGTCAAAAAAAAGTTTATGACACTAAAGTAATCGTCCTACCAAAGTTTTGGTACTTCTAATGTTCTTTTCCAACAAAATTTGTTAAAAATGAAAAAGAGAGGGGAAACTTTAATAATTGAGATATAGTTTCCTATTCCCTCGTCATTCCTTCTCAAGATTACACGCAAGTCCTCTCAAGCATTATTACAAGCTGCCATTGAAGTTTTGCTGGAGAATCGTTGAAGCTAATCGAATGGTTTTAAACTTGTCATACCAAAAGATATTGTAATTACACATTTCTCACATTAATCTTCATTATTTCTCCCACGGTTATTTTATTTTTATTAATTTTGATCTCACTAGAGTCAAAATTCTCGCTGAAATAAAATCCATGAAGATGGAGATTTGTCGATGTAACCTTCAGAGATTAATTTCATTTGACTTTTGTATGCTTAATAGATCGTTGGACCCCTTCCATCATTTAGTAGTTGCATGTAGATTGCCTTCAAAACTAAAATTTGTTTTATCATCCTTATAAAGTTCGAATATGCTCAATTCCTTTATGGCCCCTTTACTTCTTGTGCTTGCATTCAAAAGTTGTTCAGAGCATACTTCAGTGTCAGCTTGAGACGAACTCGAGAGGAGATCTGTTACAACATTGGAAAGAAAGATAAACAGAATGAGAAGCTAATTTCTTATACTTGATCTTACCCCGTTTATTTCTTTTTTTCCTTTTTCACAATCTTTAGTTTCCTTTCTCACAATCTCTTCCACATCATCCTTATCTTAAATGGAGTCCAAAAATTAAGTTACATACCTGTGAAGCAAATTGACCTCAAATAAGATATTTCAGATCTAATTCATATTTATGTTTTTGAAAAGGTTTGATCATAATAAGTGCGACTTTTTAAAACTAAGCTATATTGTCACGAAAAGTGATTTTTTGCAGATTTTGTGAAGATTATTCTGAACAACTTATCTTGAACCAAAATAGAAGAAATGAACAAGTAACACTATTTAATAGTCACTAAACTAACATGGGCATAATTTGAGAGGGGACACATTGAATACGCATTTGATGGAATGTTCGGTGATCGTCTCCATGTTGCTTGTCAGTCCTCACGTAATTGATGGGCTACTAATTGACTAAACAAGTCCATCACTATTTAATAAAAAGTGATAGGATATGATGGAGAAAAACCACTTTTTCTGTAATTTTTTTTGAAAAAATTCAAATGTTAATTAAAACTATGTACATATATACATATACATATATGTATATACATATATATAAATGTGTATATATATATATATATATGTTAGGGCAACATTTTAAAATGCACTGGATTCATGTCAATCTAATACATCATAGTTCATAACTGGGGTTGTAAAATTCCATGTGGGATTTACATAATCTAAACTTAATTAGAGTCATACGAGTTCGATGGACATACTACCTTCGTGATCCTATTGGCCAAGAAGTCTGAGAGTTTCTTGATTAGAATATTTCTCATAGGCAAGTTCAACAATTTCTTATGATTGTCAATTATCTTAGAGATTCCGTACCAAAAGCCTCTAAATTTATGCATGCATTGCAATAAGCTCTTGAAGAGGAATCCACTCCCATGGGAAAGAGAGCATACCAGTGCAATTGAGGTGTCAAAGGAGAAGTTGTTGTATCTTCCCCCATTGCAAGTTCCTTTTGATGGCAAGTGAATCTTGGGATCTGATGATAGTGAAAGGTATTGGATTGTAGTTCTGCTCGAAGAAACTGATGAAAGAGATATATCTGTGAAATAAGAGGGGACGGTTTTCACTCGCCGAACTTCACTACTACTCTATATTGAAAGGAACCTTAGCCATTAATTATGAAATTAAGGAAATAAAATTCCATCTTATTGTTTAGCATTTCTTTGTCAAAATAAGAAGTCATCCTTTTCCCATATGAAGTTTAAAGCCAAAATAGTTTCTTATCCTCAATTTGTTCGATGGTTATTATGATTTTCAAAATACTCTTTTGAAATCAAACGCATTAAAGTAGAGAAGAACATCCTTGTAGATCTTCTTTCAAGACACAAAGACTTCTCATCCTTGCACATATTCACATTTGACCGATTGCCAATAAGCACCGTGAAGGAAGGGTGAAACGAACTCCATAAGGGTGATATGCTCAATGTCCTCCTTGAAAACCACGATACTTTTCTCATTTGACGACATTTTTCTACATGTAATAATAGTAGATGCTAAACATATTGTAAGTGTGAATGCATTGAAAATTTGGGCCTCCTTCCTTCGTTGGAACTTTGGCTTCTTCATAGTAGTAGCGTGTTTGTAGGTAGAATGTAGCTAGAATTTTGGTAGTACATAACACCTTATAAGGAGCACTTTCTATTTGAATTTTTCCCCTAATAAATAAAATCTCGTGAACTTGCTGCTTGAAGAGAATATTTGTGATTTGTAAGTATAGTCGGGCGTGTTTTCAATTGAATGAGATCGATTGAAGACACCGGATGTAATAATGAGCTGGGGCCCAACAAGAAGAACGTAATAAAATGCGTTCGATGGAATGTTCAATCTTCGTCTCCTTCGACTTCTCAATCCTCCCGTAGTTGACAGGGAACATGAAGCACTAATTTGTCCTTTATTTGGTTTTGTCCTCCCTTTCTTCTTTGTTGTTACTCTCAACTTTTTATGGTGTTTGCCATTAGATGATGCTATGCTATATGTTAATATTAGTATACTAAACTGCACAGCAGACTATGAGTGTACTATAAGTCATATTCGATAACTAATAGCAATATGTCACATCAAATTCATAAAACAATCTTAGCATCTGACATTTCTTTGTTTTTATTTTTATCGTAAAATTGAAAGCTAGCAAGACAATAAAATAAGAGTAGCACTACATGTACTGAGACTTTACTTGAGTTTCTCGGTAAATGAAATGGTGCACTATGTGTTGTACAGCATGTCGTCAAATAAGAGTGGAATCGGCGTTAGTTTGTAAAAAGGGGAAAAGTGATAAATGGGGCAAGTTCAATTTAAGGAAATTTTATGGCAAAAAATTTAAAGGAAATTTTGCCAGCCCTCTAATATTCCATGCAATCTGTAATATGCTTTGTTTGCTATACTTCTTGGCCATACTGATAATGAAAATGCCTATATAACCCTTAACTAGGGGTGAGCATGGTCCGGGTTGGGCTGGTCCACCCCCTAACCCCAGGACCAACCCGCACAGTGTCGGTCCTCAATTTTTGGGACCGAGGACCGACCCTATTGAGCTTAGGACCGAGGACTGGACCGACCCAATGGGTTCGGTCCAGTGCCAGGGTCAACCCGGGACCAAATGATAATTTTTTATTTCATTTTTTGTACTCCTTAAAAAAGCGATTGAGGACCGGATTGACCCAATGGGTTCGGTCCGATTTCCAGGTCAACCTAGGACCAACCAATAATTTTTTATTTCATTTTTTGTACTCCTTGAAAGGGCAACCGAGGACCGTACCGACCCAAGGATTCGATGACGAGCGAGGTCAGCTAAGAAAGGCAAGCGGTGAGGGTCAAGTGGGGTGAGCGTCAAACAGAATGAGCATCGAATGTCAAGCGAGAAGTAACAAGCCAAGCGAGCATCGAGCGGCAAGCGACATGAATGACCTAAAGCGAGCAAGACGAGTGTCAAGTGGCGAGCGGAGAAATTGTTTCTTTCGATTTTGGCAAATTGAAGACTAAAATAACAAATAAGACAGAAGAGAATGAATGCTAGAGGAAGATGCCATAAGAAGTTGTTTATGCCTTTTTAGACGTCGTGAAGACTTCTCACAAAAACATTTTCCTCCTTCATAAATTATGATTATATTTCCGACCAAAAAAAAATTATGATTATTGACACTGTAAAAGACATTAAAAATCTAAGTTATTAAAGAATAATGTAAAATTACTTAAACTCCTCATTAATGAGCTATTTAATATTGTTGACGCTATTTATTTTAAGGTTTTCCATATATAAAAAATTTATAAATAATATTATATATATAATCAGGGTTGGTCCGGGTTGGACCGACCCGGAACTCTCAGGACTGGGGACCAACCCGCACAGTGCCGGTCCAAGAATTCTAGGACCAAGGACCGACCCAGTCACCTTGGGAACCGGACCAAGACCAGCAGGGTTGGGCCGGTCCAGGGTTGGTCCAGGGTTGATCCTGGACCGATGCTCACCCCTACCCTTAACATCAGCTGTATGAGGCGAGGTGACGTCTGAATAAAAGACAAAGTCAAAAGAAGGGAAATATTCCGAAACCTCCGCTCTATTCTCCTTGATTTCTTACAAATCTTTCTCTTCTAGGTCTAGTGACATTGGAAGGATAAAATTGCAATTTCGATCATATAAGATGAGTTGGTTGAACAAGTCTGCTCTCTATTTGTTATTCAAATCCTACGAATGAGAAAGCTTTTCCAAGGCCATGAAGCCTTTGATTGAAGGCTGATGATATTTGGGATACCATCAAGCAATTTCATTTAAGGACTAACAGAGGAAAGGGCATGCATGCTAGGATAACATACGTGTCCCAAATTTCATAAGTCTTCCTCTTGTTTTATGGTTATATGCATTGTTAGCTTATTTCATTTCTCTTTTTTTTATTTTTCCTATGGGGTAATTGTCGTCAATGACATGCCATATCTGTTGAAATAAGTTACATGTCCCTATCCTATTCCTCTTCCCAATCGTTATTAAATTGATGGGAAATATGAGGCACCAGTTATTAAATTATGGCTTGAGTTTGAAGTAGGTACGAGACTCAACTCATTTAAAGGATTCTGATTTGTTCAAAATATGGTGTTCCTTTTTAATCAGTATCATATTTTGATTTGTTGGGCGGTGCTACTTGACTATTAAATGTATTGAAGGTTTGGTTCTGTTGAAGATAAATATCCAAGTTTAACCAAGGGAGCAAACATTAGTTGAACTCCACTCAACGCGTCCAGTTTTAGGCCTTTTCTAATATCCTGAAGAAGACTTACTGCTGAAGTCTCTATTTTATATCCTCGCACGAGAGGACTCTCTCTTTAGCGAAGAAAGAAAGGGGATGCACTAGTAACGCCTCCTTTGATCGCACGGAGTTCTACAATCGGTGGATTTTGTGACGCGAGTTGCATAATGAGTCGTTCTATTAATAAACACTGTGAGTTTAGATGTAATCAACATGTGGAAAACATTCGAACTTGTGAGTAATTGTAACTCCATTTTTCTCCGATTTTTAGTGGATTATAGCTGCTTACTCTTCTAGCTGCATAGATATCAATTTTCGGACTGAACCACGGAAATCTCAGGAGTTCTTCATTGTCTCTCATTTATTTTCTCGGTGATTTCGCATTAATTAATTACAAAATTTGGTTAGTTTCCACATTATTTTATAATAATTTATTCAGTCTTCAATCTTCAGTCTTCAGGAGAGAGAAAGTTTACGAAACTTCCCATGACGGAGTTATTCAATAATTGATTTGTGCATAGAGAGAGGAGGTTTATAAATTCAGCTTAGACTGAAAGTGGATCACTGGACGAGATGGGGAAGCACCTATTTCTTATTCTCAACTCTATTCTCTTGTGGTGGTGGAGCTCAACCACAATCTCCAAAGCATACTCACAAAACCAAACGGATCGGCTCGCATTAGCCTTCTTAAAAAACGCAATACACGAAGACCCATTTGGGGTCTTGAGCTCTTGGAATGATTCTACTCATCATTGTGAGTGGCATGGTGTTTTGTGCAGCAAAAGACATCCTGAGAGGGTCACATCTCTGGTCCTGAGATCACAAGGCTTGGAAGGCTTCCTATCTCCTCACGTAGGTAACCTCTCTTTTCTGAGGGTCATATTTCTGCAGAACAACAGCTTCCATGGTGAAATCCCACCACAGATCGGCAATTTGCTTCGACTCCGTGTTCTTGTTCTTAGTAACAACTCATTTGGTGGGCCGATACCCTCCAATCTTTCCCGCTGCTCGAACCTCAAGAACCTGAATCTCATAGATAACCAACTTGTGGGGGGAATTCATTCCGATCTTGGTTCTTTAACAAGACTTATAATCTTGGGCTTGTCTCGGAACAATCTTGTAGGTCCTATTCCTCGTTCGATTGGAAACCTCTCGCTGCTACGACAGCTCTCGCTGGGAGAAAATGCGTTAAGCGGAGAAATACCTAAGGAATTGTCCAGACTCAAGAGATTGATACTTTTCCAACTATCTCTCAACAAACTAACCGGTGAGGTTCCAGCAGGGATTTTAAACATCTCTGACATTATGGTATTCGATGTTCGTAAGAACCAATTGCGGGGAAGCTTTCTCAATGATGTTGGCACCGCTTCTCCTTCTCTCTATGCCCTTGCCGCCTACAGTAACTTGTTCACCGGGATGATTCCGTCAACGTTAACAAATGCCACAGGTCTTCAGCAACTTGACCTTTCCGACAACAATTTCCATGGGCCAATACCGAAAAATCTAGGAAGGCTAAAGGGCCTTTACATGATTAATTTGGGTAGAAACCACTTGCAGGGTGACTTGAGCTTTATTTCTTCTTTAGTTAATTGTTCCAACTTAAACACTCTCGGGATGACAGAGAACTTGATTCATGGATCGCTTGCCGAGATCCTTCTCCAATCTCTCCACCAGCATTGAGCGTATTATTTTGTCAGACAATCGGATCCAAGGATCTATTCCTTTAGCCCTCGGAAATCTCTTCAAGTTGTCTCTCTTGGATTTATCGAATAATTTTCTAATTGATTGCATTCCTCATTCCATTGGAGCACTTTCCAAATTGCAGGAACTTTTTTTAGGCGGTAACATGTTTACTGGAGAGATACCGTCTTCGATTGGTAACATTACGCTGTTAACTCTCCTTGACCTTCACTCCAACATTTTCCAAGGCCACATACCACAAAGTCTCGGCAACTGCAAGCAACTAATTGGGCTTGATCTTTCAAACAATAACCTAATTGGCTCAATTCCTGTCGAAATCATGGGTCTTTCTTCCTTGTCGATCGTCTTTGGTTTAGCAAATAATAATTTAAGTGGATCTCTTCCATTGCAACTTGGATCTTTAAAGAATCTTGGCAAATTAGATCTGTCTTACAATAGATTCACTGGCTTAATTCCAACGTCCATTGGCGAGTGCTTGGTATTGGAACGACTTCACTTAGAAGCTAATTATTTCCATGGTCAAATCCCCGAAGCTTTACATCCATTACGGGGTCTACAAGAGCTGGACCTTTCCAATAATAATTTTTCTGGTCCAATCCCAAGCTTTCTCGCAGGGCTCTTACTACTCAAGTACTTGAATTTGTCCTTCAATCAACTAGAAGGACAAGTTCCAGAGGGTGGAGTTTTTCTTAATGCAAGTTCTGTATCGATTTATGGAAATACGGAACTCTGTGGAGGTGTTCCCAGTCTGAAGCTTCCTCTTTGCAAATCATCAAGCTCTAAGAAGTCTTCTTCAACCAAGGCCAAAGTAATATATGTGATAGTTGGCAGTTTGTTATGCTTAGCTTTGTTGCTCCTATGTCTGTCTATCTTTTATCGCAAAAAGAAGCAAACGACAACCAATGCCTCCACTTCATTATCTTTCGAGAACCAATTCTTGAGGATTTCTTATGAAGAACTCTTGAGAGCGACTAACAGGTTCTCCGAGACCAATTTGATTGGTAAAGGGAGATATGGCACGGTTTATAAGGGGATTCTTGATGGAGGTGCCACGGTGGCAACAAAGGTGCTCAATCTAATGCAAAGAGGTGCTTCAAGGAGCTTTATCTCTGAATGTCGAACTCTAGGAACCATTAGACACTGAAACCTCGTGAAGATACTAAGTGTTTGTTCGAGCATGGACTTTTGTGGCAATGACTTCAAAGCTCTAATATATGAGTTCATGGCTAATGAGAGCTTGGAGGAGTGGCTGCACCCTGGAACTATAGGCCGAGAAGATGAGTGTAGCGAATCAAGAAATCTGAGACTAGTGCAAAGATTAAACATCGCCATTGACATAGCTACTGCGATCGAATATCTCCACCAGGGTTGCTATCCAGCCATCGTCCATGGAGATCTGAAGCCAAGTAATGTGCTTCTGGACAACGACATGATGGCTCGAGTCGGAGATTTCGGGCTTGCAAAGATCATTTCAACGGTGTCTACCGAAGCCATAGGAGTTCAAGACCAAGGTAGTTCAACTTCAACCGCAGTCAGAGGATCCATCGGCTATGTACCTTCTGGTATGAAACTGTCATATTTTCTTGATTAGTTTTTATTTGGTTGCGATAGTAATATATGGTGCCAAAAGTTTGACTTAACAATTATTCTTGATGTTATGTTATGATTTATATGCTCTGACACCTCTTGCTCGCAACTCAATTCCTCTTTCTGCTATTAATAGCTTCCGTAGAAAAAGAAAATACGTATCTTTTTGTATGAAAAGATTAATAGTAGCTTGCCCTAATCGTATTTTAAATTAAGATGAGAATAAACCATCGTAATTTTGATCAATGAGTGGAAAATTTTTAGACAACTTGTGAATCCATGTGAATAAATAGATTAAGCATATTGTATCATCTCATATTAATATTTTCTTTCTATAATTCGTATTTTGTCTCGTATCACATTCATGCCATTAAAACTGATTGCGAATCTCTTTTGGAATGTTATGACTTAAGGTCTTAACAATAAGTAATTTTTCATTTATGGCAGACCCTTTCATGACCAATAATTTAATATTAGAAAAATATATTAGATGACATGACATTTATGCCAGAAACCGTTGGAGGATACACCAATTGACAACACGATGGGCTCTACCCAACTATCACTTTCCCTAAACTTATTGGTTAGAGCATATTAACACAAATTTACGCATTTATAAGTATAAATCCATCACCGTCAACAAATCACCCTAAGTCTGTTCTTTTCCCCCCACTGTGTTCGTTTTTTACCTGTTCTTTTAGGCATTTTTTCTCGTCTTTCCATAAAAGAAAGTGTGGTATAGGTATTAAACAAAATTTGTATCATGAAAATGACGAGCCTTGCGTGGATCCCATATGTTTCCAGTCAAAAAACCAACTATTCAAATTTAGTTAATACATAGACTTCTGCCAAGGCCTTCACCCAACATATTTTCTTCTTTTTTCTATTTTCACCCGTATCCTACTAGAGGACAAAGCCACTTTTGATGTTTAGACAATTTGTGTAGCAAACATGAGACAACTTTTGTGCACTTAGTAGTTTTGGAGAAGAAGTTTATACGTTGTTAAGTGACCTTTGGTGCACTTAATGAATTCTAAAATCCTATTTCTCTACATTAATGCATTTCTCAACGGTTGATGCACTTTATAAGAGTTCATACGACAAGCGCCAAACCTCAGCCATATATAGTAAACTAAACGAAAAATTAAACAGAGAGAAATGAAAGCAAAAAACCAGTAGGGGGCTTTGGGACCCTTGGCCTTTGCCATGCATAGTGGGCCCAATTGTGAAGTGAGTGAGGGCTTGCAAGCCATCTCTCTATGTTGGGTGTGACAGGCACGATCCCTCACAATTTTCTTTGGCAAGCTCTTGCAAATGGACATCAAGCAAAATCCCATGCGACTTAGAAGCTTTTTCTAAACAATTGACTTCAAGAAAAAGTGTATGTTCATTCCTATTAATGTCTTGATGAAATTTTCAGAGTATGGCATGGGACACAAGATTTCCACACTTGGAGATGCATATAGTTACGGCATTCTATTATTGGAGATGTTCACAAGAAAGAGACCCACTGAAGAGGCCTTTGGGCACCATCTTAACCTCCACAACTTTGTCCGAATGGCTCTTCCAAATCGAGCAATGGACATTATAGACTTAAGGCTTTGGAGTGAAGCTGGTGATCGACAACAAGAGATGAAAATCAGAGATTGCATTATCTCTGTATTCGAAGTTGGAGTCGCATGTCCAATGGAATCACCGTCGAAACGGATGGGCATGACCGAGGCAATAAGGAAATTACAGTTGATCAAGGTGAGTTACGAAGCCAAAGAGAGGATGATAGGTATGTAGCTAAATCAGTTTTCTCGTTTCGTCTTGGAACTTTTTCACTAGTGGAGAAAATCATCGTGCAAAGGTAGTGCTAGCAAATTTATATGAATGTCTCCCTAACTAGTCTACCTACCCATACCTATTATGTGTGTTTTTTATAATTGCATTTTATAATCGTGGAAAGTGGATGTATGGAGTTAAGTCCACCTATTTCCACCAAGTAATCATGTAAAATTTGATGAATTTGCTTATTTGTCCGGTTCTTTTCATTTCCGATGCCAATGTGGATCGATGCATTGCTTAATTATCATGGTTGGGCCATTGCCCTTACCTCTCTCTCTACGCACGCTTGTGTATTAGAATGTGACCTCACCGTGAGGTCACGAGCTCAAGGCCAACTCTTAATGTCGTGCTTAAATGAGAGCCCACGATCAATTGGAGATCAAGCTTGATCAAATCCAAAGGCAAGGAGAGGGAGGCAACCTTATCACAAGATCATGGGGTCAAGGCTAACTCTCGATGTTGCTGTTGAGAGTGACCTCACTGTCAATTGGAGGCCATCCTTGATCGAATTTGGGCAACGTTGCCGACGAAATTATGTTGCAGTCATGTTGCCAACACCAACAGCCACCGTGTGAGACCTCCCTACCTCCTCTCCAAACCTCCTTTTCTTTTATCCTTTTTCTTTGCTATGGCATCGAATTACAGACTTTTTTTTTTGGTTGATAGAGATAGAGAGTTAACAAAGACATAAATGGGACATGATCAAAAAGGGAACATGGATGCATATTTGTTGCACTTGTCGGTGTGCTTATTACAATGTCTAATTATCCTCATCAAGTCTTCCCACTCAACCAACCCTCTCTCTTTCTTCACCATTAACCACCGTCTTCGGCCATTGCGGCCACCTATCATCACGGTCGCCTCCACCACATCTCACTACTTTCTCCTTCGTGTCATCCACGACCATGTTTGCTTTCTCTTTTTGCTAACCCAAAACACTCTCTCCTTCACTGTCTCTTCTCTCACCGCCAAATTTCTAAGGTCTCCAAACCACCATTGATGACCTGATTTAGCCATTATGGCCTTTAAGATCTCATGGAAATCTCAATGGACAAACTAGATGTAGGAGGCATCCCCAAACCTTGAGATGTCCTTTTGATCTCATCATCGTCAACAACTTGATTGTAGATGACGAGAGGAGCTCGACGCGAGGTCTTGAGACCCACCAAAGGCATAAACTTGACATTCGGGCAAGCTCGGCTGCCCTCAAATGAGAAAGGGAGAAAGAGCTATGCGAAAGCAGGGACAACGACCGACATTGAAGTGATATGGGAGAGAGGGTGAACGGATCATGACACGATCCCTTGTCAACACCAACAGTAAATGGTGGAGCGAAGAAGGTCACTATTTATATTGGCAGTGGAGGCACGTTAGTGACACGAGCCGCGTGTGGTTGTAGGGCTCGGCAGGGGGCGGAGATAGACTAGAGGGAGAGAAAAGATTGGCGTTGGAATTTTGAGGAGTGATTGGGGAAGGTGTACAATTAACAAGATAGACTCATGTCTTGATCTGGCATTGGAGACAGCAGTTAAGTAAACCAATGGTACAATGGATCCGCATACAATGTCATAGATGTGGTGCAAAATACATAACACCATGGTATAGTGATGAAAATGCTAAGCAAACAAAACTGACCCACAGTATGGACGGAATAGGCTATATTAGGGCAAGTGCCCGTGAAATATATACCAAACTATAGGTCAACTATCAATAGTGTAACAATCCACAATAGAATGCCATCAAGCAGCTCAAGTTTGGCATTACAATCAAAATCAGGGGCACACTGAAAACATCATGAATTGAGATCAGAACAGGATCAATGTAATGCTAACATCGAGTCACAATGTGAAAGAATATTGACTTTTTGTATTGCTCAATTGGACAATGTATTACACTAGAGGGATATTTGTATCCAGGATAATATACACAAGGAAGTAATCTATTATGGGGTGTTTAACTCCAAACCATCCCTTCCCATTATATCATGAAGCGTAAAAGTCAAAAGAACACTTTGTTCTCATGCATCCTTTCATTACAAAAGCAGATAATCAATTGATGATCAAGAACACTAAAATCTACAAAAGCCATTTCAAACATTAGCAAAATATTGCTAATTTTCTAGTAATAATCTGCTTAAGATGCTCTTATGAGCAACATGTTATACATCCATATTTTTCTAAACTAGCTCAAGAATCATATCAAGCTAGCCATTTTTATTTTCCCTTTATTTTTTATGTCACACCCATGACGCATATAACAATAGGCCATAGGTAAGCTTGTCACTCTAAAAGCCTTTCATAGTATGGAAGTTTTCCTTCATAGTTGCCCGGAGGATTGTAATTGCACACAACATTCCACCACCCATTGTTACACTGAACCTTAGCGCACCCAACTCGAACCGAGTCGCGCCAAACCATATGAGTGTAGTGCAAGCAGTCGCACCCGCTCGTGCAAGTGTTGGTGTTGTAATTATAGTTCTACTTCTCTACGACCCACAAACTGACAGCGTAGGTGCCAGTGAACGTGCCGGTGCCCTTGGCAAGGTTCTCGCCATAGGGTCCATTGGAGTGCACGAGGCCACAGTCGCTGACCCGTTGGTTCGCATAGCTTTGGGCGTATGCAGCAAGCATGTTGTCCCATGTCATGTTCGCCACGCCAACTTGCTTCCGAGCGGCATTGTGAGAGTTGAGATAGTCTTGGGGTGAGTTTTGGGCATGAGTAGGTTGAAAGAGAGAAATAGAGACAAGAGAGATGATGATGGTTAGAGAATTCATGATGCTCAAGGAATTAGCTGATGTTGGTTCAAGGTGATATATTTGGTGATCAGTTATGCTATTTATAGAAAAATATTTTCGGGGCTTCAACTTACCATGTGCAATGAACTTATCAGGGAACATCTCATTTGGACAACACAACCTTGCGTTCAAATCTAGTTTGATTTGAAATGATAAACTAGTAACTGGTGCATGAGGAAGTAGTTTTGCATGTTCTTCCTTTCCTCAAATGGAAGTAAAGTAAAAGGCTTAAGAGAAGTTTGAAATTTCAGCAAATTGGATATATTATAATAAGAAGAATGTTAGACTTTTATGTCGAGTAATGCTAAAGACATTGAGAATAGTGCATGAGATTAAATTATTAGGGGACATAAATAAAATTTATCTGGTTGTAATGAGCAAACAAGTCTTATCCAAGCCTCCAATAAGGAATGCCCCGATTTATTTACAACACCAACCATCGCCACTTACCGTCCTCTGATGCCGCCCAATAAGCCATTCAAAAGTCACAACCAACTCGTCATCGCATCCATCGTCCTTGTTCTAAACCAGACCATTTGTCTCTAGCGTCCTCCTCCTCATAACAATATATCACTACCCTTCCACGAGAAAGGAAAGTTGCTGGACGCGATTGCTTGGTAGATCGGAACAAAACGGCTCCAGAAACCGCGTCGAGGGACTTGGCCGGTGAAGAAGGCAACACCAACCGCGATTCGAACTAGTCGAGAAATGGATCCGACTGATCCTCCGGTTTGCAGCTTTTCAACGGATCAACTTTGTTAATGGCGGATTTTGAGGTGGTTTTGATGAATTGCCCAGACAAGAAGCCAGAGAGCAATTCCCTGCCGCATCCCCTTTCTGTCAATCGTTTAGCAAGAAATTGATTTTTCTTGGTGAACTAAGTCGTTTTGGGTCATGCAGGCAGGTGAAACTTGTTAAACATCGTCGTTTTGAGCTTTTTATGCTGAATCGGGCTGCTGGCATGCCACACAGTGGAAAAAATATCAAAATTTTGCCACATCAAATTTCCGACATTCAAAATCGGAGTTGAGACTTAAGTAACATTTAAGTGATTTTAAAAAAAAAATTGACATTAAAATGAGCGTCGTATATAACTTTTGACATTTCTAGTATACTTTTCCCTCCTCTCACTCCTAGCAATGGCAACTGTCGAGACGTTGACAAGCTCTAACCAATCCTCGAGGCCTTGATGCTGTCGAGGTTGCGGGGGTCCAGATCTGGAGGTGCATCCTCCTTATATAGAGACTCAACCCCTCTCCAGATCTAGAGGCAACGAGATCCGGATCCATCGCCCTTAGCAGGCAGGTGGTCGTCATTGCCCCTTGATTTATTGCTTAACAAATCAATCTTTCATAAAAATAAAAATAAAAATAAAAATAAAAATAAAAAATAAAAAATAAAAGAGGAAGAAGAAGAAGATAAAATTTATAAATCATTCTTTAATGTCTCTGCCATTTTCCTTATTTTAAGCTATCTAACAGGTACATGTACTTCTCTTTTGTCTCAATTAAGTTATCATCCACTTGTTTTTAAATTAATACAAGCATGAAATCCATATTATTTGTGTTTTTAATTTTATGAGCTACTTTTACGATTCTGCAATTGGCATGGATGCGAAGGCCACGCCCTCACATCCCCACTTCGCATTGAACAGTTGGACGTGCATCTTGTAATCGTCTATTGCGCCATAAATAAGTCTTATAACAAAGAAATTATAATGTGCTCGAGATATGTAATAAATTGAATTTGAATCGTAAAAAATGTTTAGATCATACGTAAGTCCCACCTAGATCTTATAAAATTCAACAGTCCAGATTTGGGATGTGATATACTATGTAGAGTAAAGGTCCATTAGGAAAATGATTTGAGTAATTTCTCATCAACCGAAATATGGCCTCTCTCTCTCTCTGCGCACATGCGCTTGTGTGCTTCACCATCAAGCCGCAATCAATTGAAGACCAAGCTTGATCGAACAGTTATGTGACTAATTCGATCAAATCTGAAGAGGACAAAGAGGGAGGCTATCTCATTGCAAGATCATGGAAAAAAAAGGTCTGACTCTCGATGTTGCGATTGAGCATAGGCTCACTATCAACTAGAAGCCAACGCTTCATTGAATTTGGGTGACGTTGCCGATGAAATTCTATTGCGGTCATGTTGCCAACACCTGCGGCCATCATGTGTGTACTCTAAGGATAAGTACACCAAAAGTGTCAAAAGTCGTGTACGGTGCTCACCTTAGTGCCAAAAGTTTTTTCGGATCACTTAAGTGCTACTTTTTTAAAAACACGATCATTTAAGTCCCAACTCTAGTTTTGATAGTCGGAAATCTAACGTAGATATATTTTATTAATTTCTCAATCCTACATGGTTCACCCGCATACCTACTTAGCATATAACACCTAAACAATGTCGTCCGAAAGTTGTAAAAAGTGATCATTTAAGTGCAAAATTTTATTTAAAATGATTATTTAAGTGCCAAATTTCATTTAAAGTGATCATTTCGGTGGTAGTTGTTATTTAAAAACGATCAAATTTTATATAAAGTGATAATTTCGATGGTAGTTGTTATTTAAAAACGATCACTTCAGTGCTAAGCATACCATGTGGAAATGCCATATGGACTGGATCTTTTAAAAATTTATAATATTAATTATAAATGACACATAATTAATTTAGCCGGAATTTCTCGTCGTTGGTACTTAAGTGATCATTTTTTCTCCGATTTAGCACTTAAGTGAGCTAACAAAAACTTTTAGCACTAAAGTGAGTGTCGTACACAATTTTTGGCACTTCTAGTGTGCTCATCAAGTATCCCCTACCATTTAATGGAGATACAAAGTTGACAAACACAAACAAGACAATATCAAAAAGGAAACATGGACCTATAGTTGTTGCACTTCTCAGTGTGCTCATCACATTGTCTAATAATTTTTGTCAAGTCTTCCTACTCAATCAACCCTCTCATTCTTTACCATTAGCCACCGTCTCCGGCCGTTATGGCCACTTGTCAGCACCGTCACTCCTCCACATCTCGCTGTTATCTCCATCGTGTCATCCACGACCATATTTGTTTTCTCTATTTGTAAACCGAAAACACTCTCTCCCTCACTCTGTCTCTTCTCTCACCACCAAATCTCTATAAGGTCTTGGCACCACCATTGATGACCTGATCTGGCCATGGCCTTTGAGATCTCACCTCAATCTCGATGGACGGGCAGATGGATGAGGCATCCCCAAATCTTGAGATGACCTTCTGATTTCGTCGTTGTCGACAAAGTAATTGTAAATGATGAGGGGAGCTCAACGCGAGGTCTTGAGACCCGCCAAGGGCATAAACTTGACGTTCAGGTGAGCTCATCTGTCCTTATGCAAGAGAGGGAGAGAGATAGCTACACGAAAGCAGAGATGACAACTGACATTGAAGCGATAGGGGAGAGAGAGCGAACGGAGCATGACATGACCCTTCATAGGCACCGGCATTGAATGGCGGAGCGAGGAAGGTCAAGATTGATGGTGGCACCAGAGGCATGTTAATGACACAAGCCACGTGTGATTGTGGGGGCTCGATAAGGGGGAAGAAAGATGGGGAGAAGAAGAGAGATTGGTGTTGGGATCTTGAGGAGTGATTGGGTAAGCTGTAAAATCAAGAAGAGAGACTTGTGTTTTGATCTTGTGTTGGAGACAGCAAATAAGTAAACCAATGCGTACAATGGATCTGCATCCAAGAGACATAAATAGGGATGGTGAAGGACATAAAATACAATGCCCTGGATCTAGTATAAAATAGGTAACACGATGGCATAATCGGGAAAATGAAAATCAATCATAAACTGACTCATAGCATGGTCGATCTAGGCTATGTTAGAGCAAGTTACCATAAAAGATATACTACATTATTGACCAACTGTCAATGAAGTGTAACGTCTTACAATAGCATGCCATCAACAAGCTCAAGTTTGGCATTAAGATCAACGATATCAGGGGCGTTGTAGGCTTCGTGGATTGAGATCAAAACAGGAACAATCTAGCTATAATACCAAGTCAATATGTGAGGAAATATTGAATTGTGCATTTGCTTTATTGAATAATGCTTTACATTATACGGGTACTTACATCCAGAAAAATAAACACAAATAGGGAAGCAATCTAATGAAGAAATTAACTAACATAGGAATTAACGATAAAACCAGAATCAATTGAAACCAATTACAATCCACATAACATCACATAATCTTAAACACTACCTAACCATTGAAATTCATCATAACAATCAACGTCCTTCCAGAATTTTTCTATGGAAGTTTGAGGTTGAAATTGCTCTCGCAAGTTTGTTTTTTAGATTATAAAGTTTTCTTTTCTTTACTTTTTTGGTCAATATAGTAGAGACAGTTGAGATAAGTGGCCTTGGCTATATTTGTTAACAAAGCAATGGAAGGATGACCACATCCTAGCTCTCCTGCAATTAGCTTACAATTAGCCAACAACTAGCTAACCATCATCACATGTGCCCTTCCTCTAGTGGCACGGAGCATAAAAGTCGAAAGAGCAAGAGTACTTGAAATCTGCCAAAGCCATTTCAAGCAGTTGCAGATTACTTCTAATTTGCTAGTAATAATCTGCTTAAGTTGCTTTTTTGCGCAATGTGTCATGCATCCATACTTTCCAAAACTAGCTAATTCTAATACTAAAATCTAACAACCTACTAAATGCCTATTTTTCCAACCAATTTCCATTTTTATTTTCCAGAATTTTTTATTTTCTTATTTTCCTTTTCTTATCTTATTCTCAGTCCCTCCTCTGAATCAAATTTTCACTGAGATACTCCGTGATTCAGTATTACCTCAGATGAAGCAATTGGTAACAAACATGCTCAATGATGAAGAAATCATCAACATACGAACAGCGACATCACGGGTAATTAGAACAACACTTGGATGGGCTTCAGATCAATTCAATCTACACCCAAAAGAGGTGACCAGCAAAGGAATGGTGATGACAGCCAGTTCAAGGCACAGCAACATGGTTATTCGTTGAAAAATCATCACCAATTCACCTTAACAATCTCCTAAATCATCATGCTGAGGTAAGAGATCGTACTGATGTAGCTTCACCACACGCCAGAGGGGTTTTGGTAGGACTGAAGAAAAGCAAATGTTAAGCAAACCCTCCTAAAAACTTAGTTTCACAAATCGCAAGACATTGATTCCCCTAAAGCAATCAATAATTCCCCAAAGAACCGCGGCTACTTCCTTTTTTTTGGGGAATTAGAAAGATACAACACCTCAAGCTTTCTATATACGATCACATCGTAATACCTACTCAGGATAGCAATGGAAGAGAGAGAGAGAGAGAGAGAGAGAGAATAGGCAAAAGAAGGATTCACCTGTACTGAATTGATCTTTCCTCACCAAATTTACATGGATATACCCGTACTCGAACCTTTCAAGTTGAAAGCAATGCGGATACGGAAAGAGCAGGAGTTTCACCCAGTGATGGATAACTTCGATTTCGTCCACGCAGGGCCTTGAAACATAGCAACAACAAAGATGTGAATGGCAGACAGAAAAGAAGAAACGCATGTGATGAAGACAGCTAAATGCAGAGAGAAGGATAGAGAGTCCATAATTACGATTGCGACCTTGTCAAAGTGCAGTCAGCGACCTTCCTGAGCTTCTATTTTGAGAGACAAGCTCTCGGCTGCATATTCAGCGGATTTCAGTAGACTCCACTGCTCATTCACAAGGGAGACATGTCCAGTAAACATAACATTGTAAGCACTAGCAGAAAGGATGACAAGTCTAATCCAACAAGAAGAGAATAACAAGTTTGATCCAACAATAAGCATATGAACAGCAGAATCAACACGGTTGCACTCGAATTTGGCAAACACACTTCATTATTTATTTAGTTTCATATAGGACTCATGTGCAAGGATGGACAACGATCAATTTACTACCGATTAAATGAGGACCGAAATTCTTTACAATCTCAAAGCATGAATAGCAAACAGAGAAGATGTTGGCATGGCACTGTGAAGATTTAGCTAGAACATACTCACTTCTTTACTCTTCACTCATTTACGCATATACATGCACAAGCACTCCCCAAGCAACTCACTGCTCTCTGTTTTTCCTCAGGCTTTGTGATGTTAGTTCATGGCAAAGAACCAATCCATCCAAGGTAAGACCTTCCAGGGTCTCAATAGATTTGAGAGTAAGACATCTCTCCTATTTACCCTGGTCAGAATTCACAAGGCCATGTATTTTGCATGACAAATGGTTCTACCTTCCAGATAAAGTCGCATTGTGATGTAAGCTAATAGGCGCATCTGCCTCTTGAGAAATTTGCTATCCTGTCATATCAATATGAAAGCTTCCCAGGTCACCATGACAAATAGCAATCAGTGCAATTGAGAAATCCTCGATTAGCCCACGCGACCGCTCAAAGGAATTCACAAGTGTAATCAAGTGAAAAATTATTAAGCATCATTAAAGCAAATACCAAATTAAGACCACAACACCAATCAGCCGAGCAAAAGAATACGCAACCAGTGAGCATATTCTCAATCCAGTGAATACAATCCGTCAGATGCTAAAACCCTTGGGTATACATAAGTCGACATGCTTTGCGCATCTAGATATTTGATTAACGCAAATCTATGATTGACATAATATCAGAAGCAGAGACAACATATTTGGATGGATTTGAACGACAATTCAAGTAGTCATGGCATATGGAGATCTCGGCCATAGTCTAAAATCACTTGAAACAGAGGAGCTGTAAGTGAGTCGAACATGTATATCATGCAACGATCATTCCATATACTAAAGCGTAAGAACGCTTCTCAAAATCGTATTCCGAATCCGTTCAGGCATTTTAACGAATGTTTGGTGGTCAGTTCAAAAATTAGAACAGAGAGTCATAATCGAAGAGTCAATTCCGATATAGACAACTGCAATGACATCAGAACGTATTTAAACTACTAACAGATCCACAATCATCATTCTACTTTCACTCACAACCCTAATAACAAATCTCGCATTCAACTCAATAAAACAGAGCAATGACGTACATCCCTCGGAGTCCGTCTTTGGCCAACAACGGCCATGGAATAGCGGACCGAGGTCTTGGAGGCGTCGTCACAGGTGAAAATCGACTTCGCGGCCTGAAGATTTGAAGAGGTCGGGGCCATCGCGAGACATGGAACCGCACATTGCTGGCGTAGCATCGCGCGTTGGTGAAAAACGAGAAGTCGTCGACGGTGAAGATCATCGAGCTCTCGTCGCACAACATCAGGCACGTGCGAGGCTAACGAGAGTAGAATATCAGCAGCCGCTGGAATGAGTGATTCCGACTTCGTCGATGAAGATCCTAGAAGTATTATCTCTAAATGAAAACTCATTTTTCGGAAAATAAACCAACCAAAGGACTTGGCATCGGTTGACGAATTAGCCAGAGAAGCACCGAAATTCATTTCTTGAAGAAGAAATAATGGGCAAATCGGATGCATGCATCCCGAGTTCATCTGAACAATTAAATCTGGTAAATCACACGCATATATGTAAATCACGTTGGACAATCTGGAAACATTTAGGTTTCCACACTCATGCATGCAATAACCTTCCTTTTCTAGAAGAGAGAATGGATCGTGCTGATAATAAACCCTCTCAATTCATGAGACAACACATTACTGGTTGCTTTTTATATGCCTACCATGGTCGTCCGCTAGATGAGAAATTAGACAAAAGCTCACGTGATTAGAGCATTATTCATATGCTGCTCTTACTTTTAAATGTGAAAGCTTTAATATCGACAAAAGAGAAAAAAATGCAAGACATTTGAATGTTCCATATATACAAATCTAACTCTATCACGTGTCATTCGACCAACTATTGCATTATCACCTTGCAGGGCGTGAAGTCAAAATTCATATTTAAAGCTAAATTGTCCTCACTCCAATTCCCTTGAAAAATCTCCCTAGGAAGGTGGGGATTTTGATCCTCACCTCCCTTTTCCCATATGGAAAGAATGGCCAAACCCCCATGACTATATTGCCATGATCGATATACGTATTTAAGCCCAGCCTAGTAGGATAGGATGGCTTGCAATTTGTATTCTCTAGGCCTAGACACCCGGTCACCAAATCTGAAAATAGCTACAAAAAAAAAAAAAAAATCCCTCCACGCCGTTATAATGCATAGAATTATAATTATTGGGAGACAAAAAAAAAAAAAAACCACTACTTTGCATTATCTGTTGTTACAATTTCTTCAACTTCAGGTGAAAAGTACCTGGCTTTTGAAGGCTCATGAGTCATGACGAAACGTACATAATTAAAGGATCAATGATCATTTTGAATTTAGGGGATAGAAAGCATGTATTTTTGTCCGCAAATTATCCATCTATATATGCTATCTTTGAGTTCTCATTCCGGTTAACATAAAAGCAGACAAAGCTCTAAGGACATAACAAAGTGAAAGTTTAAGACAAATATGAGAACATTTGATAAATTGTTATTTAGCAAATGTATAGTGTAGCATATGATAAATTGTTGTAAGAGGAACTTTTAAATGAACATAGACTTAGGGGTGTCAAAATGGGTCATGAAGCCATTTTTTGACTCATATATTTGGGGCTAGGTTGTAAATGGGTTGTTAAACGCTTGAAGGTTGGGTGAAAATAAGTTTAAAATATTGAAGTTCAACTAGAGTGGGTCATAAATGTGTGTCTAGAGAACCTGTTTATGATCCACTTAAAAATTAAATTTGTATCAGTTGGGTAAGGGAAATTTGGACCATTTTTTTTTTTTTTTTTGTACTAGATGTGACTTTCAATATGCAGTGCTTTGCATTTACAAGATTTAAGAGATGACTCTCATAATGTAGAACTTTGTCCCACATGGCACTTTGCCCACCGTGGACCTAATTTTACCAGCGCGAATTCTCAAGTCGGAATAGGCCCAAGTCGAGATTTCGGGCTCCCCCTTTTTCCAAGGGCAATTTGCACCTTCGGGCTTGAGAGAGGCCCCAAATGGCCCAAACCGGCTGAACTATATCTAAAAATATATATTTCAATATTAAATATAAAGCATATATAATTGAAAATACATTATTAATAATAATAAATATTTTAGTAATTTGTAAATAAGTTGAAGTTAACATGTAAAAAAGAGTATTTTTTAGGCCCAAAATATAATAACGGATCTTTTTTTACTTTATAAAGAAACAAGAGAAATTCGGGTGAGTTTCGAACTGGTTTGGAGCAAAGGACTTTTGGAAGTTCTATGGATTTGTCAATCATTAGGTAATGACTTCTTTTTTATTGGGGTTCAAGGAATGGCCGTTAGCTTACATACCACATTTGATGGAATGAATGTTTAGTTTTTGTCTCCATGGGCTGCTCAATCCTCTCATGATTGAAGATGAAGGTAAGGCACAGATTTGTTTAGTCTCTAGTCTTTGGTTTTCACATCCAAGGACTTCGTAGAATACGAGGCACCAATATTAATATTGCTTTCTCTCCCCTCAACTTTTTAAAGGAGCGTCCTCTTGGACAATGCTATCTTATAGATTAGTATTAATATATCAAACCACATGGCAGACCATAAGTGAATAATAAGGCACCAATTTTGCATTCATTGGTAGGCTCGAACAATACATTCTAGGGCCTGTCACTAAGTGGGCTAGGCCAACAGCTTTGAGGCTCATTCTAGTCTGCCCATTCATTTATGAAAGTTACTTTGATAAATATTAGTTTTAGATTATCTACCTTGAAATACAAACTTTGTTAATATTGGAAGAGAAATTAAGGCTTAAAACAGAAAAAGAAAAAGTATTTTATGAAAAATTTAAACTAAAATACAGCAAAAGTATAAAACTATTTTCTATTTATGTTTTCCATTTTATCTAATATTTAGCTCAGCCTTTTTTTGTCCTAAAAAAAAAAAAAAAAAAAAGACGTCGTCCCTGTTATTGGGCCAATAAATTCTAGTAGGCGAGCTAGACACTTGCCAAAACTTGCCAGTTTGGATTTGTACATGGCCCCTAAAAGTTCGAATCAAACATGTTCAGTGATCGAATCTAGTAAGTGTACCTGATCTCGCCATATTCAGATATGTTAGAGCATACGAAATGGATGGGACGAGACCTCTTGACTATTAATTAACGTGGGGATTGGGACAAGGCGCCCTTATTCCCCGCATTCCGCGGCAAAGGGTGAGCTGAGCTAGTAATTAACTGCATTAATTTTTTTTTTAAAGAAAAGATGCGGTAATACACTAGGAGATAATTTTAATAGAAAAGAAAAGTGTGAGGACTCAAACAAGCATGTGGGTTTCATTCATTTTTTTTTTTTTTTTTTGGTCAGACCAATTTTGCCCCGCTTCTCTTGGGGCGTGGGAAACTTCCCCACAAATCATTTAATAAAAAGAGGATTTAATGCTCATTCTTAGTACATTTAGCATTTCTCTAACCTCAATAAAGAATTCGACCAAAAAAAAAAAAAAAAACCTCAATAAAGAAGGCGCCATATAATAGTTTTGGAAGCTACTATCAAATTTCTAATCGTAACCCAAAATAAATATCTTACTCATGCATTTAATATTTTTGGAACTCACCTTCATGCAAACATAAGTTAAAGAAGTTGAGATTGCATCAAGCTTGACTACATGAGCTTGACGTTTCAGCTTTTGGTGCTTGACTTATAATTGACTTGGACTTTAAACCGATTTCGTACGAAAAGCCAGAAAAAGACAATCAAAAGTAATTGAGAAAACTTTAATCCAAGACACGGCAGATGTAAAAGGAATTTTGTGGAAAGAGAAAAAAGAGTTTCAAGATAACTTTACCTTCTTATGAGTCTCATGTTCATATAAAGAATCGACGGAGCCACTTTTTGTCCAGAATATGAAAGTTTCATTCCTACTGGAGCCACTTTTTGTCCAGAATATGAAAGTTTCATTCCTACTGGATCCTCTCGTGATTGACGGCGAATATAAGGCACCAATTTGTTCAGTCTCCAGGCTTCGGTCTTTGTCGCCATGGACTCCATAGAATACAAGGCACCAATATTAATATTGCTTTCTCTCCCCTCAACTTTTTAAAGGAGTGTCCTATTGGACAATGCTATCTTATAGATTAGTATTAATATACCAAACCACATGGCAAATCAAAAGCAAATAATTAGCCATATTCAATAATTAATGACAATATGTCATGTCACTTATTACACCGAATATATGAAACATTCTTAGTGTTTTTGACATTTCTCTTTATTGCTTTGGTTGTAAAAATGAAAACTAGCAAGAAACTGAAATATGAATGACACGACTACATGTTCTAAGACTTTACTCGAATTTTCTAAATGAAATGGTGTGCAGTGTGGATGCACCCATGTCATCAGATAAGTGTGGAATTAGCATTAGAATGGAGATTGTCAAAAGGGGGAAAGGGATAAATTGACCAAGATCAATTAAAGGAAATTTATTTTTCTATTCCACCATCGATTCTTCTCAAAATTACACAAAGTGATCTCGAGCATCATTGGGAGTTGCCATTCAAGTTTGTCTGACAATCGTTGAAGCAATTCAATGATGCCTACCATAGAGACAATCCAACTGATCTAGAGATGGCTCCATGGATTCACGACATGCTTTTCACCATATGGCACTTTGCCTCTTTACAAGGTTCAAGAAATAGCTCCCGAGGTGTAGGACTTTCCGCATAACACTTAGTCCTAGGGGTGAAAAAAAAAAGTTTCTAAAGAACAGTTTGGCTTAGATCATACGGTTAACTTTTTCAGGTTTGAAGTGGCCCGGGCTGAAATTTAGGGTTCCCCCTTATTCTTTTTCGAGCCAATTCGCACTTTCAGATTTAGCATCTTCGGGATCTCAGGATTAAAATGGCTCGAACTAATCAAATTATATATTAAAACTAAAAAATTATGATATAAAGGTTAATAATTAATAAAAGAAAATGTGTCGTTTCATTCTCCAAACACTTTAATAAAGTCAACGGTAAGTTAAAATATAAGCATATAAAAATATATAAAAAAAAATGACTCTTGAGGGCCAAAATATTTTTAATTCATAAAAATGAAAAATCAGAAAAAAACTTGGGTAAATATATTAAACTAAACATTTTTTTTTTCCCAAAAAAGAGGCTCTCTAGTCTCTTTGTCCCCTCGTCGGTACCATGGATAGTTTGTTGTATTAAACAGTGCAAAGAGGTCAGATTACTTTTCATAGAATGACCTAGAGCATCAGCAAATCAATTAGACTATTCTAATGCGAAAATCACTTGTAGTTTTCTTGAATCCAAGTGCACGCGACGCAATCTCTTTTCGTTGAGGGGCCAAAGGAAATTCCCAAGTGCTTTTTTGATGACTTGAGCGAGTAAAGCATTGGACTAATGGCACGATGTGCAGCACTCGAGAATTATAAAAATAATTTTTGCTTCAATAATGATAAAGATCACGACACATGCACATCACACCACGATTATAGAAATTTAAAAGAAAAAAAAATACTTTTGCTGTAGTAAAAGTGAGTTTTGCTTTCACATTTGTAGATGAAAAGACTCGAAAACCCATTTCATTCGACCAAAATAAAAATAAAAATTGTTGGATGTCTTTTCCATTCAAAAAGAGATTTTTGGAAAATCTTTGCCTTATTTTGTTATTTCTTTGGTATCCTCCTCCCTTTCTTCTTTGTTATTACCTCCCACATTGCTTTCTCTCTTCAACTTTTTAAGGTGTTTCCTGTTGGACAATGCCATATTACATGATATGTTAATGTTTTAAACCACATGATGACTAATAACAATATGTAAAATCATCTATAAAACAGTTTTAGTATGTTTGAAATATGAATAACACTACACACATAGAGACTTTAGTAGAATTTCAAGAAAAGAACACTAGAAGTGTTAAAAATTATGTACGGTGCTCACTTTAGTGCTAAATTTTATTTTTTAGTTCTTTAAGTGCCACTTTTTTTTTTTTTAAATGGTCACTTAAGTTCCAACTCCAATATGGATCGCGGAAAATCTGATGTGATCATATTTTATTAATTTCTTATTCCTACGTGACTCGTCAGCGTACCTAGTCAAGATATAACCTCTAAATGACGTCATCTAAAAATTTTAAATAGTGATCATTTGAGTGTCAAATTTTATCAGTGTCAGTCGTTGTTAAAAATGATCACTTTAGTGCCAAGCATGTAACATGGAAATGCCTTGTAGACTAGATTTTTCAAATAACATGCCAAGTCATTTATTATTTTTGGCCCCTTAGTACGTAAGTGATCCAGTGAAAAATTTAGGTTTCAAACTGAGTATTATACACAACTTTTGACACTTCTAATGTTATTCTACTATAGAATTTCTTACGAGATGAAATAGTGTGCTATGTGGGATATGCCGTATCATCAAATAAGTGTGAAATCAGTATACAAATAAAGTTTGCCAAAAAGATAAAAGAGATACATTGGGCGAGATCAATTATAGGGAACTTATTTTTCTGTTACACCATCATTTCTTCTCAAATCAGGTTACATGAGTACCCCACAATATGCATTTAATGAATTCCGATTTAAGAATTTGATGCTTGCGGAACCAGTCATGAGAATCAATACAATGTTATTGTATATGACTAGGAGGATGAAATTATTAGCCCAAAGTTTAGAAAAGATCTAGGTATCTTGTTTGATAGGACAACGCAATACAAGCACAATACCTTCATTTAGAAGATCACCAAAAAAGAGTTCAAGTTCAAGGGTGCGATTGGTTCGACATTCTCAAGGAGCTTTCGGCCTCCAAACCCTCTTGGAGAAATGCCGGATCGTTTGACAATCATTTTGAAGTAGTTTTCAAGTGAAAACCAATATCGGGAAGGCTGAAATCGCTATGATAGTTCAGACTAGCTTTGAGCTTTTAAAGTTTGGCCAAATGCTAAAACTCATTTTTTTCTTCTAAAACTACCCTCATCCAATCTTCAAATTCCCGATTTTGCCCTCACTATTATTTTTTTAAATGCTAAAGAATGCTAAAAAAATCAAATACATATAAATGCTTAAAAAAAAGAGTTAAACATACATAATTTTTTTTATTAAAAAAAGACCAACCCTTCGTCGGTTTGACCAAGGGCTATCGCTGGCAACAGCCGTCGATCAAGGTCGCTCGACTAGGCGCCTGCCGCTTGGGTCACACAATCCTTGTCGAGGGTTGGCTGACCTTGGGCGACCTCAATCAACGGTCGTCGGTGCCGAATCTGGCTCGTCGGCGGCCATAACCCTTCGTCAAACCGGCGAAGGGTATGGTCTTTTTTTTTTTTAATTATATATATTTGATTTTTTAGCATTAATGTCAAAATTTATATTCAAAAAGTTGTATATATATATTTTTAATTTTAAACAAATAAAAATTAAAAAACTAATATGACTCATCCAAAGAGCCTTTCAAATGTATTTTCTACCATTTTTCTCAAAGTTGTTTCTCAAAGTATAGTTTGCTAAACGATTTTTACATTTACCCAAAGTCTTTTATGCTAAATTGCTTTGCATTACTAATGGGTTTTCAAAATGCTGAACCAAACGCAGTCTCCATGAATAAATCCCAATTATCCTAATATGGGATTTCTTGTATCAAACACCCTCAAATCTATATCCAGCACAAAATTGACAAGCAATTCTCTATGAAGACAAGCTTGAATCAAGCTAGAACTTGTTGATTCTTACCTCAATCGATGTAGTGACTCTTCATAACGCTTTATTATTCAATTTCCTCGTACCAAATGCACCTAACTTGCTCCATAAACATGGCAAAATTTAGCGTCATAACCATGGAAACCCCAATATCTTCTCAGTTTGTCCATCTTTCCACTATCCCCTTCTTTCTATTTGATTTTTTCCTTTTTCTTCTCTCTCGCTTGTCTTGCTTATCTCCACCTCAACAAAGAGATCCAAAATAGATTAGTCACCTTAATGAGTCGTTATATCCAATTAACCATGCCATTGTCCACCATAGACTTTAAAACAAAGATATAATGGACATAATTTCATTATTATTTCTTGGCTCTTGATCAGCCACTTTTTAGGAACCAAAGAAACCATATAAAATTATTATTTCATTATTTAATTTATGGATTCACTTTTATTTCTTAGGCATCTACATAATTTGCGTAGTATATGAGGTACTTTCCAAATGTTCATTAAACATTATATCTAGATGGTGCAACCATGAAATCAATTGTCTTATCCCAAATCACGTATCTATTCCTTATTATCAAAACCTCGTAATATCTCGTATGAACGTCAACATGTCACTAGGTGTCAAAATATCAGTATGCAAACACTATTAGTGAGTTAACCTCAATGTTGAGTAAGCAAATTATCGACTGAACAAGTAATTGCCCACCTCTTCTTGGAATTATAGATGCTAGTAACAGTAAATCACACATATGATATTCAAAAATGCAAACCACATAGCCAATCCCACCAATATACCTGGGTGGTCGCACTTGAAGAATATCAAAGGTGGCTCCCATCGGTTCAAGAGGTGGTCCCCATTATGGAGCACTTTGCCCTTACAAGCTTCAAGAGATGGCTCTCATAATGTAACACTTTGTCCGACGTGACATTAATTTTAGGGATTAGTAAAAAGGATTGAAAGCCTAGATCGGGCAGATTGGACGGCTCAAATTTTCAAGTCTATATAGGCTCAAGCCAAGATTTCAAGCTCTCATAATGTAACACTTTGTCCCACACAACACTTAATTTTAGAGATTAGTATAAAAGATCGAAAGCCTAGATCGGGCAGATTGGACGGCTCAAATTTTCAGGTCTGTATAGGCTCAAGCCAAGATTTCAAGCTCCTTCTTATTCATACTAAAAGTACTTTGATAAAGACATAAATAAGTTAAAAAATAAACATATAAAAATGTGATATTTTGAGGCGAAAAGTCTAATAACTGATTTATTTTAATATAAAAAATTCGGGCAAGTAGCGTGGACCTCTTTTTCGGCCTCTACCGAGCCTAAAGATTCCATGGACTTGTCAATGCTCACGTAGTTGACGGGGGTACTTAAAGAGCCGCTCGTCTTCTTTTTTCTTTTTGGAATGTTCAGTCTTTGTCTCCATGGACTTCCCAATCCTCACGTAATCAATGGAGAATATGAAGCACCAATTTGTTTAGTCTTCAGTCTTCCTCTGCATGGACTTTGTGGAATATGAGGCACCAATTTGTCCTTCATATGGACCTTTCGGTTTTGTCATATATTTATTTTAAGTTGCTAAATCATACGGCAAAAGATAAGTAGACGATAAGCCAAGTGCAATAATTAATAGCAATATGCCACATCATTTACCTTATCAAATTTATAAAATAGTCTTACTGTGTTTAAAATATTAATAACAATATTCGTTTATACCACCACACTTTGCACCCTATAATCTATATTGTTTCATGGGCTTCAAAATTTATAAAATAGTCATCCTCAACATTGAGTAGGTAAATTATCAACTAAATAAGTAATGGCCCACCTCTTCTTGGGATTATAAATGCTAACAATAGTAAATCACATGGATAATATCCGATAATGCAAACCATGTAGCCAATCCCACCGATATACCTGGGTGGTCGCACTTGAAGGATATTAAAGGTGGCTCCCATCAGTTCGAGTGGTTTCCACTAGATAACACTTTGCCCTTATAAGGTTCATGAGATGGCTCCCACGATGCAACACTATGTCTCATGTGACAGTTAGTTTCAGGGGTGAGTAAAAAAGATCAAAAGAGAATTTTCAAGTATATATAGGCCCGAAACCAGATTTTGAGCTCCCTTAGTTTACACTCAAAATACTTTAATTAAGTCGTAAATAATTTAAATAATAAAATATAAAAAAGTGAAAAAATTTTGCGAAAATTCTAATAACAGATCTATTTTTTAATACGGACAAAAGAAATTCGGGCTAGGGCTCAACCTGCCTGGACCTCTTTATCGGCCTCTACCAAGCCTGAAGATTCCACGGACTTGGCAAGGCTCCCGTAATTGACGGGGTACTAAAAGACTTCTCAATCCTCACATAATCGATGGGGAATATGAGGCACCAATTGTTCAGTCTTCAGTCTTCGTCTGCATGGACATCGTGGAATATGAGGCACCAATTTGTCCTTCACATGGAGCTTTCGGTTTTGTAAAATATTAATATTAACCCACTAAATCATATGGCATTTGACCACAAAAATTCATATGCCATAAATTAATTGGAAGATAAGCCATACGCAATAATTTATAATATTATGCCCCATCATTTATTTTGCCAATTTTATAAAATAGTCTTTGTGTTTAAAATATTAATAACAATATTCATTCGTATTAACCACCTCTACGATAAAGATGCCACACTTTGCACCCTATAATTTCAAGATAGAGGATGTAAATTTGAGGACCACGGGAAGTTTGGCTAAGATTACGGCACTTCCCATAGTGGAGTCGTTCGATAATTGAATTGTGCAAAGGACAGAGGTGTTAAATACCACTAAGACTGAAAGTGGGTCAGTGGAGGAGATGGGGAAACCATTGATTCTTATTCTCAACTCTGCCCTCTTGTGGTGGTGGAGCTCAGTCACAATCCCCAAAGCATGTTCGCAGAACCAAACGGATCGGCTCGCATTAGTGTCCTTCAGAAACGCGATACACAAAGACCCATTTGGAGCCTTAAGCTCTTGGAATGATTCTACCGATCATTGCGAGTGGCAAGGTGTTTTGTGCTGCAAAAGGCATCCTGGGAGAGTCACTTCCCTATTCTTGAGATCACAAGGCTTGGGAGGCTTCCTATCTCCTCATATAGGTAACCTCTCTTTCCTGAGGGTCATGGTTTTACGAAACAACAGTTTCCGAGGCGAAATCCCACCACAAATAAGCAACTTGCTTCGGCTTTGTGATCTCACTCTTAGTAACAACTCATTTAGTGGGCCGATACCCTCCAATCTTTCCCGCTGTTCGAACCTCAAGACCTTGAATCTCATAGGTAACCAACTTGTGGGGGTAATTCATTCCAATCTTGGTTCTTTAACAAGTCTTGAACGCTTGGCCCTGGGTATGAACAGTCTTGTAGGTGCTATTCCTCCATCAATTGGAAACCTCTCAATGCTACAACTACTCTCCATGGCATACAATGAGTTGCACGGAGAAATACCTGAGGAATTGTCCAGACTCAAGAGGATGGAATTTTTCCAACTATCACTCAACCAACTAACAGGCGAGATTCCACGTGGAATATTTAACATCTCCGGGATTTATTACTTCCTTGTTGGTAAGAACCAGTTGCGGGGAAGTTTTCCCTCTGATATAGGCATCACTCTTCCTTCTCTCAATTACCTTATCGCCACCGATAACTTCTTCATTGGGCTAATTCCGTCATCGTTAACAAATGCCACCGGCCTTCAGGGACTTTTCCTTTCCTACAACAGTTTCCATGGGCCAATACCCAAAACTCTGGGAAGGCTAAAGGGCCTCCGTATGATTGTGTTGACAAGTAACCAGTTGCAGGATGACTTAAGTTTTCTTTCTTCTTTAGCTAATTGTTCCAACTTAGAATGGCTCGTGGTATCATTTAACTTGATTCATGGACAGTTGCCGACATCGGTCTCCAATCTCTCCACCAGCATTAAGCGAATTTATATGTCAGACAATCGGATCCAAGGAACTATTCCTTCTACCCTCGGACATCTCTTCAACTTGTCTTTGTTGAGTTTAGAGAATAATTTTCTAACCGATCGCATTCCTGATTCCATCGGAGCACTTTACAACTTGCAGGAACTATATTTGAGCGGAAACATGTTTACAGGAGAGATACCATCTTCGATTGGTAACATTACGTCGTTAGGTCTCCTTGACCTTTCCTCCAACATTTTCCAAGGCTACATACCGCAAAGTCTCGGCAATTGCAAGCAACTAATTGGGCTTGATCTTTCGAACAATAACCTAATTGGCTCAATTCCTATTGAAATCATGGGTCTTTATTCCTTGTTGATCGGCCTTGGTTTAGCAAATAATAATTTAAGTGGATCTCTTCCATTGCAAGTCGGGTCTTTAAAGAATCTTGGCAAATTATATTTGTCTTACAACAGACTGACCGGCTTAATTCCGACATCCATCAGCGAGTGCTTGGTATTGGAACAACTTGACTTAGAAGCTAATTCTTTTCATGGTCAAATCCCTAAAGCTTTACATCTATTACGGGGTCTACAAGAGTTGGACCTTTCCAATAATAATTTTTCTGGTCCAATCCCTAGCTTTCTTGCAGAGCTCTCACAACTAAAGTATTTGAATTTGTCCTTCAATCAACTAGAAGGACAAGTTCCAGAGGATGGAGTTTTTCTTAATGCAAGTTTTGTATCGATTTATGGAAATACGAAACTTTGCGGAGGTGTTCCCGATTTTAAGCTTCCTCTTTGCAAATCACTAAGCTCTAAGAAGTCTTCTTCAATCAGGGCCAGAGTAATATATGTGGTAGCTGGCAGTTTGTTATGTTTAGCTCCTATGTCTGTCTATCTTCTATTACCGCAAAAAGAAGCAGACGACAACCAGTGCCTTAACATCATCATCCTTCGAGCACCAATTCTTGAGGATTTCTTATCAAGAGCTCCTAAGAGCGACTGACAAATTCTCCGAGACCAATTTGATTGGTAAAGGGAGATACAGCACAGTTTATCAGGGGATTCTAGATGGTTGTGCCACGGTGGCAGTGAAGGTGCTCAATTTAATGCAAAGTGGAGCTTCGAGGAGTTTTGTCTCCGAATGTCGAACTCTAGGAACCATTAGACACCGAAACCTCATGAAGATACTAAGTGTTTGTTCGACTATGGACTTTTGTGGCAATGACTTCAAAGCTCTAATATATGAGTTCATGGCTAATGAGAGCTTGGAGGAGTGGCTGCACCCTAGGACTATAGGACAAGATGATGAGCATAGCGAATCAAGAAATCTCAAACTAGTGCAAAGGTTAAACATTGCCATCGACATAGCTACCGCAATAGAATATCTCCACAAGGGTTGCTATCCAACTATTGTCCATGGAGATCTGAAGCCAAGTAATGTGCTTTTGGACAACGACATGGTGGCTCGAGTTGGAGATTTCGGGCTTGCAAAGATCATCTCAACGATGTCTGCTGAAGCCACAAGAGTTCTGGACCAAGGTAGTTCAACTTCAACCGCAGTCAGAGGATCCATTGGTTATGTGCCTCCTGGTATGAATCTATCATATTTTCTCGATTAGTTTTTGATTGAATAAACAAGATCCTTGATATTATGTTATGCTTTGTATGCTCTAACACCTATCTCTCACAACATTATTTCCTTTTTTTTTTTTTAATTAATAGCTTCAACCGAAAAAGAAAATACATATGTTTGTGTACGAAAAGATTCATAGTAGCATTTTGTAATTGTATTTGAAATTAAGACGAGAATAAATCATCTTAAATTTGATCATTCAAAGATATTTTTTTTTTTCTTATCAAAACTTGTGAATCTGTACTGATAAATAGATTAAGCATATTATGTCCTATCATAGTTACATTTTCTTTCTATAATCTGTAATCTATCTCATGCCATGTTGATGTTGTGAAAATGGATTGTGTATAATATTGTCATAAAGTCACAGTATGAGAAATTGATGAGAACTTGTGATTCACTTTTGGTAAGCCATGACTTAAGGTCTTGACAGTAAGTAATTGACCCCTCATGGTGGACCCTTTCCTTTTGACTTGACTTATAATTCCAGATTTCTAAAATTTGTTTAGATGACAGGACATTTCAGTTTGAATCAGCTCGAGGTCTTAAACCCATAAATGCACAACAATATCACACAACATACACTAATTCACAGCATGATGGACTCCATCCAACTTCCACTCCCCTAAACTTCTTGTTTAGAGCATATTTAGACAAATTTATGCATTTAACAAGTATAAATCCATTAGAAATAGCAAATCACTCCAAGTCTCTTCTTTTTCCCTAGTCTTCTAGGCATTTTCTTCTACTCTTTCTTGTAGAAAAGAAATAGTGTGGTATAGTCATTAAACTGAATCCGGATCATGAAAATGATGAGCCTCGTGTGCATTTCATGTGTGTCCAGTCAAAACCAACGGTTCAAATTTAGTTAATACATGTACTAAGTGCACTAAATAGTTTCCGCCGAGGCCTTCATTGCATATATTTTCTTCTTTTTTCTATTTTCCCCTATACCCTACTAGAGGAAAAGGTCACTCTTGATGTTTGGGCAATTTTTTTTAGCGAACATGTGACAACTTTGGGTGCACTTAGTAATTTTGGAGAAAGAAGAGTTCATATGTTGTTAACTGGTATTTGGTGCACCTTTTACATCCTAAAATCTCATTTCTCTACGATCGATGCATTCCAACTTTTGTGACAATTTTTACCACTTTAGCATCCGACAGGCAATATACATCAGCCATAGCCAATAAACTAAACGAAAGTCAAACAAAAAGATATGAAAGAAAAAACCAGTAGAGGGTTTTATGACCATCTACCTTGCTTCGACAGAGGATCACTTGGCCTCTGCCATGCATAGCGAGCCGAACTGTGAAATGAGTGAGGGCTTGCAAGCCATCACTCTATGTTGAGCGCAACTGGCGAGAGCCCTCACAACTTTCCTTGGCAAGCTCTTGCAAATGGACATCAAACAAAATCCCATGTGACTTAGAGACTTTTTCTAAACAATTAACTTGAATAAAAAGTGTTTGTTTCTATTAATGTCGTAATGAAATTTTCAGAGTATGGCATGGGACACAAGGTTTCCATACTTGGGGATACATACAGTTATGGCATTCTATTATTGGAGATGTTCACTGGAAAGAGACCCATTGAAGAGGCCTTTGGGCACTATCTTAACCTCCACAACTTCGTCCTAATGGCTCTCCCAGATCGAGCAATGGATATTGTAGACTTAAGGCTTTGGAGTGAAGCTGGTGATCGACAACGAGAGATCAAGATCAGAGATTGCATTATCTCTATATTTGAAGTTGGACTCACATGTTCGATGGAATCACCATCGGATCGAATGGACATGACCGAGGCAATCAGGAAATTACACTTGATCAAGGTGAGTTACGAAACCAAAGAGAGGAGGATAGGTATGTAGCTAAGTCAGTTTTCTCATTTCATCTTGGAACTCTTTCACTAGTAGAGAAAATCGTCGTGCAAAGGCAATGCTAGCAAATTGACATGAATGTTTCCCTAACTAGTCTGCCTACGTATGCCTATTATGTGTGTTTTTAATGATGACACCAATATCTATATTTTAAAATCATGGAAAATGGATGTACGGATTTATAGTTGTTGCGATCTACCTTTTTTTCCTGGAGAGGAAAACACATAAGTTTAGGTATAATGCTTAAAAGGCGGGCCTATAGCCTCTAATTAGGCATAAGCTCTCCCAAGCCCATGCCTTACGCAACATTGGGGTGTTTAATTTTAGTTTCAATTAAAGTTATAAGAATTTTCTAATGAGAAGTTACCAGTCGCCTGTTGAGATCAGTTAAAAACCAAGTGAGACATGGGAGTATATCTTACTTTCTATGCAATCAGAAAATTTAGGAGCGATGACTTAGTTACACTAATTAATCAACCAGTGTCTTTGCGTGGTACATAATCTTGTTCATTTTGTCAGGCAGCTTAGATTGATTTTAAACTTATCCACTAATATATGAGATGGTCATGCAGGTCTACAATAATTAAAATTACAATCAGCAACCAAAGAAGTATAAAATAAATTGCAAAGAAAAGTTAGAATCTAACGCTAAGTAGGCTATAGGGAAACCAACTTCAATGTATTAGAAGTGCGCAACCAATTGGCAATTGAAATCGTCTTATAGAACATTCAAATCTTGGGCTAAAGGTCTAAGAGGTTATTCAATTTTGAGCAAAATTTTTATCAAAGATTTTCACACATTTTAAAAAGAAACTACTCAAAAACTGATTTTTAAGCTTTTCCCAAAGATTTCTGATTTTTCTGAATTTTTCTGAATTTTCTAAATATTTTATGAATTTTTTTAAATATATATAATATAATATAACATAATATAAAATAAATATAAAAACTATGCCCAACCCACAATGAAATAAACATAAGTCGAAGCGTCATTAGACCCACTGAAACCATATCAATGCTCAAGCCCAGCCATTTGATCCGAATTTTTGTTTCTTTTTTGATTTTTGATTTTTAAGTTTCCTTAATTTATTCTTTTATTTCTTCCCTTCTTCTCCACGTCGTCTTATTCACGACGTCCCCTTCTCGAGCGATGTCCTTCACCCCAAGCTCCGAATTTCTTAGACAAGCCTCGGGCCAAAGCTCAAGGTGCCGCCGAGCCACCACCCTTCATCAGTCGTCTACTCCGACTGCCACTCGTCGGCCGACCTCCCCGCTGCCGGCCGAGGACCACACCACTCGGCCGGCACCAACACAATAGGAAAAACTACAGGGCCAAAGCGAACAAAGCCACGGGCGGCCCCGAACAACGTCAAGCTCGAAATCGCAGCAAAACGATAAGATTAACAACACGCGGGAACGTCGATTCAGCCCCGAACCAAGAACATGAAAGCGGATCTAACTTGAGCATTTCATCGAGCAGTTACAGTGCACTGTCTATAACGACAGAAAAACGAACTGGCCAAGCTCAAACTCGCGCCAGCAGTCATGAAAATCAACAAACAAGAACACAGAGACAAGAAACAAGGACGAAGTGGGCCGGAGCTCGCGTGAGCCGGAGGCCGCGAGCTCCAGCCCGGCATGCCCAAAAACAGGGCAAAAATAGGGTCAGGCTTACTGGAGTTTTGGCGTCGGAAAGGAGGCACAATGGCAGTTCGTCGGCCGCGATTCCGACGCGCTGACCGGCGGTCTCTCCCTTCAACTCTCCTCCCTCGCTTGAACTCTGGCCGCTCTCTCTTTCTCGGATCTCTCTCCTCTCCCCCCAAAAAATCCCTTCCCCTTCTCTCCCTTTCAAGCTCTCTAGCCGGCGCCCATGGCGTCCTGCCACGCCAATTGTCGCCAACGGTCTGCCCCCGACCACCAACTCCGGTGCGACGCTCGCCCTGTCTCCTCTGTCTCTGTCGCGTACGCCGTCCTTTCCTCCGCTCTCTGTTCTCTGCAGAGGCGTGAAGGAAAAGGGGAAAGGAAGGAGATGGGGACCGGGCCAGGAAACAAGGAACGGGCCGGCCCAGGTGGAAAGGAAGGGAAAAAGAAAAATGGGCCGGGGAAGCCCACCCTTGGCCCGGCTCCGCTCCCCCCCTTTTTTATGATCGAAAATTTTAGTTTTAATTTTAAATTTTTTATATAAATTTTAATATTGGTAATGCAAATGCTCTTAATAACCTATATACTATGCAATTTAATGAAAATTATTTTTGTTAGGAGTTAAATATTAATCCCTAATTTCCTAATACAACTAATAAATGATTAAATAGATTGTCAAAATTTAGGTGTCAACAATAGTTCATCTATTTCACCACGTAACTATGTAAAAAAGTGATGAATTTGCTTATTTGCAAGGTTCTCTTCATTTCTAATGGCACTATATATCGTGAGATCAATGTGTTGCTTAGTTACCATTGCCGGGCCATTGCCCTTGCCCTCCTCTCTCTTGATCTTCTCTGCGCTCATGCACTTGTGCACTAGAACACGACCTCACCATGAGGTCACCAACTCAAGGCCAACTCTTAATGTTACGCTTAACCATGAGCCCACAGTCAAATCCAAAGAGCACGAAGAGGGAGGCAACCTAATTGCGAGATCATGAGCTCAAGCCCAACTCTCGATATCATGGTTGAGCGAGAGCTCACTGTCCATTGGAAGCCATGCTTGATCGAATTTGGCCGACGTTAACGACAAAATTCTGTTGTGCTCATGTCGCCAACACCAATGGCCACTAGAGATACAGAGTTAACAAACACACAAATGGGACAAAATCAAAAAGGAAATATGGACGCAATTTGTCGCACTCCTTGGTGTGCTTATCAAACCGTTTGATATCAATTGGCGTAGTGAAAAAACTCGCAATTTGCTACACGAGCAAGTAACTCGCAAAGGCACGGGTGAAGCATACACGAGTGAAACGTAGAGAGGGAAATTTATAATTTTTTTTTTTTTTTTTGTATCAAGCTAAATTACAAGAGAACATAATCTATACTTGTATTAGATAACCCAGAGAATATCCAAGTGTAAGACATGGTATAGATATACTAATAAGAAAATTTATCCTACTGAATATTGAAAATCTAAATTAATAACTACTAAAAGTTGAAACAATCACCCAATATCCTAACGTAGTTTCTAAAATAAAAAGATTAGAAAATATATGCCTTGTCTTGTTATTATTGTCATCGTCCCATCATAGACTATTTTCCACAATTTAAGGAAGGCAAGACAAAGTAACTAGGGCTATTGAGCCGACAAGTCGGTTGAAAGACACTGTGCGAAGCATATGTCGATCCATCGGAAACCTTTTTGAATTTCACTGTCACCCGGGCACAAGAGGCTATTATACGTGCCTACTCGGCATTAGCCATTTTTGAAGAAATGACGACATGATGGCTCGAGTTGGAGATATTGGGCTTGCAAAGATCATTTCAACGGTGTCTGCTAAAGTCATAGGAGTTCAAGATCAGGGGAATTCAACTTCAATCGCAATCATAGGATCTATAGGCTATGTGCCTCCTAGTATGAATCTATCATACTTTCTTGATTAGTTTCACTTGTTTGTGATAGTAATATGAGAGATTGATAAAAGTATTGAATAAACAATGATCCTTGATGTTATGCGATGCTTTGGATGCTCTGATACATCTTTCTTACAATGTAATTTCTTCTTTACCTTATTATTAGTAGCATGTCCTAATCGTAAATGAGAATAAACCATCGTAAATTGAATTAATGAATGGAAGTTTTTTTTTTTATCAAAACTAGTGAATCCATGCCAATAAATGGATTAAGCATGTTGTGCCATCTCATATTCGTATTTTCTTTCTCTCATTCATATTTTATATCATATTATGCTCATGCTGTGAAAATGGATTGTGATTAATTTTGACATAAAGTCAATTACGATATGAGAAATTGACGAGAACCTGTGATTCACTCTTAGTATGCAATGACTTAAGGTCTTGACAGTAAGTAACTGATCCCTTACGGTGGAGAGAAGAGAAAAAGGAAGGGAAAAAGAAAAAGGGGCCGGGCAGGCCCAGCCTTGGCCTCTCTCCGCTCCCCCATATTTTTTTTCTTTTTGGATCAATAATTTTAATTTTAATTTTTTATATAAATTTTAGTTTTGGTAATGCAAATGCTTTTAATACCTATATGCTATGCAATTTAATAAAAATTATTTTTGCTAGGGATTAAAAATTAATTCCTAATTTTTCAATGCAATTAATAAATAATTAAATAAATTACCAAAATTTAGGTGTCAACAATAATCTATCCATTTCCACTAAGTAACCTTGTAAAAATATGATGAATTTGCTTATTTGTAAGGTTCTCTTCATTTTCGCTGACACTATATACCATAGGACCGATGTGCTGTCTAATTACCATGGTTGGGCCATTGCCTTTGCCTGCCCACCTAGCCCCCACAAAAAAAAAAAATTAAAAAAAAAATCTTGATTGTCTCTATGTTTATGCGATTGTGCACTACAATACAACCTCATCGTGAGGTCACTAGCTCAAGGCCAACTCTTAATGTCACGCTTAACTGTAAGCCCATGGTCAAATCCAGAGAGCACGAAGAGGGAGGCAACCTCATCGCAAGATCATGAGCTCAAGCCCAACTCTCGATGTCACAGTCGAGCGAGGGCTCACTATCAATTGGAAGCCAAGCTTCATTGAACTTGTGCGACATTGCCAACAAAATTCTATTGTGGTCATGTTGCCGACACCGGCAGCCATTAAAGATATAGAGTTAACATACACATAAATGGGACAAGATAAAAAAGGAAACATCGATGCATATTTTGTTGCACTCCTCGGTGTGCTGATCACATTGTCTAGTAATATTTGTCAAGTATTCTCACCCAACCAACGCTCTCTCTTTCTTCACCATTAGCCATCGTCTCCGGCCGTTGTGGCCACTTGTCATCACCGACACCTTCTTCATGTCTTGATTATTTTGAAGATAATTTTCATTAGAAAAAATCATCTTCTAATTCAAAACGTTTCTTTCGAATTTAAATTACAAAACTTCGATTACCCCATTACCAAAGCCAGTTTACGCAGGGGTTGGCCATGGCCTCGACATCCCACCTGCGCCACTTTGTTAACCTGATCCTCGAACACGCACCCATCTCTCACTTTGGTCGATTTAATAGCAACATCCCAGGACGCATCGCCGACCCTTTTGTTTAATATGCGCATGCGGAAGCATATAATAAGAATCTCCAGACAATAAAGCAATGTGATAGACAAGTAGGACTAAAAACTTGAACCTGAAAACCAAAACCCTTATGTACATATATAACAACTCAGTCATATATATACATATACAAGCCATACTAAAAGGTCGGTTTCTACTCAAACAGGTTCCACAGCAAAAGTCATTAGACAGAAGTGGAGTCTCAGTCCTCATTAGGATCCTACTCTGGATCATCCTCGGGGTTCTCCTCCAAGTACTCCTCTTCGGGTTCTTTCTCCTCAGGTTCCTCATCAGGGTCCTGAAATGTTTTCCTACAACCGAGATGAGACTACGTCTCAGCAAGTTCTACCTCCTAAGACCCGATTAGGAAGCCAATACACCTTAGGCTGCCTAAGTACAACACGAGTCAAATGACTTACCATGGCCTCAGTTCCCTCTTGCAAGTCAGTATATATATCAAATATACACGATCACATCACATCACCCAATCAGATCGAATCATCGACCAATCGACCTTGTCAATTACATGTCACCACGACCTTTCCCTCGGTCGGTACAGTCAATACTATCTATAAGTCCGACCAAAGTCCAGGACTGCTCACTCTAAGCTGATATATAAATAGTATAGCTCACACTAAGCTAATAAATAGTGTACTGCTCTCACTAAGCTGACATATCGCCTGTAGGCTTATATAGTACACTAATAATGCTCCCTCTAAGCTGATCATATTGCTCTCGCTAAGCTGATTAGGTATACTGCTCTCGCTAAGCTGACATATTGCCCGTAGGCTGATATAGTATACTGGTATACTGCTCTCGCTAAGCTGACTTATCGCCTGTAGGCTAATATAGTATACCATCCCGACCATTCAATCAATTCCATCTTTTATCATTCTCGATAAAATAGCCATGTTTGGGGACACGATCGGCCTTAGCCAAAATATTATAATTTCACTTTTTAAATATCCCACCAGTTTCAACAGCCCATAACATATTTTTGGCGCTGTAAACCGACGCTCGATAATTTTCCCACTCAATTACCAAAATTAATCAGTTTAGGAATAAAATCCTGAAATCATTTTTAAGTCAATTCAGCACGATTTAACGCTCAAATAAATAAACAGATCACATCATCATGATCAACATAAAATTTTGGTTGTTGACTATCCAAGCCTAATTTCCGGAAAAATAAATAAATAATTAAATAATTTTGGGAATTATTAAATAAATACAATAAATCCAATTTAGGCCCGTAATGCCTGATTGGAAGCCGAAACGAACCCGAAAAAATTCCAAGTTTTGTTCAATAATTAGTAGCACAAGTCAACTTGCTAATGTCACTAACCACTTGCCTAACATGCATTAATAAGGCTCTAAACTAATTGCTCTATTTTAATTTATCCATCTAATTGCACTTAATTAAATCTAAACAACCCCTAAGAATCATTAGCATACTAATAAGGGCTTAGTGAGCAAAACTCACTTGATTAAAAGCGGAGACCGGATCACCGCGACGGTGGCGTGACGGCGGTCGAAATCCAAATTTTCGGCGTTGCGACACTGCGCTGGCTGGCCCAAAGCCTTGCAAGCCCACAGCAAATTGCTGGGCTTGGTTGATGGGCTTAGGGTTGCTTCTTGGGTTTCAAATGAGCTGGACAACAACTAAAAGATGGGCTGAATTGCAGCTTCAAAACTAGGCTGAACCAAGACTGAACATGGGCTTCAATTAGCTGAGTTGGAGGACTAAAAATGGGCTACTGGGCTTGGGCTGAACTGCAGGCTTCAATTGAATCGAACCACCTTGGGCTGAAGCTGGAAATTGAAGTTGATGGGCTCGGCTTCAGGCTTCGCTGAAATTGCTAGGCTAGAAAAGAAGGTTGCTGGACTGGACTGGTTGCGGTTGATCCACGAGCTGAAGAAGACGCGGGCGTCTTCCAGCTGGCCGAAATCCACGAGCTACGCTGGGGGCTGCTGAAGACAAAACGCGTGGAGAGGTAGCTGGATTTCGTGGCTTCGGTGGGGGTAGCTGCAACGGAGAAGCCATGCGGAGAGGGAAGAATTGAGGGGAGTCAACGGCATGGATGCACTTGCAAGTTTGTTGACCGAGAGAGAGCCCTTCATGCACGTGTGGCATGCAGCTTCGGTGGATGATGGCTTCGTGGAAATTTGTGGTCAAAGATAATGGGTTTTGGTGATGGGTGTTGACTGGTGGGTGCGTGGCCTGCAGAGGAGAGTTCAGAGGGGGGGTGTGGGCGTGTGTGAGTGGAGGAATTGGTGTGCGTGAGTGCTAGTGCGAGAGAAATGAAAAGAAAATGAGGGGCGGCTTGGCGAGAAGGAAACAAAGGAAAATGAAAAGCAAGGTAGGAGCTCATGATGATGGAGTCCGCGTGGAGATAAGGCGCACGAAGAGGGTGAAGACCGGCCAAGTGTGCACGGCAAGTTGAAGAGGAAGGAACAAAAGTCAACCAATCAAATCCCTTAAATTGATTGCATGTTCCCTATTTCTTTCCAACTAAATATCCACCAAATAATCAAATTTAAATACCAAAATTCCAACCCTCCTCCTTAGCTCCAAATTTCACTTTAATTTGAGCTTCAATTCCTCACTCAATTCCCCAAATTGAGGTCCAATCTCACCGAAGAAAAATCCCGTACCATTTTCTGCAAGTCCCCAACACTGAAAAGCTCGGCCTGGAAGTCCAAACTTTCTTCAATTTGGCCCATCCGAATTTCTGATAATTTTCCGCGTCGTCTGAATTCATTTTTCGTAAAAATCTCGGAATCTCCAAAAATTATTTGGAGTATGAGTCGACGTTCCTAAAATAGATCGTGACATGACAAGACTTTCAATTTCTAAAATCGAATTCGAATTCATGGTTAATTTCCATTCGACGAGTTTTTAGCGTGACCTAGACTACTAGGTAATTTTCAAAAAAATTTAGTGCAAATGACCCGTGGTCGATTTTCTTCGAGCCACTATGAACCCACTCGATTCATTGGCGACTTTGGGTTGTCGTGAAAATTTCGAGGATCCAAATATGGACACAGGGTACCAAAATAATAAGAAAATCAGTCTAGTACCAATCGACGAGAATTTTCCAATTTTGTGGTGTCACCCATGATTAACCACATATCTCGGTCGAACCAACCTATCTCTGATTTCAAATCGATTTTATACTGTTCCATAATGATCTCGGTAGATGAGCACAGTCGAATAACCGATTCCTGATCGAATTCTCAAGTCTATTTGCCTTAAAATTCTTAATGGCTTCCCAAGATAGTCTAGTTATCTCAAGAGTGATCAGCTTTGAGAACAGCCCTATTGGCGCGTCAATGAAATGCTCGATTTATCTAGTAGAAAACGGGATAAAAAATCTGGGATATCACAATACTCGTATTAGAAAACCTAATGAATTTCTAAGTATAAGACATAATATAGATATACTAATAAGAACATCTATACTACTGAATATTAAATATCCAAATTAATAACTATTAAAGTTGAAACAAATCACCCATTATCCCAACGTAATTTCTAAAATAAAAAGATAAGAACATATGTGTCTCGTCTCATTATTATTGTCATCGTCCCATCACAAACTGTTTTCCACGGTTTAAGAAGGGCAAGACAAAATAACCGGGGCTATTGGGCCGACAAGTCGGTTGAAAGATACTGTGCAAAGCATATGTCGACCTATCAGGAACCTTTTCGAGTTCCACCTTGTCACCCAAAACATGAGAGGCAATTATATTTGCCTACTTGGCAATAGCTATTTTCGAAGAAATGACGGGGCATCTACCTACACCTCCCAAGGCCCCCAAGTTTCTAGACGAAATCTTTTTCTTCCCCACCTAAGAGGGAATACTCTTGAGATTTTACATTACAGAGTTTAGACGAAATAGTTTAAGGACATATCTAAGGAAAAGACTGTTGACCAAGAAAAAAAGGGAGAAAAACGTGAAATCAAACCGCGGAAATTCCTTCGGGGATGTCGCTCTTCCCATCATGGCTTTCCACCATATCTCCAACCTTGTGGAAAACGTTGACTTTTTTGTATTCCCAGAAGACCCAACTTTCTTGTTTAGGCCGTTTCTTCTCTTAACAATTATTTATATTTCTGAAATCTTTTGAACTCCTGAATTTGATTGGCTTGAGCCATGAATTTACCCTATCTGTTTAATAAGACAGTTATGTCGTTGGGATTTGATAACATATTTGATGTAAAATGTTGCTTTTGATCCCTGACAATCTTGCAAATAGACAAACTAAAGGTTTCCTGCCTCCAATATTTCATCTTTTGCGTTCCATTGGATACATTGAGCAATTGAACCAATTCAATTTACGAACTGAACTGAACTGGCCTTACTCGATTAGTTTTGCATTTAATCACTTGGGGATCGGGTAGATTTTGTTTCCAAACAACCCCTAGTTCCAAAACACCAGGAACCAAGAACTGAACATAATAAGATCCAGATTTTTTTATCTTAATCTATCTATCCTGGAGCTAATCTAAATTATAGCATAAGACCGTTATGCTTTTTCTTTTCTTTTTCTTTTTTCCATAGAGAGAGGAAACTGTCTTTAATAAGTAAGTTCGAAATCCATGAAATACTAACCTCAACAATCGGATAAGACATGGGTCAAAACACTAGATACGTGATCTAAAGATGGAATTATTTACACTAGTAACTTACAATGTCGGACTAACATCTGGCTTGTTGGTAGACAAAAAACAAAGAACTAATGTCTTGTTCTTAATCTACACACTCACGTCTATTCTATAGTAGCTAAGCCAAGATGGGGAATTGCATCTAATCTTTTGTACAATGAATTGTAATTTTATTCCTGAAATTGTGGGTCTTCGTCGGTTGTGCGCCCATAAAGCAAGTGGTGGAATATATGTTGAGCGAACTTTGGAGGGCAGAACCGACAAAGACCCACAATTTCAGGAAGAGTTATTTTGTACATAGCAAACACTTGGAATAGAAAAACTTTTCACAAGTGACTTTAATCACCGTGCGAGCATCAGCTCCTTAGTCAGCTTATTACCTATATGTACACTCGCACGATAATCAAGGCCGCTTAGGTAAACGCCAATTACTAGCCGAAATTTGACATCATGACCTTTAATGGGTGGTTGTTGCGCTAGTTCACTTTAGCTGGCTAAATACAATCAAGCCTCTGATCTATACAAAAAATATGTATACCTATCCTTTTCTTTTTTGATCTGACCCATACACACTTATCTATACCTATATACATAAACCAAAACACCATTTGTCTCAATTATAGATTTCCTAAATTAACATTCAATTTCTTTTTCTCATATCCTTCTGTTTCAGAAAAATCATCCAATTTCTTTATCCCTTCACAATATTAGATTTATTAGTTACCCTTGTTTCCGTTATTTAATATTCACCCATTTCATATATAACTACTCCATCTCTTTCTATACATAATTACCTCATTATTCGCTCACGTGTGACACATGCCTAACATAATAATAGCGATGATAACATGGATGAATGGCTATTTCCGTTCAAGCGAAGTGATTGCATTTATTGTAATTTGAAGATATTTTCAAATGGACAATATACATTCTCATGGTGAAATAGATGATAGTGTTTCAATGGTGGTGATACATTCTTATGCACAAAACACATGCATCCTCAGTCAATGCCTAAATCACCAGTGAGATGATCAAGTAGATCGAGCTTTTCAACCATCATAAAGTAAATTACCAGTCTATATCAACTATATCACTGATATTTATTTTCTCTTTTCAAGTTTATATAAAGTGTAGGTCTAATCATGGATTTGGCGACCTGCATGCACATCAATAAAACCTACCTGTTTGGGTTTGGGCAAAGCCCCTAGAAGTTCAAACTGAGCCTACTCAGCAATTAGGTCTAATTGTAAGAATTTTTCTGATGTGGGCTAATATTAATTAATATTATAATTTACTTGTTTTGAGGAATTGATCTAATAACATGAGATATAAGATTTCTTAACTAGTTTAATATGGGGGTGAATAATGTGGGTTGAGTAAAGCCTAACCTATAATGAGATGGCCTGTGGCTTAAAACTATATAAATAATATTCAAGTTTATCCTCTAACCCTAAAGCATTAATATCCTCATGTAAGTTTACAAAATATTAAGGGTGATTAACAATCTCATTGACCTAGTGATACAGAGGGCAATAGAGGAGAAGAACAATGAATTCCAACTTAGGTGAACAAATCTCTTTACTTGATTATATGTGTTTTCTATTTTACTTAAGCAGATCTTGAAGTGCCGTTTTCTCGAATTACACTAATTATATGTAGTACTCATATTTAAACCTCTCTCTATATATATTATTGTATAGAGTTCATGTGAATGAGTGGTTTGCAGTATTGCAACTGCCAACTCTAAGAAGGGATGGGACCATAATTGACTTGGGTATTGGGACTAGATCCCCTTTTATCCCCTCTATCCTAGGACAAGGGGTTAGCTCAACTAGATAGTGATGTTAGGAGTGTTACAATTGCATAAAAATTTTCTTAATTAAATGATGCAGTAACACACTTGGAAATAAGTCAATGGGAAATTTAAGTGCGAGGACTCAAAACAAGGTTATAGGCTTCGTTCAATCGGCCAATGGAAACTTTATGAATTAGTTGATAAAGTGGATTTAATGCATATTTTTAGTACACTTTGCATTTCTCTAGCCTCAATAACTATGCACCACAATTTCAATTAATGACTATTGCTTCATCAAAGCATATAATATCTTCGGAAGATATCATGAAATTTCTAATAATAACCCAAAATAATCATCACACTCACGTATTCAATATTTTCCAAACTCTCTCACATGCAAACATGAGTTAGAAAAGTCAAGAATGCATCAGCTTGACTAGTTGAGCCTGATGTTTCCGCCTTTATTGCGTGACTCGTGATAGACTTGGACTCGAAACCAATTTCGTGAAAAAAGGCCAGAAGAAAACAATCAAGAGTAGAGATTTACCCAAGAGACAAAATATGTAAAAAATTTCATGTGGAAAGAGATAAAATGATCACATGAAGGCAACACTCCTTCATCAATCAATTTGACCGGCAACTCTAGTCATGGCGGCCTAGTTTGAACATTCGACTTTTCCATGCACAGATTTTTCCACATAATCACCCTATAAATACCCTTTTAGCTTTTACTTTCTCTTCATCAATCAATAGAGATCCTTCCTTCGCCAAATTTCTTTTGGTCTCTCACAATATGAGTTTCCATATGACAGTTCCTCTGCATCTTATTTTCCTCACCGCGTTAACCCTAGGATTGATCCCTTTGTCCATCGCCCAGGACTCGCCCCAAGACTATGTCGCGGCCCACAATGCAGCCCTCTCTCAGGTCGGTGTGGGCCCGATGGCGTGGGACGAGAGCGTCGCAGGCTATGCCAGGGATTACGCCAACAAGCATGCCAGCGACTGCACGCGGCTCGTTCATTCAGGCGGACCCTATGGGGAGAACCTAGTGTGGGCTTCCCCCGATCTTACTGGCACAGGAGCAGTGAACATGTGGGTCGGGGAAAAGCCTGACTACGACTATAATTTCCAATTCATGCGCACCGGGAAAGGTCTGTGGGCATTACACTCAGGTGGTGTGGCGCAACTCTGTTCGGCTGGGATGCGCAAAGGCCCAATGCGTGACGGGCGGTACTTTGGTCACTTGTAACTACAATCCTCCTGGGAATGTTGATGGCCAGAAGCCTTATTGAATTACGAAAAATTATATGTCGAATGATGAACTATTATGTCAAAATAATGCCTCCTTATGATGAGGCAAGAGCTTTTAAACAACATCATATGGATGATAAAGGTAAATCTCTTTACTAAAGAGAAAGTGAACCTCTTAGTAATTATATTTTCCTTTTTTTCTTTTGCAATTTCTATTTTTCAAGTGAAGGAATTTCGATCATTGATCTAAGCTCCTCAGCTCCATGCTCTCGAGCACATCACTATCCCTTTGAGGCCTCATTACACTGTGAAAGAGAAGCTAAGCATGATCTCTATTACGCATTTTACTCTTCAGTTCATTGTATTTGCTGTTCTATTGATTGTATGTAGTACATAGCAATGGCTGTCTTGACCATATAAGGATACGTTCTAGTCAATAAGCTAATCATTCATGGCAAAGAACATTAAGATATGGACCAATATTATTTAATAATATGGACTTGGTGGTACATTCATCGATGAATTTTATGTATTGATGAATTGAACTCCTTTAGTTGACCAAGTATATCTTTCAATCCGTATCGCAGCCTTGTACTCTAGAAAGGTCATAGACTAGTCACAGTTGGAAAATTCGTCCCCGAGAATTTTATGTACTTAGATATAACCACCTAAGATAAATTTTCATGTTGTCTCAAATTATGATGTTTAAAAAATTAAGACACAAGAACACGCCAAAATTTGCGATCAATGAAATCTGATTTATAAGTGTGAGATTTTGTGGGACCACTGCCAACTGTTCTAAAAGCTTAAGTTGTTAGATGAAGGCGTGGTTTATTATTTAAATATTCTAACACTCCCTCTCACGCTTAGTCTGGTCTTTTGCCTAATACTAAGGTGGAAATTTAATTGGAGAGGCAAATAGGGGCCTGGAAGATTCGAACTCAGGACCTCCTAGCTCTGATACCATGTGAGATTTTGTGGGACCACTGCCAACTATTCTAAAAGCTTAAGCTGTTAGATGAAGGCGTGGTATTCTAACAATAAGTTTTACACTTGTGGAGTCAATTGTTGGAATCGATATGAGGTTGTTGTATATGACTAAGTGGATAAAATGATTAACCTATAATTTGGGAAAGTATTGCGAAAGCTGTAGAAGCTTGACTATTGGGATGGCATAATACAAGTCTGAAACTTTCACCTGAAGAATAGAAAGACAAAAAAAAAAAAAAAAAAAAAGAATTCAAGTCCGAACCATTAACAAATTCTGGTGGATGATGACAATTTTTATTCGTTTTATTGGCAAAGCATGGTGCTTACATTCATCAGCAGAACTGCATGCATGTTAAAAAATTAATACTCATCTTCGTCTATCATATTTTAACATTATATTCAATCTGCTTCAATGAAATTTTTTTATGTAAAATAATTGATAAATTTTTTTATGTAAATTACGAGAGAACATAATTTATATTTATGTCTAAAAAAACCTAATGAAATTCCAAGTTTAAGACAGGATATAGATAAACTAATAAGAAACTACTAAATGTTATATATCTAAGTGGATAACGACTAAAAAATTGAAACAAATCCCCCAATATCCTAACGTAGTTATTAAAATAAAAAGACAAGGAAATGAAGTCTACCACTGGCTACCTCTATGACGACCATCATCTCCCTCCCTCCAATTGACAGCCTCTTACAACCTCAACCCAACTACCTCTTCCTCCCGCCATGCATGTAATAACCTTCCTTTTTTAGAAGACAGAATCGACCACGCTCTAACTTAACCCTCTCAATCAATGAGACAACTTATTACTTTTTATCTTTTTATATGCCTACCAGGGTTGTCCGCTAGGCGAGACTTTGGACAAAGCTCAAGTTATTAGATCATTATTCATACGATGCCCTAACTTTTAGATGTGCTAATTTTATATGCAAAACGTTTGATATGGACCAAAAAGATTAATGCAAAACATTTGAATGTTTCATATGCACACATCTAACTGCCTCACGTGTTATTCAAGCAACAATTGCATGATAATCACCATCATCGATGTACGTAATTACGTCCAATCTCTCGGGATGGTTGAATAAAGCATGGACTTCTTGTTAAACATTTGTGACCAAATATTTCGGATACGTTAGGTTTGTGTTGAGAAAATTCCTATCAGGTTTTGAAATTGACAAAACTTTCCTATTCTTGTTCTTATTCTGAAGAATACTAGACTTCTGTGTTATATCGTGAAATGTTATCAAAGTCTATTTTACTCTAGAAGTCTTTCCCACTCTGACGAGATCCAAACTGAAACCAAGTTCAGAATGAAGATATAATCAGACTCAGGATTATTGATCTTTCGATAATGATTTAGTACATACGAGATTTATCCTTAATATTTGGCTTTATGGCGAAGAATCTCACTTACCTTTTATAAATATATTGATGGAATCAATCATGAATTGATGAAATCAATCTCGAAGACAAGTTTCTTTTTGGGAAGCATCTACTTATGGAAATCTAGATTCTGATTGTTTGAGCGACCAAACTCATCGGATTTTCATTTCAATCTTCAAATGACTACAAGATTTCCTTAATTGATTCTGTCCAATGGATTGATTGTAAGGAATTCCTTTGGAGAATGCTAACGGTTAGAAAGGCGTAGAGAAGTATTTAAGGATGTCATTCAGTCCATTTGGGGTAGAGCGTGAAAACTGAAATTCCAAAGTTTGAGCCATTTCCAATCACTTGTTCTTTATCGACAGTGCCTACAAATTGTGTTCAAGAAAGAAAAACATAAGAGGAGTGACTTAGTGAGAGAAAAAGAAATCATTTACTGAGTGTTCGTACTCAAATCGTTGTATTTCTCTATTGATATCTTAGTGAATTCCAGCCAGAAAGCTGTTAGCGAGTGAAAGTGGATGTAAGCTTGATTTAAGCTGAACCACTATAAATCCCGTATTTAATTTCTCTTCCCTCAACTCTTTTGATTTGTTTATCGCAATCTTTTTCTTAATTCCATGAATTTCTAAACCAACTTAATTGAGTCTAAACTTACTTCAGAAGTCTGGTGTCACTTTTAGTCAGACTTTACTTGCAAAATAACTTATTCTGCATTTATTTGTTTAATTTGTTTTTACACCTATTCACCCCCCCTCTAGGTGGTTATACTAGCATTTTCAATTTGTACTGTGTATTCTCTAGGCCTCACACAATGGGAACACGGGTGAAAATCTAGAGTTTTCGATACCCGGTCATCAAATTTGAAAATAGCCACAAAAAAAAAAAAATCAGACCGTTATAATGCATTGTAAAATTACAAATATAGGGAGGAAAAACCAATACTTTGCATCATCTATCGTTATAGTTAACTTAAATTTCAGGTGTAAAGTTCATGGTTTTTAAATACTCATGAGTCATGAAAAAAACGTACATAGATTAAAGGAGAATTTATAAAATCTTTTCAAACTAAGGGGATAGAGGGGGATGTATCTGTCCTCAAACCATCAATCGGTTTATGTTATCTCTTGAGTTCTTACATCAGTGGTCAACGGAAAATCAGAAAAAGTTCTAAGGACATAACAAAGTGAAAGTTTAGGATCGATGTTTCAAAGTTCATAACAAAATGCATGTCACTTCCAAAGTTTAAAGGGTTTAGATAATTTTTCCTTAATTAAAAACAGAGATAAAGGATGTAAAGCAGATAATGAAATTGTAAGGGGAAAAACTATAAAATGAACATGGCATCGATACTAAATTGAGCCATATTATTGAAAATGGTGGGTTCCGTGTTTGTAGGACTCATCAAATTTGATGATTTAACCATTGTGTGATTTCATAGAGTCTATCATGTGCGCGCAGATGTCAAAATGAATTGACATAATAGGGACTTTACTGAAGAAACTCCGGAACGAAACCCTGATCCACACGTTGAAGTTGTCCTCCTCGCCAAGCTTACTGCATAAGCCTTCTCTCTCTTGGGCGCGTGGCTTCCTTTAGAAGCTGAGGACCGACTTTCCTGTCCACACGCAGTACGTCGGCGGATCCCAGGGCTTTGCGATTCGGACAGCCAGTCTCCTCATTTCTCGCTCTCTGTAACTGCTTCCTCGGAAGCGACAAGCTCATGACTCACAATTCTTTGTCTCGGTCGTGCGAGTTTTCTTCCTTTACAGAGAAGAAGACGCGTTGCATACGTTCTCAAAACTTGATTACCTATGGTTTCACCTATGATGTAATTATTTTAGATTGAGCTTCATGAGTAATTTATCAGATCTTTTTGTGGTGGGAAAACGACCAAGCCAGGGTTTAATTTTTCGATTGAGCATATGAATGTAAGAAAAGGCAAAAAGTACATAAAAAGTCCTAAACTTATGGCATTAATACTAATTCAGTCATAAATCTTTTAATTGGATCAATTTAGTTCTAAATGTTTCCACATTTGTACAAATTCAGCTCTTTCGGCCAATTTTGATTGGCCTATGCTGAAGTGGATGTCAGCTGGTGTCGGCTGTCGATCAACGCTATTGTGATAATTTTTTAATAATTTTTAATTTTTCAAATTTTTGTATTAATTTTTCTTTTTGTATTTTTCTCTTCTTCCTCATTGCGTTTCTTCTCCGTATAGTGGCCAGCTAGGCTCCGACGAGCCTCGCCAGCCATTGGGTGATGGCTACGAAGCCTAGCCATCACCCGCCACTAGTCGATGGCAACAAAGCCCTCTCCGGTCGCCTCATTGGCGACCTTGGGCAAGGTTGGATGAGGCTCGCAACCCTCGTTGACGCAGGTGAGGGCTTCGCAGCCCTCACCTAGTGGCCGGTGAGCCTTGCCGGGGCCTTGCCAACCACCGTAGGGAGAAGGAGCCTAAAGAGGAAGAAGAGAAAAAAAAAAAAGAAAAGGAAAAAGAAAATGAAAAAAATTAATAAAAAATTTTATTTAAAATTTGTCTTGTATGGCCGTTGGTTGGCATTTACATTAGTGCCAGCCAGCCAAAATTAGCCGGAAAGATTAAATTAGTACCAAAGTGAAAAAAATTTATGACTAAATTTATCAAATCGAAATGTTTAAGACTAAATTGGTACCAATGTTATAGATTTGAAACTTTTTTGGTACTTTTCTCCCTTGACCATAATTGACCTAGGGATCGGGACTAGACGGCCCTTATTTCTTGCATCGTAGGGCAAGGGGCGAGCTCAACTAGCTAGTAGTTGCATCAAAACTATTTTAAAAAGAAGGATGCGATATTTCACTTGGAGATAATTTGAATGGGAAATAAAGGTGTGAGGACTCAAAACAAGCTTGTAGGTTTCATTGAGTCGACCAATGGAAACTCGATGAATCATTGAATAAAGAGGAATTAATGCATATTCTTGGGGTCCGTTCATTTTGCGGAAAATAATTTCTGGGAAAACGTTTTCCGGATTTTTCGGCGTTCATTTCACGGAAAATGAATTCCTTAAGGAAAATGTTTTCCATCAAAGGAAAAAAGTCTTCTAAAATAGGGGAAAATGTTTTCCACTTTTGAAAAGTGGAAAACATTTTCCTTACTTGATCTCTCTTATCTCACACCTCTACAAATCCCGATTTCCTCCTCCCTTTTTTTTTTTTTTTTTTTTTTTTAATTCGAATATTTTTTAATTTTCTTTTTCTTTTTAATTCGAATTATTTTTATTAATTTCCTTTTTCTTTCCTTTTTTTTTTTTTTTTTGTTTCTCATCTTCTTCCTTCTTGGCTAGTCATTAGACCAAGTGAACCTCAAGCCCGTCGATCTCAAACTCGCGCTCGTCGATCTGACGAGCCTCGAGCTTGACGCTCGCACTCACCAATCTGGTGAGCGGAAAATATTTTCCTTACCGAACACCGGAAAATATTTTCCGAAACATTTTCAGGTTTTAACCGAACACCAGAAAATATTGTCATTTTCCTGGAAAATGACTTCTGGGAAAATATTTTCCAGAAATGGCTCATTTTCCGCGAAACGAACGGACCCTTAATACATTTAGCATTTCTCTAACCTCAATAAAAAAAAGGCACCTTATGATATTTTCTGAAGTTATTATCAAATATCTAATTTTAACGAAAATAAATATCTTACTCATGCATCTAATATTTTTGGAACTCGCTTTCGTGGAAACATAAGTTAAAAAAACAAAATTGAAATTGCATCAGGCTTGACTACTTAAGCCTGATGTTTCAGGTTTTGGTGTTTGGCTTATCATTGACGTGGACTTTAAACCAATTTCGTATGAAAAGCCAAAAGAAACAATGAAAAGTAAGGGAGAAAACTTTAACCCAGGACACGGCAAATGTAAAAGGAATCCTGTGGAAAGAGAGAAAGGAGATCCAAGATGACTTTTGCTTTTCTCATGTTCATGTAAAAGAATCAATGGAGCCACTGTTCGTCAAGAATATGAAAGCTTCGTTCTATATCTAAAATTAAAATAATAAAGAATAAAATATCAGAAAACGAGTGTTGAGAGCGCACAGCAGCAAATGCCAATGCATTTTTTATAAATAAGAGCGAACATTTTAAGAAAATAATATCAGCAACGTTATTTTTGTGAATTGAATGCTCCAGACAACAAATTATTTTAAAGGAAAAAGCCACAAAAATCTCAAATTATAGCTATTGTGGCACATTTATCCTAAACTTGTTACATCCACTCAAGATTGAACATGAAAAGTAAAAAAAAAAAAAAAAAAAGACACAATAATAATTTTAAAACGAAAGAAAATTGTGCAAACGTCTTCCGTTGAGGATATAACGATAAGAGGGCAAAGAGAGAGAAAGAGACAGTGTATCAAAGTGAATATTACGAGCCCATTTTGACAGTCACGGGCTAGGTGTGCCTGGCCTAGCCCGTTCCTTAGCTAATATTAACCAGGAAAGGGAAATTAATATTGCTTTTAAGAAAAATCTTAGTTGATGGAGAAATATTTTTTTTATGAATTTTTTTTTTCAAGGAAAATGACTGGTTCTCAACAGTGTATATAAAAGTGAGATGGAAAAGGATTTTCGATGTTGAAATCTTACTTTTAAAATTTATTCTCTCCATTGTAACTATATTTTGTTCCAAATATAAGATACTAAATCCATACTGAAATGCTTGCATATTGTAATAACAATATGCCACATTATTTATCTTACGAAATATATAAAATAGCCTTAGTGTGTTTAAAATAATAATAACAATATTTGATTATATTGCCACACTTGCACCATATTGCTCCTTGTGCTTCAATGCGTAGAGTGTACGTTTTTTGAAACTTCAGAGAACATACATATACCTTCAAGATAGATGATGTAAAATTGAGGACCATAGAATATTCTTATAAGTCTACAGTACTTCCCTTAATGGAATCAGTCAATAATTGATTCGTCGCAAGACGGAGGTATTAATGTAGGCAACACTAAAGGTAGATCACTGGAGGAGATGGGGAAACTACTCTTTCTTATGCTCAACTTTGCCCTCTTGTGGTGGTGGAGCTCAATCCCTAGCCCCAAATAGGTTAGCCACCTTAATGAATCATGAAATCCACTTAACTCTCCGAAGTGTCCACCATAGACCTTAAAACCAAAATAAATTGGACTAACTCATTTCATGCATGTATCACGGTCTCGAAGTTTTCCATGCGCCAAAGATCATGTATGATAAAAGAAGATCGGGCCAAATCTCCTAGAGCTTTCAGAACATTACTAGGGATTAGCGATACGGTAATTGTACCAACTTGTAGAGTTTTCTTGTCATAATTGTCGGTAGTTGGTAAATGGAGAGGTGCAATATGTTTCGTTAGATCGAAAGGGCATCAATGGTTGTATTGAGAGAGTTTTTAATACAAGAAGGGGTGTCTTCCCCCTAATTTGTAACCATCCAAACACTTCAAAGTAGATAAACATTATCTCGTAGAGTTTCTCTCTAAAAAATTTCTCTCTATATAATCCGGGTGAATGAGTGATTGATTTAAGGAAGCCTAAGTCACTGCACAAGTCTAATCCAAACAATTGACTTGTGACACATGGCTCTTGTTCCACTACTTTCTATAAATCAAAGAAATCATATAACATTTTTATTCATTATTCAATTTATGGATTCACTTTTATTTCTTGAGCATTTACATGATTTAAGTAGCTATGAGGTACTTTTCAAATGTTCGCTAAACATTATATCTGTGTGGTGCAACCATGAAATCAATCTGTCTTATCCCAAATCGTAGATAATTCTTATTATCACAATTTTGTAATGTCTCGTATAGATATTCACGTGTCACTAGGTGTCAAAATTTCAGCCTGCAAAGACAATTAGTGAGTTAACCTCAATGTTGAGTGAGCAAATTATCGACCGATCCTGTAATTGCCCACCTCTTCTTGGGATTATATATGCTAATAATAGTAAATCACATATGATTTTGGTCATTTGCTTACATGACACATTCAATGCTATGTTCAGGTCTCCATTGACTTCCCAATCCTCACGTAATTGATGGGGAATATGAGGCACCCAATTTGTTCGGTCTTCCGTCTTCATCTCCATGGCCTTTGCTTGACTTTTCTCGAGCGGGCTTCTTGTGAGTTTTCGATTGGACTCATTCCCTTAGGAGAGGGGGTCCGTCAAAATCTCACTTATTTACTCTCTCATTCCATTTTTTAAACTCTGATTACCTAATTAGGTCGATGGCAAGTGGCTAGATCGCACACTTACCGTGGTTTAATGACGTTTACATTTGTAATGGAGATGAAATATACTGAAGCGACTAAATTGCCGGAAGAAAAGAAACGACATCACTGGATCGTTCTTTTTGAGGTGCGGCACGGTCAAGTTCTGCATCCAAACATTGTGGAGTCGAATCAATAATGGTGAAATTACAATTTCAGGCTATTCATGTCTGTGGGTACCAAGTACGCAATGCCCGATTGAACTGGAAATATCAAGTTTGTACTATCTAGGCCCCAGACAATAGATTATTTTAAAGAAAAAAGTCACGTGGCCCCAGACAATAGATTATTTTCCTCAGCCACGTGGCCAAAAGGGACAAGGGAAGCGAAGGTGGACGGAGGCAAAAATTAAATGCCTTCACCTAATAACAAGACTGGAGATTTTAATACAACAAGAGGTCATCACGCCACCACCTCTCTCTCTCACTCCCCACCTACACACCTTCAGCCATCATCCCTCGGGCCTCCATAATTAGTAAAATGGGACTTCAATAATCAATTTACGGAAAATCATAAAATAAAATAAAATAAGTAATCTATTCATCCAAATATTCATATTCAGAGTGAAAATATTTTCTTCAATGCATTTGTTTATAAATACGTGCAACTATTAAAAGAAAATAATATTTGCAACGTCGTTTTTTGCGAATTGAATGCCCTGACAATAGATTATTTTAAAGAAAAAGTCACAAAAAAATCCCAAATTATACCTATTGTGACATATTTATTCTAAACTTGTTACATTCACTCAAGATTGAAAATGAAAAGTAAAAGAGAAAAACAGAGACAAAAATAATAATTTTAAAACGAAAGAAGACTGTACAAACGTCTTCCATGGAGGATATGGCGACAGATAGATAGTTTATCAAACTGAAAATATTACGAGGCCGTTTGGTAGTCACGGGCTGGGTGTGGCTGGCCTAGCCAGTTCCTTAGCTAATATCTAACCAGAAAAGGGAAAGGTTTTCAAGGAAAATTAATATCACTTTTGAGAAAAAAAAAATTAGTTGATGGAGAAATATTTTTTATAAAAAAAAAAAAATTGTTTTCAAGGAAAATGACTAGTTCTCAACAGTGTATTTAAAAGTGAGATGGAAAAAGGTTTTCGACATTCAAATCTTACTTTTAAAATTTATTGTCACCATTCTAACTACATTTTGTTCCAAATATAAGATACTAAATTGATATTGAAATGCTTGCATATTGTAATAAAAATATGCCACATCATTTATCTTACGAAATATATAAAATAGTCTTAGTGCATTTAAAATAATAATAACAATATTTGATTATATTGCCACGCTTTGCACCCTATTGTTCCATGGGCTTCAAACCGTAGGGTGTGCGTTTTTTGAAACCTCAGAGAACACACATATATCTTCAAGATAGATGACGTAAAATTGAGGACCACAGAATGTTCTTATAATTCTACAATACTTCCCTTGGTGGAATTAGTCAATACTCGATTTGTGCGCAAGACGGAGGTGTTAAATGCAGGTAAGACTGAAAGTGGATCACTGGAGGAGATGGGGAAACTACTCTTTCTTATGCTCAACTTTGCCCTCTTGTGGTGGTGGAGTTCAATCCTAACCTCGGCGCTTGCTCGCAAAACCAAACGGATCGGCTTGCGTTAGTGTCCTTCAAAAATGCTATAGACGAAGATCCATTTAGAGTCTTGAGCTCTTGGAATGATTCTACCAATCATTGTGAGTGGCAAGGTATTTTGTGCAGCAAAAGGCATCCCGGGAGGGTCATGGCCTTGATCTTGAGATCACAAGGCTTGGGAGGCTTCTTATCTCCTCACATAGGTAACCTCTCTTTCCTCAAGATCATGGTTTTACAAAACAATAGCTTTGGCAATGAAATCCCATCACAGATCGGCAACTTGTTTCGGCTCCGCAATCTTGATCTTAGTAACAACTCTTTTGGTGGGTCAATAGCCTCCAATCTTTCCCTCTGCTCAAACCTCAAGTCCTTGAATCTTGTAGATAACCGACTTGTGGGGGGAATTTATTCCAATCTTGGTTCTTTACCAAGGCTTAAATTCTTGCGCTTGTCTAAGAACAATCTTGTAGGTCCTATTCCTCCTTCGATTGGAAACCTCTCGCTGCTACAATACCTCTCTTTGGCAGAAAATGCGTTTCAAGGAGAAATACCTGAGGAACTGTCCAGACTTGAGAGGTTGATATATTTTCGACTATCATCAAACAAACTAACCGGCGAGATTCCACTAGGGATTTTTAACATCTCTGGCATTAATTACTTCTATGTTGGTTGGAACCAGTTGGGAAGCTTTCCTTCTGATATTGGCACCACTCTTCCTTCTCTCTATTCCCTTGGAGCGCTCAATAACATGATCACCGGGATAATTCCGTCATCTTTGACGAATACCACCAGTCTTTACGGACTTTTCCTTGCTAACAATAATTTCCATGGGCCAATACCGAAAAATCTGGGAAGGCTAAAGGGCCTTTACGTGATTGCATTGGATTTAAACCAGTTGCAGGATGACTTGAGTTTTATTTCTTCTTTAGCTAATTGTTCCAACTTAGAAATTCTCTCGGTGGACGCGAACTCGATTCACGGATCATTGCCAACATCTATCTCCAATCTCTCCACCAGCGTTAAGCGAATTTCAATGTCAAACAATCTGATCCATGGAACTATTCCTTCAGCCTTCGGAAATCTCTTCAACTTGTCGTATTTGAGTTTAAAGAATAATTCTCTAACCAATAGCCTTCCTGATTCTATTGGAGCACTTTACAACTTGCGGGTACTTTCTTTGAGCAGAAACATGTTTACTGGAGAGATACCGCCTTCGATTGGTAATATGACATCTTTAAATAGGCTTTTCCTTCAAGACAACAATTTCCAAGGCTACATACCGCACAGTCTTGGCAATTGCACGCAACTAATCGAGCTAGAGCTTTCAAACAACAATCTAAGTGGCTCAATTCCAAATCGAAATTGTGGGCCTTTATTCCTTGTCGATCCTCTTCAGTTTAGCGCATAATAATCTAAGTGGATCTCTTCCATATCAAGTTGGGTCTTTAAGGAGTCTCAAAGAATTAGATCTGTCTTACAATAGATTGACCGGCTTAATTCCGGCCTCCATCAGCGGATGCTTGAGATTGGCACGGCTTCGCTTAGAAGCTAATTCTTTTCATGGTCAAATCCCTCAAGCTTTAAGTCCATTACAACGCCTAGAAGTGCTGGATCTTTCCAATAACAATTTTTCTGGTCCAATCCCGAGCTTTCTTACAAGAGTTGTTATTGCTTAAATACTTGAATATGTCATTCAATGAACTAGAAGGACAAGTTCCGGAGAGAGGAATTTTTCTCAATGCAAGTGTTGTATCAGTTTCTGGAAATAGGGAACTCTGTGGAGGTGTTTCAACTCTGAAGCTTCCTCTTTGTAAATTACCAAGCTCTAACAAGTTTTCTACAATCAAGGCCATAATAACATATGTGGTCTCTATCAGCTTGTTATGTTTAGCTTTGTTGTTCCTGTCTATTTTCTGTTACCGCAAAAAGAAGCAGACAAGAATCATTGCCTGGATGTCATCATCTTTCAAGAACCAATTCATGAGGATTTCTTATGATGAACTCCCGAGAGCTACTACTAGATTCTCGTAGACCAATTTGATTGGTAAAGGGAGATATGGCATAGTTTATATGGGGATTCTTGAGGGCATTGCCATTGTGGCAGTAAAGGTGCTCAATTTAACACAGAGAGGTGCTGCAAGGAGCTTTGTCTCAGAATGTCAAACTCTAGGAACCATTAGACACCGAAACCTTGTGAAGATACTAAGCGTATGTTCAAGCGTGGACATTCATGGCAATGACTTCAAAGCTCTAATATACGAGTTCATGGCTAACGGAGTTTGGAGGAGTGGTTGCACCCCGAGACTATAGTGCGAGATGATGAGCATGGCAAATCGAGAAATCTAAGACTAGTGCAAAGGTTAAACATTGCCATTGACATAGCTATTGCGATCGAATATCTCCATAAGGGTTGTTCTCCGGCAATCGTCCATGGAGATTTGAAGCCGAGTAATGTGCTTTTGGATGATGACATGGTGGCTCGAGTTGGAGATTTCGGGCTTGCAAAGATCATTTCAACGATGTCATCCGAAACCACAAGAGTTCAGACCGGGTAGTTCAACTTCGACTATAGTCGAGGGATCCATTGGCTATGTGCCCCCTGGTATGAATCTGTCATATTTTCTTAGTTAGTTTTTGGTTGGTTGTGATAGTGATATCAGAGAGGGTTAAAAATTTGAATAAACAATGATCCATGGTGTCTTGTAATGCTTCTTATGCTCTAACACCTCTTTCTCACAACATAATTTCCTCTTTTTTTCAATTATTTTCTTCAGCAGAAAAAGAAAATACATAAATATTTGTATATGAACAGACTAATATTAGTATGTCGTAATTATATTTGTAATTAAGATGAGGATAAACCGTCGTAGATTTGATCAATAATTGAAAATATTTATTGTCTAACACTTGTGAATCCGGGCCACTAAATGTACAAAGCATATTTTATCATATCATATTCGCATTTTTTTTCTATGATTCATATTTTATCTCATACCATGTTCATGCTATGAAAACAGACAGTGGCTAATATTGTCATAAATTACTATATGAGAAATTGACGAGAACTTGTGCTCTTTCGGTATAACATGACTTAAGGTCTTGACAATAAGTAGTTGACCCCTCACAGGGGAACCATTCTTCTTGAGGCGACCTATAATTCTATATTCGTAAAATATGTTTAGATGATACGGCATTTAAAACAGAAATTCTTGGAGGTCTTGAACTCATAAATGCATGATAATATCACACAACACTACCCGGTGGGTTCTATCCAACTGTAATTCTCCCTAAACGTCTTGTTTAGAGCATATCAAAACAAACTCGATGCATTTACAAGTATTAATCCATCACATCAACAAATCTCTCCAAGTCTCTTCTCCCCCTCCCCCAATGTTCTTTTCTTTGCCTCGTGTGGTATAGGTATTAAATTGAATTCAGATCAGAAAAATGATCAGCCTCATGTGTATCTCATGTGTAACCAGTTAAAACTGGCGGCTCAAATTTAGTTAATAGATGTACTAAATGCACTAAATAATTTCCACCAAGGCCTTCACCACATATATAATCTTCTTCTTTTTCCCCCACCTACTAAATGACAAAGTCACTCTTGATGGTCAGGCAATTTGTTCAGCAAAATGTGAGACCTTTGGGTGCACTACTTTTTGGACTAGAAGAGTTCTACGTTGTTGATTGATCTTTGGTGCACTTTACAAATCCTAAAGTCTTATCTCTCTGCGGTTGATGCATCTGACTTTTGCAACAATTTTTACCACTTTAGCATACGATAGGTGCTAAGCATCAGCTATAGCCAATAAACTAAACGAAAATTAAACAAATAGACATGAAAGAGAAAAAACCCGTGGAGGATTTTGGGACCCTTTCCTTGGACTCTCCCGTGCACAGCGAGCCCGTACGTGAAGTCGATGAGGGCTTGCGTGCCATCACTCTCTTTGGGCGTGACTGGCGCAAGCCCTCAAAACTGTCTTAGGCAAGCTCCTGCGCATTGACATCGAGCAAAACCCCATGAGATTTAGGAACTCTTTTTTATACAATTATCTTCAAGAAAAAGTGTATAGTCATTCCTATTTAATGTCTTGATGTAATTTCCAGAGTATGGCATGGGACACCAAGTTTCTACACTCGGGGATGCATACAGTTATGGCATTCTATTATTGGAGATGTTCACTGGAAAGAGACCCACTGAAGAGGCCTTTGGGCATTGTCTTAACCTTCATAGCTTTGTCCGAATGGCTCTTCCTGATCGAGTGATGGACATTATAGACTCAAGGATTTGGAGTGAAGCTGGTGATCGACAGCAGGAGATGAGGATCAAAGATTGCATAATCTCCATTTTCGAAGTTGGAGTCGCATGTTCGGTAGAATCACCACTGGATCGGATGGACATGACTGAGGCGATTAGGAAATTATACTCGATCAAGGCAAGTTACGAAATCAAAGAGAGGACAGGTATGTAGCTAAGTTAATTTTCTCGTTTCACCTTTGAACTTTTTCACTAGCAGAGAAAATCATCATGTAAAGGCAATGCTAGCAGATTCACATTAATGTCTCCCTAACTAGGCTGCCTACCACCCTTTATGTATATTTTTAATAATTACACCCATACTCATATATAAAATTGTAGAAAGTGGATCTATGGAGTTGGAGTCTACCTATTTCCATTAAGTAACCAGGTAAAAATTGATGAATTTGCTTATCTGCATGGTTCTCTTCATATCTAATGCTGCTGTTTACCAAAGCATCGATGCATTGCTTAATTACTTGTATTATCTTTTCATTTTATGCACTTTAACCCACGTTACCATTTCAATTATATGAATGAATGATGGATTAATAATTTTGAGAGGCTTTCAAGTTGGTCGAGACTGAATATCAAACTATACAGATCCCTAAGCTTGTGATCTTAAATCCTAGAGTGTAATAGATGTGTGGGGAAACTAGCAAATCCACAGATTCCATAAAATTGACAAAAAGAAATTTGGAACCAAAATCCTATTCAATAGACTATATGTGATAGGTGTCGGACTCCAATAGAACCTACATGATTTTTTATTTTTTTTAAAAGGCACTCAACTTTACAAATGCTTAGACATAAATTATAAATACAGCACACTCGTTAAACTCAGCTAGACCTATTTATTATATAATGTCTCTATATTCAATCTAACCCTAAAAACAATACTGAGCCTCAAAATCCATACCCAACTATGTAACCAACTTAAGTATGTTCATTAGATTACATGTTGGCCGAGTTAAATCTATTATCAAATTAAAAATGAAAAATTACAAAAATTAAAAATATGATGGAAAAAAATGAAAAAACCAATATGAACTATATCAAATAGACAAGCTAAAAATTGAAAAAGAAATTTCATCTTGTTTGCAAGTATGCAACAACTCTAACGTTTAGGAGTGAGCTGTCATCTTCGGCGAATCAAACCTTTCGTCGAGCCGTAGCCATGGCTGGGCCATTGCCCTCGCGCCTCCCCACAGCCCTCTCTCTGCAAGCTTGACCGAATGATTAAGTGGCTATGTCAATCAAATCCAAAGAGGACGAAGAGGGGGGCAGCCTCACGTGAGATCATGAGCTCAAGGCCGACTCTCAGTGTTGCAGTTGAGCGCGATGTCACTATCAATTGGAAAAAAAGTGCTTGATGGAATTTGAGTGATGTTACCAACGGAATTCTGCTGTGGCCATGTTGCTGACACCGGCGGCCACCGTGTGTGACCCCTACCTCCTCTTCAGGCGACGAAATCTCAATGGACAGGCCAGATATGGAGGAGGCATCATCAGATCTAGAGACGACTTGTGACCTCATCGGTGTCGGCAACTTAATTGTAGATGACGTGAGGAGCTCCATGCGAGGTTTCGAGACCTGTCAAAGGCATGAACTTCCACGTTCAGTCGAGCTCCGCCGCCCATAAAAGAGAGAGGGAGAGTGATAGCTGCGAAAGCAGGAACGACAAAACGACATTGAAGCAACAGGGGAGAGAGAGCGAACGGAAGGTGACACGATCCCTCATGACACAAGTTGCGCATTGTTGCATCATTAATGATATGAAGTAAGTTCAGAATCAATAATCAAATCAATGAGCTGAAACAGTTTCAGACTTAATGGCTAAATTAAATATTGGAAATGTTTTTCAGATGTAACGGTCACATTAAGTTTTGAAATGGTTTCAGAACTTAATGGTCACATTAATAATCTGAAACGATTTCAGATTAATGACCAATTAATGCTTTAAAACAATTTCAGAAGTAACGGTCAAATTAAGTATTTGTGACAGTTACAAAGTTAATACACAGAATAAAGACTTATAACAGTTACAATGTCTGGAATAATGCTCTGTAACAGTTACGGAGTTAATGCCCAAATTAATGTCTGTAACAGTATTAAAACTTACGTCTGTCAGGAGTTACCACCGAATTAATTCTACAACGGTTTAGAGTTAATGCGCCAATTTAAATGTGATATGCACTGTCTATAAAAGATAATGCAGAGAACAAATCATCGGATGATGGACGATCGACAATCGACAATCGATAATTGAGAGTGCTGATATTGATCAACAAAGCACTCACACGAGAGCAATTGCTAGCACAATTGCAATTGTGAGTTCTCTCAATTTATCTCTTCTGTTCAATGTGAGAATTAGTAGTGTGTCTGAATTAGAGGCCCGACATTTGTGGGGCTGGATCTGAAGAAAGTCAGAGCCTATGAAGAAATTAGATGTTCTGCATCTGAAGAACATCAGAACCAGTATTATCGGAAGACGTGTTCGTGGTCAAGAATCCAAGAACATCATAATCAATGTTACTAGAAGGCGTTAGACGTTCACGGTCAGAGTCTGAAGAACGTCAGAACTACTGCTGTGAGGACATCAGACATTCATGTTCACGACCTGAATAAACTTCTAAACCAAATTTTGGAGCACGGTACCAGGTTAATATGATTAACCCCTTTAGCTCTTCAATGCGTTTTTATTAAAATGCACGTAAATGCTATGGAAACACATGTATAAGTGTTTTTACTTCTGCTTCAATAAGACGTTTGATCTTAATTTACTTATGCACGTATGCTTGTTTATCGAAACAAACACCAACAGATTTATTGGCATGAAAGAGCACATCCTGATCAAATACAAATCCTCGGGACAAACGAAGGAGTTTTCGCGTAATCTCTTTGACGTGTACCCTCATTCATTTTATTTGTTTTTTCTCTCCCTCTTTCTTTTTTCGGTTTGAACACATACATTTTGTTTTGTTGATTAAGAGTGTACACTCGCCACTTTTGTCATCTAGTTGTTGGAATTCTCATCAATACTCCATCTTTTGTCTTCTGTATCATGTAGATGTTCCTTTGGGAAGCTGGCAAGATCGTACTTTAGCCATATTGATAATAGCTGCCGTGGCTTCCTTGGTACTTGGAATAAAGACAGAGGTGAGACTGGCCTGCTCACAATATGAGTGTCGGTGATGCGATATTGAGATTTGTCTTAGTTTCTTTCTGGTTGCTTTAGCTTGATTTTTTTTATTTTTATTTTTTGGTATGTTGCCAATCCTTGCCCAGACTGACAGCGAAAGGTAATTAACATCAAAAGAAGGATGTGAAAGAGGTTAATTCCATGAGTTTCAAGAATATTTTCCTGTATATCCCAGCACAAAGAGTCACTGGCACGTACGGACAATATAAGTTCCTACCCAGATGTACCCCTTGAATGTTTACAACTAATCATTTAATCATTTTTCGTCAAAGCAATTGAACACATGTATCTCCTATCCGAACACCGGTGCTTAAGCCTCATCTGACATGTGAATTCATTTATTTATTTTTAATAAAGCTTATGGTTTTTTTTTTTTTTTTTTGCTTGATATTACAAAACTTTAATAACTTTCTATTCCGTGTGTTTCTTTTAGGGCATTAAGGAAGGATGGTATGATGGTGGGGGCATTGCTTTTGCTGTTATTCTCGTCATTGCAGGTAGGGTAGAGTTAGGTTACAAGACTTGTTTGTATTGGAATTTTGTTAACGCATGTATTAAGATTTGAAATCTTTTATTTAGTATCTATTCACTTTTAAAAATTTCATGTATTGCTTCATGCCGACGCTGGAAATGTTTTTGCTGATTGATCAGATGATAAATTATATTCTCAGAAGCAACTTATCATGCCACATGATTCCTTCTGATTATTCAGATCGCAACTTATATGCTCAGGAGACATGTTATGATGCTGCATGTTTTAACTTCTTCTGATAAGGTTGCAAAATAATAACATAATAAAAAACAATCAATGTTTTAATTTGCGGTGAATAATTTACTTCTTCCACTATGGATGCTCCACTATGGATGCTGTTGACTGCTGTAAGATGCAATGACAGAAATTATTCGTAATTGGTGGTTTGTTAATTGGGATTTGATTCTTGCCTGCAGCTATAAGCGATTACAGACAGTCCCTGCATTTTCAAGACTTAAATGAGAAGAAAACAGATATACGCTTGGAAGTGGGTACTTTATATGAGATGTGTGAGTTACATTCTTCTCTTTCCTGTATGCATATGGATGAAAATGTTGCATGTTTATAGATGTCAGAGGTGGCAGAAGAATAGAAGTTTCAATATATGATGCCATTGTTGGTGATGTTGTTCTCCTTAAGATCGGTGACCAGGCAAGTAACTAAAACCAGCTCTGCATTTGGTACCCTCCTCATGAGGACAGTGAATATGTTCTTACATTTGATGTTCACATTTGTCTCCAGGTTCCTGCAGACAGAATCTTGATTTCTGGTCATTCCCTGGCGATTGACAAATCTAGCATGAATGGAGAGTGCAAAATTGTAATGTCTCACGGTGATTATGCTCTCGCTAGGTGATCAATCTATCAACAAACTGGCCTTTCTTATTTTCTTTTATTGTTTCGATCAGGTTCACAAGGATGCAAGGGAACCATTTTTAATGTCTGGCTGCAAAGTTGCAGATGGCAATGGCACTGTGCTTGTAAGTATTTTTTCCATTCTTCTACTTTGCTTTCCTCATCATACTTCTCTGTGCTTTTATTTCACATCACAGAGAAGATCCACACTTCATAAGTAGGCTAATTTACTTGAAACATATTGCTACGCTACCTCGTTGTTTGCTAAATATGGGTTGGAAAATTGAAAGTCATGGGTTCTTGAGTTAATTTGGTAAAGGAGCGTGACTCTTTAATCTCAACTAAACTCTGTTCTGAGATAGAGGGTGGCCCCTTAAAAAAGACTTCAAGAGACCAGCTAGAATTGCTTATAAGAATCATTTCCAGAAAGTTTTTGTAAAACCTGTTGGCAGAAATGCTTTGAGATGTTCAAAGTGTAAAAGCTTAGAACATTTTGAGAAAGAATGTCCTTTGGTTTGGAGACCTGTTAAAAAGAGCTGGGCTAAGACTGTCTATTGTTCTAACACTTCTGGACCCAAGATGGTATGAGTACCAAAAAGAGCTTGAATTCGTGTTAATTGCAGGTTACTATCAAAAAGAAGATTAAATGGTATCTTGATAGTGGCTGCTCAAGACATATGACAGGAGACTCAAGCTGCTTCATAAAACTTGTTCAGATAGACGGAGGAAAAGTTTCCTTTGGTGGTAACAACAAAGGAAGAATTACTGGTCGAGGAATAGTAAAGATTGGAAGTTTGTCTATCAATAATGTTTCCTTAGTTGAAGGATTAAATTACAACCTGCTTAGCATAAGTCAGTTGTGTGATTCTGGTTTCAAGATAAACTTTCAGGAAGAAACGTGCTCTGGAATTAGTAAAGACTTTACTCAATCTTTTACTAGTCGAAGACATGGAAATATATATCTTCTGGATCTGAATCAAGAAAGATCACAATGCTTAATATCAGTACAAGATGAAGCAAATCTATGGCACAAAAAGCTAGGCCATATCAATATGAAGCAAATCAACAAGATCTCTACCAAGAAACTTGTTCGAGGATTGCCTATTCTCAATTATTCAAAGTCTGATCTATGTACACCATGCGTACTGGGTAAACAAAGTTAGAAACTCTTACAAATCAATAAATAAAGTTTCCACTAATCATGTATTGCAGCTTCGCATATGGATTTGTTTGGACCTACCCAGTAATGAAAAGCATTGGTGGAAAAGGTTCTGTCCTGGGTAATCGTGGATGATTAGTCACGATTTACTTGGGTCTACTTTCTTTCAAGTAAGTCGAGACTTTCTTTCTCTTTTCAAAGTTTGCTAAAAAGTGCAGAATGAGAAAGGTCACACTATCTCAAGCATTCGTACAGACCATGGAGGTGAGTTTGAAAATCAAGACTTTACTAAATTCTGTGATGAATTTGGTTTTCAGCACAAATTCTCCTCTCCATATACTCCAGAACAAAATGGGGTTATGGAAAGAAAGAATAGGTCTTTACAAGAAATGGCAAGAACACTTTTAATTGGAAATCAAATTTCTTCAAGGTTTTGGGCGTAAGTCGTTTCAACCGCTTGCTATATTATAAACCGAGTGTTTTTAAGGCCAATTCTTGAGAAACCCCTTATGAAATTTTTAAAGGAAAGAAACCAATAGTTTCTTATTTTCAAATATTTGGTTGCAAATGTTTTATTCTAAAGAATGCTAATGATCGTGTTGGTAAGTTTGAAGAAAATCGATGAAGGATTCTTTCTTGGTTACTCAACAACAAGCAAAGCTTTTAGAGTATTCAACAAAAAGACTCAGACTGTGGAAGAATCAATGAATCTCAAATTTCAAGACTCTCCACAAGTTCAGCAAATTCATACTGAAGATTCAGAATTTGCTCCAGACACTATTAGATCTAACTCCACTGAAGCAGTTACTAATTCAGAATCAGTACAACAAGCTACCGATGAAGAATCCACTCAAGAAGAAGATCAATAATCTATCGACCGACCGCAAGAATCGGAAGCACAAGTCTAGTCATCCCGAAGAACTCATTATTGGGAACATTAATGAGGGAATCCGAACAAGATCCAAAAGGCGAGAAGAGTCTAGTGTCATGCTCTTATTTCCGAAATAGAACCCAAAAATATTGAAGAAGCTTTAGCCGATGAAAGCTGGATTGAAGCAATGCAAGAAGAGCTCGACAATTCAGTATTAATGACGTATGGGAATTAACTCCCAAACCAAAAGGTAAATCAATTATTGGAGCTAAATGGGTTTTCGGAACAAAGTTGACGAAAAGGCAAAGTAACGAGAAACAAAGCAAGACTCGTGGCTAAAGGATACACGCAAGAAGAAGGGATAGACTATGGTGAGACTTACGCTCCAAAGAGCAAGGTTAGAAGCAATCAGATTACTACTTGCTTTTGCTTGCTATAAGAATTTTAGGTTGTTTCAAATGGATGTCAAAAGTGCATTCCTGAATGGATTTATTCAAGAAGAAGTCTACGTGGAACAACCTCCTGGATTTGAAGATTCAAAGAAACCAGACTGTGTTCGGGCGAAGAAAGCTTTATATGGATTAAAACAAGCTCCTCGAGCTTGGTATGAAAGGCTAAGTAATTTCTTAATTCATAATGGCTTTTCTAAAGGAAAGGTAGACACTACTTTGTTCATTAAAAAGGAAGGTAAAAGCTTTCTACTTGTTCAGATTTATGTTGATGACATCATATTTGGATCATCTAATGAGACTTTGTGCAAGAAATTTTCTAAGTTTATGCAGGATGAATTCGAGATGAGCATGATGGGTGAACTATCCTTTTCCTTGGTCTACAAGTCAAACAACTAAAGGAGGGAATATTCATTCATCAAGAGAAATATGCAAAAGAACTTGTTAAAAAGTTCGGTCTGAAAATTGCAAAAAGACTGACATACCAATGTCAAGTTCCTTGAAGATAGACAAAGATGAAGCAGGGAAGAAAATCGACCAAAAGTTATACAGGAGTATCATTGGTTCACTTCTTTATCTTACTACATCCAGATCTGACATATTATTTAGTGTTTGCATATGTGCTAGGTTTCAATCTGATCCTAGAGAATCTCATTTAAGTGCTGTTAAACGTATTATTAAATATGTTGCTACTACGTTAAGATCGGTCTTTGGTATCCCAAAGAAGGAGACTTTACACTTCTTGGCTATTCGACGCAGATCTTGCAGGTTGTAGAGTTGAAAGAAAAAGCACTTCAGTGTACTTGTCAATTGCTTGGAAACATGGCAAATCTTGGTTTTCAAGGAAACAAAGTACCGTGGCTCTTTCAACGACCGGCAGAATACGTAGCCCTTGGAAGTTGTTGTTCTCAAATACTGTGGATAAAACAACAATTGCAAGACTTTGGCATTGAAGACTCTTGCACGAAATAAGATGTGACAACACCAAATAAATCAATCTTACAAAGAATCCTATCCTACATTCAAGAGCAAAACATATTGAGATTCGACATCACTTTATAAGAGATCATGTTCAGAACAAAGAAGTCTTGATACAATTCATAGACTCAAAGAATCAACTGGCAGACATCTTCACAAAGCCACTTGAGAAAAGCTTGTTTGAGTCTATTCGCTCAAGATTCAATATATTATCTCTTGAAGAATGTTGAAGCTCAGACTCAGAAACTAAAGTCTGACAGAGCATCAGACTCAAAGGTTGAAGATTGAGAATACGAATCGACACGACTGTAAGTTTATTTATTTAAACTATCATATCATTAAGGTAAGACTATTTGTTTATCTCTAATTAAGCTTATTAAGGCGGTTTTATTTAAAAAAAGAGGTGGTTATCGATTTATTAAGGCAGTTATTTTTCAAAAGGAAATTTTTAAAAAAATTTCCAAAATATACGACGCTTGGTTTACCCCCCGTATCTGTTATCTTTTATATACTTCTTCTCCTTCGTTTTCACTTTACCTACAAACCCTAGATCAAAAGCTTTTCACTGCTCTGTATTTTTCTCTCCAAAACTTCTTCGTCTCAAAGTTTTTAATTTTCTTGCGACACAAGTGAGAAAGCTTCTCCAAAGAAAGCAACAATGTCGTATCAAAGGAAGTCATCCAGAATAGCAAACAAAAACCACAAAGGTGATCCGGTGAGGGGCCTACACACTTTGATCTCACTGAAGAAAGCGACTTTCCTTCGAGCAAACTCCTCAACGATCTCAACAGCGGTCTTCCTAACTAGACCTCAAGGACATCGCCCTCAAGATGCGTAAAACAGTTTTTGAAGATATTGAACCAAGAAGAACTCTTAAGCCCGCCTTTGTTTATAGGCTTTACTCTGCATTAAAGGAAGGAGGTTCTGCAATGACCCTCGTTGATGAATTTCTGAAAGAGAAAGGGTACAGAAATGAAACTCATTTTCTCACTTTTCTGGAGAGGTCGGGGATTGTTCCCCGAAGGAACGGCCGCAAAAGCCTTTGCAAACTTTCCCAAAGACCCTAGGTTTGGTAGTATGAATCGCTAGAGGGAAATGATGATGATGAAAAGATGTTCATCCACTTTAAACCATGGATGGGTGTGGCTGCAAACCTTCGAGGGAAGAATGATGAACTGTTCCGCTGAGACGGACATAGGAAGAAGTATGAAAAATTGCTGAAGCGTGGGGTGATGAATCCACGGACGGTGGATTTCGATTTTCTAGACTTATTGAGTATAAATCTAAGAGAGAAGTTTGAAAAACTTCAACTTTATCGATTCATGATCGACCGTGATATGGCACATTCCGAATTAACAGCGTACTTCTACTCCAATCTTAGTTTTATTGATGCAAACAGCTTTTCTTTCAGCGTGAGGGATAAAGAGTATGTTGTTGATAAGGACATTCTGGCAGATATACTTGGTGTGGAAAGAGGGGCTTTCCAATCAATCAGTGTGTCTGTAAGTCATGCTACTCTTGAACTTGCAAGAGACAGAATTGAAGAAGGTTGTCTCTCCTACTCCAGGATGAATGCAACAAATACTTTGCTGCATAAGATTGTGATCAACTATCTGAGACCCAAATCAACATCCAAGACAGATGTATCCAACTCAGAGGCCAAGTTGATGTTTGCAATCAAGACTGGTCTTAACTTCTCTTTGCCGCACACTATCATATTTCACATGTACAGAAGCATGGCAAAGGACAAAGGAAAACTTCCTTATGCTGCTCTCATCACTCGTCTCTTCAGACATCTGAACATTCAGCCTCCTCACATTCTCACTGTGAAGACTATTGATAAAATGGTCATCGGGCTGAGGATGATTACCAAGATGCGTCGAAAGAGCTCGAAGAAGCTGGAGCAATTCAAGGAAAAGACTCCTATCAAGTTCGGACCCGGACTCTTCAGGGCCAAAAGAAAAGGGAAAGAACCAAAGTGGCTAGTTCTACCAAGAAGAGAAGGGCAATCATCTTGGAAGATGAAGATGATGAGGATGCTCTACCCATCTCTGCTCTTGTTTCTCAATTTGCTGCATCTGTTCCAGTTGTTCCAGAACATCAATTTGCAGAAATAGAGAAAGAGAAAGAGAAAGAGAAAGAGAAAGAGAAAGAGGAAGAAGAAGAGAAAGAAGAAGAGAAAGAGAAAGAGAAAGAGAAAGAGAAAGAGAAAGAGGAAGAAGAAGAGAAAGAAGAAGAGAAAGAGGAAGAGGAAGAAGAAGAGAAAGAAGAAGAGAAAGAAGAAGAGGAAGAGGAAGAGAAAGGAAGAAAGAAAGAGGAAGAAAGAGAGGAAGAGGAAGAAGAAAAACCAGAACAAACAGATTCTCCAGCAGAAAAAGAGAATCTCCAACAGCCTGTCACTGAGGAAACTCCTCAGAAAGAAGAGTTCTTTTCTCATCCAGAAGATATGGAAACAGGGGGAGATATAGACAAAGAACACACCCCTCTTCTACTGACTTTTAGAGAAGAAGATGCACAAACAGGTGTTAGTCGATCACCTCCTGGTGCTGAAGATGTTCATGCTGCACAGTTTCCTGAAGAAGAGGCATCATCTCCACATACTGAACTTCCTGCTGATATTCATACTGGCTTGACTCCACCATCAGACCGAGCTGAAGCAAGCAATCAGACTGACAATTCTGGAGATTTTAGAAAGCTGCTTGAAATCATCTTGGAACTCAAAGGCCAAATCTATGCCATGGGGTATGAATTTCAGACTTTGCGAATGAAAATCATGCAATGTTCATCACTCGCATGATCGTTTAAAGAGGTTCGGCGTCGGTTCGGATACCGCAAAAGCACTTCTCTCACCCAAGTACAGGAAGATTTGAGGAAGCTAGAAGCAACTGTCAAGTCTATGGAGGACTTTCAACTTGTTCGCATTCCTCGTGCTCCTTGATTTTTTTTATGCTGACAAAAGGGGGAGAAGACTTTGTTTGCAGATTTTCAGACTCAAATTTTCAAGACTCTCTGTCCTCAAACCAAACCAACCTCAAACCAAATCTTATCTTTTATATCTTTTATATTTTGAGTTGTTATTTTGACTTTGACTTGAGTTTTTTTTACATGTGCAGTTTTTGAATGTGTGCTCATTATGGCATTACCTTAAGCTTCTTAAATTAGAAAAATATAGTATTGTCTGTTTATGACTAATGAGGTTTCGGTGAATGCAGATCTGTGTACAGGGTAAGTCTGTGTACAGGATATCTGTGTACAGGATAACTTATACTATTCTTATTCTAATCTTTTATGAGATATCAATGCTTGCTTAAAAGTTGTTTTGCAGGGTGATAATATTCAAATCTGCAGGAAAGTTTTGTCACCATCAAAAAGGGGGAGATTGTTGGATAAAATTCTCTTAAAGTATTTTGAAGTTGACAAAACATTTTCATCAGTCTAGTCTGAAGACTTACAGACTCTATTGACAAAGTCTGAAGATCAAAGTCTGAAGCTAGCAAGACTCAAGACTCAAGACTCAAGACTCAAGACTTATATTTCAAAGTCTACTCTCATGGACAGTTTCCAGACCGACGTTTATTCTGATCTTATATGATCTTTATTCTAACGGCTAGAAAATATCTTTCTACTGGATTCAGCACTAAAAGATCTTACTTTCATATTCTAATATGTATAGATTCTCTAAAGATTTCGCAACTTATATTTGGAAGGATCTACTTATGGAAACCGAGATCCCGATTGTATGGGCGGCGGGATTGATGGGCTATCAACACTTACCTTAAAGAGCTCGAGATCTCTCTAATTGATTTTGTCCAACGAGTTGATTGGAAGAACTTCTTTGGAAGGTGCCAACGGTATTGAAGGCATGAAGAAGTATATAAGAGAGATGCTCTAGTTGTTGAAGGGGGCCGGATAGAAGAATTCCAAAGTCTGAATCTCCTTTTCTATTTTGCGATATCATTCTTCGAGCGTTATATGTAATCAAAAGAGAGATCATATTGTAGTGAGACCTTGAGGAAGTGTAGTAGAGTTTTCTACACCGTGGACTCAAGAGTGTGAGACCGTAATCACTCTTTTTGATTCTTAGTGAAATCCAAATGAAGGGTCAGTCCGTGCGGGAGAGTGGACATAGGCTAGGGTCTACCGAACCACTATAAATCTGGAGTCTTGATTCTCTATCCCTAATCCTTTTATCTTTGACTCGCTTTCATTTGCTGCAATTGTTGGTTTTAAGTTATTAATCTCTCATTCGGATTAATTTATTAAAATTGCTTTAAACACCTATTCACCCCCCTCTAGGTGCTAATTCTAGTCCTAACAGCAAGGTGGGACGGCAACTGCAGTGACGAACCAGGCGGAGCTTCCAGTGGCTCGACGGCGGCGTACAGCGGCTCGCACAGCTACTACGTGACCAGGGCAACTCGGGACAGTAGGGGATGGCGAATAAGAGCGGGACGAGCGCGCGAGACGCCCGGAGTAGTGCGCGAACAGGGTAACAGTGACAGGCTTGGGCGGCGGTTCGACGGCTTGGCAGGCGTGCGACGGGCTAGGGGGAGGGCTACCAGTCACTCTCTGGTTCTCTCAAGCTCTCTCAAGGCTCTAATAATGGATAAAGTGGCCTAGGGAAGAAGAAGAAGTTGCTGGCTGAAGGGGGGCCACCATTTGGCCACAAAGTCCACATTCCTATCTTAATTGATGATTGCTTGGCCCCCACTTGTCTTGGTTGTCATCCAAGCCAATTTTCAGCCCACAATCTTCCCCTAGAAGCTTCATTGATGTCTCAAATGTTATACACCCCTTGGCCTACGAATTTTGGACCAATTCCCCCAAATTGAACCAAATTCCTCCCCAATTCTCTTCTAATTGGATCCAATTTGATGTCCATAAATCCCACCAAGGTGTCCACACTTCAATTCACATTTTTCCTCACCAATTGAACCAACTTGAATCCCAAAAATGCGACAAAAAACGGTCCTCTGATTTTTCTAGTCGAAAAGGGCCCTATTTTGAATTTTCACCAAAAATCTCGGTTTGCAGAAAAATCTTCGGAGGATGAGTTGACGTTCCTAAAATGAATCGTGACATGACAGAACTTTCAATTTCTGAAATTAGGTTTAAATTCGTGGTTAATTTCAATCTGGCGCGATTTTAGTGTGACCTAACCTACCGTGTAGCTTTTAGGAATTTTTAGTGCAATTAACCCGTGGTCGATTATGTTTGAACCACAACGTACATCTTCGACACATTGGCGATGCTCGGTTGTCGTGAAAATCTCAAGGTTTCAAATACGGACACAGGGTACCAAAACGATAGAAAAATCGGTCTAGTGCCGATCGACGAGAATTTTGCAACCAAGTGGAATCACCCATACTTTGATCACAAATCTGAGTTGAACCGACCTATTTCTGATCTCTAATCGATTTTTAACTGTGCCGTAATGACCCTTGCAGACTAGCACGGTTGAACAGTCGTTTATTGATTAAATTCTCAAGTCTATTGCGTTAAAATCCCCTAACGGCTTCACTCGATAAACTAGTTATCTCGTGAGTGATTAGCTCAAAGAATAGAACAATAGGTACGTCGATGAAAAGCCCGATTCATTCAATTGAAAACAGAACTGGAAATTCAGGATGTCACATTATCTCTTTCCATCTTTTGACAAACTTTCATGCTAATGTTGATTCCACACTTCTTTTGATGACTTGGGTGCATTCCATTTCAAAAAGGACTTGTTGCATTAAATATCATCTTAGCTCTCACAACTACCCTAATTAGATCGCTGGCCATGAGCAGTGGCAGAAAGGACATGGAGACGTGGACATTAGTGACCATGAGAGATGTGTTGAATAGTGACTAGAACAAGTAAGACGCAATAGAAAACATAAGGTATTATGTTTAATAATTTTTTTATGGCATGATCTTTTAGGCTAAGTTACGAGAAAGCCTTCGAAAGGGATTAGCCTCTTTGGAGGTATATGGCAAAGATTATACTTGTTGACCTAGTTATTTTAGTTTTAGTGCTAGAATTAAGCTTAGGTATATCGAGTGCATGCACTCAAATGTGTGTGTACAATTTCAACTTAGTGAGATATATCTACTTCATATACAAGCTGCTTCAATCTAGTAATCCGAATAAGTCATTCCATGGATGGTACTCTTGCTTCTTGGCATTATGGTCTTAGCAAATATAAAATTAGATTTCCAAAAATGACTTGATTTGGTTTCGAAGAATAATTTTCTATTCTAAAAAGTTGGGACACCCGATGTTGATTCTTGTCTTGGTCGATTCAAATGATATTGTTCTCTTGCCTTAAATAGTTTGACCGTTACTTTACACTCCTAGGAAATTGAGAAAGAAGGAAGATTGAACATTCCATCAAATGCGTCATTTAGGTTGACAACCATTACTCAACACCCAATAAAAAAGGATTCATTCAATGCCCCGTCAATTACGTAACAATTGACAAGTCTAAAGAACTTCTGCCCTGGCCGAATTAAATTAAAAGGCCTAAACCGAACTAGACCAGACCATTCCAGACCTATTCAAATTTAGCCCGAATTTTTCTTTATTCTTTTTAAAAGTAAAAATAGGTCAGTTATTATATTTTGAGCCTCAGAATGCATTTTTTTTTTACATGTTTACTTTAACTTATTTATGAATTTATTGGAGTGTTTCTAGTATTAATAATGTTTTATATATTATTTATGGTTTATAGGCCATTTAAGGCCTCTCTCAAGCCCGATGGCGCAAATTACCGTGGAAAAAAGAAGAAGGGACAGACTGAAATCTTGGCTTGAGCCTATTCATACTTGAAAATTCAAGCCGGTCCAATCGGGGCCACGGGGGACAAAGTGCGCACTCCTAAAACTAAGTGCCATGTGAGATAAAGTTCTACATTATGAGAGTATCTCTTGAACCTCGTAATGGCATAGCATTGCATATTGGAAATCACCTTTGGAACAAACTAAACGTATGGTCCAAATTTCCCTTATCCAACTTATACAAACTTAATGGGTTTCTTTACTACTCTCTCCACAATCATCATCCTCATAATCACTAATCTCCATTATATCATATCATGTCTCAAATTTAAACACGCCGAAAGAACACGGTCCAAATTAAAGCATTCGCGTCTGGCTAAATAAATATAGTCCAAGTTAGACCTTTGCTAACGCCGGAAGCGATTTTGTTTCTGCATGCTGGCCGAAAGGTACTTCAGATTACATGAAGACGGCAGGAGGAAAGCATGGGCAGAGACTTCTTCACGCGCAAAAGGACTTCCACAAACTTCATATTAAATGAAGGGACCCACAAGTTGCTTCACATAAATGAAGAAATAAGCTTCTCGATGATCGAGACCCATGGCCAAGGAAAGATGAGGAATGAGGAATCACATTATTTTAATCATGAAGAGGAGGTCCTTCGGTTGTTTTGGAGGCCAAGAGGGTCTTCTTGAGTTTTTATATTTTACATCCCCGGCTCTTTCTTCGAGAGTGAGATTGGAAAAGTCATCGAATGTTTAAGTCAATTAATAAGAATTTATGTAATTTCTTTAGAAGATTGAAAAATTATGATAGCTAAGTAATGTATGAGTTATTGGATGTAATTGGAGGTTAGAAAATTTAAGAATTTGCCAAAGAAGTGAAAAATTAAAGGATTTTTCTTTTAAAATCTCAATGCACGTTCAATCATTTGATTGTATTATAATTTATATATGCAATAAAGTTGGCTGTATAGTATAGTTATGAAGTAGAAAGAAATTATTTAAAACATCTAATTATGACATGGTTCCTAAATACATAACAAAATGAATTCGGCTATAAGGGAAACCTCAGGATTATACCTATATGTAATTTGCTTCCAAAACCTCAGCATAAGTTCTCTGATTTTCTTTACCCTTTTTTTTACCGTTGACCTGGCATAGTATGAGAGTGAATGTATTGATCACGCATTCGATGTAATGTGCAGTCTTCGTCTCCATGGACTTCGGAATCCTAACGTAATTGACGGGGTATTAATTGACTACTCCTGACTAGACTATATAATGGACCACTTTGTCTGTAATTTGTTTTAAAAGAAAAATAAAATGTTTATTGTCCCTAATCCCATTGCAAAATTGAACGGATCTGTTCGGGTCAGGCGAAAAAACATTGAGGTCGGCTCACCCTGCCCGTGCTCTCCCCTAATTTTCATTGTCACAATTATTGGTCTATGTTTGGTGTATGTTGTGTCAATCATTCATATATCCATATCCGATATTAAACATGGTGAATCCTTATTGGCGTAACCAATCCAATTCCCATATAGAACATAATATACAATTTACATATACTAAAGAGGGTGTCAACGACTAACTTTAAAATCCATGAACTAGATCAATCAATTTTTCACTTGTAAGACTTTCAATTCTTTTCCCCTTATATCAGATCGATATCGCTGAGTCCTCTTCTCTCTAATTCAACAGACACAAGCTCTCTATTTTTCGACCAAATGGACTTATACAGAATCTGATATATCTCTTTAGCTGTGATTTGAAGCATTAATTAGTGATGAGCCACGTATAAATCAAGAGCGTCCCATGAGCCATGTGTCCCCTAATTACAAAAACCGTTCCTGACTGAACTATATGTGAATGGCGTCAAAAACCTCATCTGGTAACATCTCTTATCTTCATGCAAAGTTGACTTACGTAGCGGTGACTTACGTAGCGGTGAAGCAAATTAACCTCAAGAAATATGGTGTTTTAGGGTCTGGTTCATATTTATACTTTTGTGAAGATTGTTGTGTACTACTTATTTTTAACTAAAATAGGAGAGATAAGCATAAAAATTATTGAGGGTGCATTTGTTTTATGAAAAATAAATGATCTGAAATATTTTTTCCTAAAAAAGATAGCTTGTATTGTTTGAAATAATTGTTTAAGAAAAAAATATTTCATTATTGTTAATAATTTATGTTTTAATATTTTTATGAATGATGAAAGTTTATTATTTATTTATTTTTATAAATGATATAAGTAATTATTTTAAAAAAATATTTTTAAAATCAGTCAATTTCTGCGAAAAGAAAGAAGCGTAATAGCTGATGAAATAGCGCGGCGACTTGGCAATATTGAGGCTTCGTCGTCATGGACTTGACTATCCTCACGTGATTGACGGGGCGTTAGTAGATGAAAAAGTCCACATACATGCGTGGAATATGAGGCCTGAATTTGTCCTTTTATGGACCTTTTCGGTTTTGTAATTCATTTTGTGTTGTCCTCGCTGTCTTCTTTGTCATATCCTTGACTATTGCTTTCTCCCTCCTCAAATTTTTTAAGGTGTTTCTTGATGGACAATTCTATGTCATATACTAATTTTAATATGCAGAAACCATATGGCAGTCTATAAGTGGATAGTAAGTCATATTCAATAATTAATAACAATATGTCACATTAATTATTATATTAAATTTATAACAAAGTTTTAGTATTTGACATTTCTTTCTCTTGGTTTTATCGTAAAAGAAAAACAGGTAAGACGTTGAAATATGAACATCACTAAACGTGCTATGACTTTACTAGTACCTTCTTTAATTGGTCTTACCGCATTTGTCTTGCTTTGTCTTTTTTTTGCAATTTTCTTCACACCTATTTAATGATTTGGCGCGAGTTGCACAGCCACCATGTCATTTAGCAAGAAATTTCTCATGAAGTACTTGTGACATTACTCTTGAAATACTTGTCTGGCGTTGCATGCTAAAAACACTAGACACTTAATAGGTTGGGGTGACATTCTAAAATGCACCGAATTCAAGTCAAATCTAGTGCATCATAGTTCTCGACTTTGCAACAAAAAAAAAAAAAAAAAAAAAAAGTTCTTGACTTTAGTGGTTAATTTTTATGTGGGATCTACGTAATCTAATTTTAATTAGACTCATGTGAACCAAACGGACCCAATAAGAGCCTCTTGCAAGGACGCATTTCCCTTGTCCTCTTTGAGAAGGTTTATGTTAATTATCTGTTCATTTTTTCATGGCCCCAGCCCAGTTTATGACTACCCACAACTATAATTAACCTAATCAGATTATTTGAAAACCACACAAATTATGTTTTAAAAAACCATATTAATTAGCCAGGGGTAAATCAAGAGCATCCCATGAGCCACGTGTCCCCTAATTACAAAAACCGTTCCGGACTGAACTATATGTAAGTGGCGTCCAAAACCTCTACCTCTGATCTTCATGCAAAATTAACTTACGCGCTGATGAAGCAAATTGACATCAAGAAATATGGTGTTTTAGGGTCTGGTACATATTCATACTTTTGTGAAGATTATTGCTTACCAATCTTAATTAGGGTGATTACCAACTTTGTCGGATTAAAATTACTTTAAATAAGCAATTAGTTGGAGAAGCATGTTCATGGGGCGATGACGGGGTCTGCCATGTCAGCATTTCCATCCATAAATTTGATGGAAGGTTCAACTTGAGAAAAAATGCATATAATATGAGAACCCAATTGCACAAAAAAAGTTGAGGCACCTAATTTAGCATTTAATAATTGCTTAACGACCTCCTGAGCCTTTGTGACTATAATATATGTTGTACTTGAGTTATAAACTCTAGGATAGTATTTATTCATCATTCCGGTATAAAAAAGGTTGGTGGCTGACTAGACAGAAAGGCTAACGGTGGGAAGTCTAAACGCCTTCCATAGCAGCTCAGAGATTCGTTCATGAAGGGTATCAAGCTCATGACCTCGTCGAAAGAAAAATACCCCTTCCTCACTAGACAAATCACCCACCGGTAAAAATTCAACACTTTGCACCCTACGATTTCTATTGTCGCACGGGCTTTAAGGCGCAAAGGATGTAAAATAGAGGAGCAGAGAAAGTTTGGACAAGTTTACAGTACTTCCCACAGTGGAATTGGTCAACTATTAAATTGTGCACAGGAAGGAGGTGTTAAATACAGCGAAGACTGAACGGGGGTCACTGGAGGAGATGGGGAAAAAATTGTTTCTCATACTCAACTCTGCCTTCTTGTGGTGGTGGAGCTCGACAACAAGCCCTGGCGCTTGTTCGCAAAACCAAACGGATCGGCTCGCTCTAGTGTCCTTCAGAAACGCAGTAGACGAAGACCTCTTGGGAGTCTTGAGGTCTTGGAATGATTCTACCAATCATTGTGAGTGGCGAGGTGTTTTGTGCAGCAAAAGGCATCTCGGGAGGGTCACATCCCTAGTCCTAAGCTCTCAAGGCTTAGGTGGCTTTCTATCTCCTGATATAGGTAACCTCTCTTTCTTGAAGGTCATGGTTTTACAGAACAACAGCTTCCGCGGCGAAATCCCACTAAAGATCGGCAACTTGCTTCGGCTACGTGATCTCGATCTTAGTAATAACTCATTTGGTGGGCCAATACCCTCCAATCTTTCCCGCTGCTTGAACCTTTGGGTCCTGAATCTCATAGATAACCAACTTGTGGGGGGAATTCATTCCGATCTTGGTTCTTTAACAAGGCTTAAAGGCTTGGGCTTGTCTAGAAACAGTCTTGCAGGTCCTATTCCTCCTTCAATCGGAAACCTCTCGCAGCTGCAAGTCCTCTCCCTCGCAGAAAATGCATTGCACGGAGAAATACCTGAGGAATTGTCCAGACTTGCAAGGTTGGTATTTTTCCAACTATCATACAACAAACTCACTGGCGAGATTCCACCAGGAATTTTTAACATCTCCAGCATATATGCCTTCTATGTTGGTTCAAACCTGTTGCGGGGAAGCTTTCCCCCTGAGATCGGCACCACTCTTCCTTCTCTCTATTATCTTGAAGCCACCAATAACTCGTTCACCGGGCCAATTCCGTCATCATTATCGAATGCCACCGGCCTTCAGGAGGTCTACCTTTCCAGCAACGGTTTCCATGGTCTGATACCGACAAATCTGGGAAGGCTAAAGGGCCTCGGTATAATTGCTTTGGATGTGAACCAGTTGCAGGATGACTTAAGTTTTATTTCTTCTTTAGCTAATTGCTCCAACTTAGAAATTATTCTAGTGAGCTCGAACTTGATTTACGGATCATTGCCGAGATCCATCTCTAATCTCTCAACCAGCATTAAGCGAATTGAAATGACAAACAATCATATCCAAGGAACAATTCCTTCATCCCTCAGCAATCTCTTCAATTTGTCTGTGTTGAATTTAGCAAATAATTTTCTAACCAATCGCATTCCTGATTCCATTGGAGCACTTTACAGCTTGCAGGAACTTTATTTGAGTGGAAACATGTTTATTGGAGAGATACCATCTTCAATTGGTAATATGACGTTGTTAAGTAGACTTTACCTTCAATCTAATAATTTCCAAGGCTACATACCGCAAAGTCTTGGCAACTGCAAGCAACTAATCGTGCTTGAGCTTTCAAACAACGATCTAAGTGGCTCAGTTCCAGTCGAAATCATGGGACTTTCTTCCTTGTCGATCATATTGAGTTTAGCACATAATAATTTAAGTGGATCTCTTCCATGGCAAATTGGGTCTTTAATAAATCTCGGTGTATTAGATCTGTCTTACAACAGATTGACTAGCTTAATTCCAACCTCCATCAGCAAGTGCTTGAGATTGGAACGGCTTCGCTTCGAAGCTAATTCTTTTCATGGTCAAATTCCCGAAGCTTTACGTCCATTACGGGGTCTAGAAGAGCTGGATCTTTCCAATAACAATTTTTTTGGTCCAATCCCGAGCTTTCTTGCGGAGTTCTTACTACTTAAGTACTTGAATATGTCCTTCAATGAACTAGAAGGAAAAGTTCCGGAGGGTGGAGTTTTTCTTAATGTAAGTGCTGTATTGATATATGGAAATAGAAGACTCTGTGGAGGTGTTCAGGGTCTGAAGCTTCCTCTTTGCAAATCACCAAGCTCGAAGAAGTCTTCTTCAACCAACGCTATAGTGATATCTGTGGTAGCCATCAGTTTGTCATTTTTAGCATTGTTATTCCTATCCATCTTCTGTTACCGCAAAAAGAAGCAGATGACAACCAATACCTTGAATTCATTTTCCTTTGAGCACCAATTCTTGAGGATTTCTTATGAAGAACTCCTGAGAGCTACTAACAGATTCTCCGAGGCCAATTTGATCGGTAAAGGGAGATATGGCACGGTATATAAAGGGATTCTTGATGGTGGTGTCATAGTGGCAGTGAAGGTGCTCAATTTAATGCAAGGAGGTGCTTTGAGGAGCTTTGTCTCGGAATGCCAAACTCTGGGAACCATTAGACACCGAAACCTCGTGAAGATACTAAGCGTTTGTTCAAGCATAGACTTTCATGGGAATGACTTCAAAGCTCTTATATACGAGTTTATGGCTAATGAGAGCTTGGAGGAATGGCTGCACCCTCAGACCATAGGACGAGATTATGAGTGTAGCGAATCAAGAAACTTGAGACTCATTCAAAGGTTAAACATCGCCATAGACATAGCTACGGCAATTGAATATCTCCACAAGGGTTGTCATCCAGCAATCATCCATGGAGATCTAAAGCCAAGTAATGTGCTTCTGGACAACGACGTGGTGGCTCGAGTTGGAGATTTCGGGCTTGCAAAGATCATTTTGGCAGTGTCTTCTGAAGCCACAGGAGTTCAGGACAAGGGCAGTTCAAATTCAACGGCAGTCAGAGGATCCATTGGCTATGTGCCTCCTGGTAAGCAAAAAAGTTCTCTCATTCTTCTTCATTGGCTTCACATTTGAAAGTCTATCTTGAGAATACGTTGTTTGATGGAGAAATAAATGACTAGTGATGACAAAGTCAAGAAAAATGAGCGACTGCAATTAAACTTCATCTTTTTAAGGAAAGGGAGATTCTGTTATGTTATACTTTGTATACTCTGAGACTTCTTTCTCACTTCACAATTTACTCTTTCCCCTATTAATAGTCTCAACAGAAAGGAAATTACGTAGCTTTGTATGTACAAAAAGAATAATGGTATGTTGTCGTAATAGTGTTTGATTTTAACATGAGAAGAATACAACATAATTTTGGTTAATGAGTGGAAATATTTTTGTTGAAAATTCGTGAATCCATGTGAATAAATGGATTAAGCATATAGTGTGAAGTCATATTCGCATTTTCTTTCTACAATACGTATTTTATCCTATAATATGTTCACTTAGCGAAAAAGGACAATGTCTAATATCATCATAGAATCAATTATGGTATGAGAAACAATTATGACCAATGCAGACACCACAATGAAATTAAAACTGAGAAGAATAAAAGGACACATAGATTTACGTGGAAAACCCTTACGGGAGAAAATCATGGGGAGAGGAGAAGCAAAATCCACTATGAAAATTTCAGGATTACAAAAGATGGTTTGAAAAACTAAAGGCTCTTTCCATCTCTAACTTTGGAAAATCAATATTTATGTTGCTACAGTGTTGAGCTACATGCTTAGGCCTAATGGCACAAGCCCTCCATTATAAACACTAAATCTCCATTTATTTTTATCAAGTCAGGTCGCCACAAATTTCAATGCGGCTATCAAAACTGAATTTGGGTCAAAACAACCGAAATAGAATTCGAGAGACACTTAACAAATCTCCACCTTGGCTTGAATTCCTCAAATAGACATAAACAACAAAAAATCTTCTCCTCTCACTAGAGTAAAACTTAGCTGCAGCAAACATTAACCCAATCCAAGCAATACTCAAATTTGGCAATAGGCAAGAGCTTCATCAACATATCAGCTAGATTAATTTCTATACCAATTTTCAAGACCTTGATATAGCCATTAGCAATAATGTCTCGAACCAAATGATATTGCACATCAATGTACTTTGTCCTCTCGTGATACATCTTATCTTTAGTAAGATGTAACATTCCGACTATCATGATGAACAACAGTCACACCATGATCTACACAAAGCTCTCCAAATAAGCCTCTTAACCATATGACCTCTTTAACTACCTCTTTAATAGCGATATACACTGTCTCTATAGTCTCTGTAGTAAACAAAGCAACCATATACTATAAATTAGCTTTTCAACTAATTACACAACCCTCAATAGTACAAATGTACCTTGTCAAGGACCTCCACTTATCAAGGTCACTAGCATAATTAGAATCAACGTATCCCGTAAGAATGTCCCCAATTTTCCCAAACTCTAAATTATGCATAGCAAATAAAGCAAGAAAAATCCGAATGGAGTTGTGTTTAATGATAAGTGAAAATACATCATTAATCAACTTTCTTAAGCCTTTAGCAAGTGGACGAGCTTTGAACCTAATGCCTTCAACTTTAGGAATGCTTCTTTTCTTTTGAAAATTCATTTGCCGCCCACAATTTCTTTTCATTTTGGTGGTTTGACAAGCTCTCAAGTTTGATTCTTTTCAAGAGATTCCATCAGTTCATTCATAGAAACTAACTACTTTGCTGAGTCTTTGGAAAAGACAACTTCCTTATAAGTTTTACGCTCATTATACTTTAATGACTCTACAACTGATATAGTATAAGCAATAAAATATGAGTATTCATATTTCTGTGGGGGCTTCACTGTCCATCATGGTCGCTCATTGGCAATAGAATACCGTTCCTCTTCAGGTTCTTTAATCTCAATTTTATTGTTAGACGACTAAGTTGGTTGCGAAGTTCAGGCCCCACTTTCTCCACAACATTTTCTTGATTTTCACGATAAGGAACAAATGATTCCTTTCTAGAATAAAGCATTATAGACTCATCAAAAGTAACACCTATGCTAATGATAATCTTAGATGAATGAAAAGACCAAAGTCTATAACCCTTTACACCAAAAAGCATAACCAAGAAAGATGCATTTCTATACTCTAGGCTCTATTTTCCCCTCATTTACATGTGCATATGTTGGACATCCAAATACTTGAAGAGAAGAATAATCAACAGGTTTACTGACCATACCTCCTTAAGTGTCTTGCACTTAATAGATGTGCAAAGAAAACGATTTATCCATTAACAAGTTGTTTTGATTGCTTCAACCCTAAATTCCTTGCCCAAACAAGCATTAGACAACATGCACCTAGTCTTTTCTAATCAGGCTCTGTTCATGTTTTTTGCAATATCATTATGTTGTGGTGTGTTCACTGTAGTATGATGCTTCACAATGCCTTTATTTTTGTAGAACTCATTAAACTTGCCTCCACAAAATTCTAGCCCATTATCTATTCTCACCCTCTTGATCTTCTTATCGGTATGCTTCTCCATCAATGTTTTCCATTGCTTAAATCTAACAAAAGCATCACTCTTTGCTTTTTAAAAAAGACCCAAACTTTCTTTGAAAAATCATCAATGAAAGTGAGTAAATACATTGAACCATGGCCTTTTGAAGGAACTTTTGTAGGCCCTAAAGATCAGGATGAATTTAATCCAAAGTGCCTTTTGTTGTTTGAATTCCTATTTTGAAACTTACCATTTTCCGTTTCTTGAAAATACAATGCTCATAGAAATCTACTTTTCCAATTTTCTTGCCACACATAACACCTCTCTTACTCAGCACATTCATCCCTCTAATACTCATATGGCTTAATCTTATTCCATAATTTAGCATTTGATTCCATCATAGCGGATGAGAGCGTAGTTGAATAAATAATTGTATTGCCTTGTAGTTGATACAAAGTTGTCTATTTTCAGCCCTTTCGTTAATAAAAGTGAATCTTTCATAATCTTCATAACTCCACCTTCAACCGTAAACCTATAACCATTAGCAGCAAGTGTACCTAAAGAGATGAGGTTCTTCTTCAAATCAAGAATATATTTGACATTTTCCAAGGTTCTGATCATGTAATTGTGCATCTTAACACCAATAGTCGCAATACCAACTGCTTTCCATTTAGCGTTGTTTTTCATTTGAATAACTTCACCATTATATCCCTTATACTTGGAGAACCAATTACAGTTAGGACACTTGTAGTACAAATAGCTTGAATCAAGAATCCTACTATCATTGAATTTGTCTTAATCATCTATAACCAGCAACCAATCTTTAGTTTCTTCTTCAACAATACCAGCTTAAGCGGGATATTCGTTTTCTTAATTCTATCCGTTCTTGTAGTTGTGATTGTTCTGCCTATTCGTTAGATTTTGCTGATTCAAATTGTTTTCTCTTTGTTGCTTTGCCTTCAATTTAGACAATTTATCTTGATATGCCCCTAAGATACATAATAGTTGGAAGTCAAATGTTCTACTTTGATTTTGACCTACTTCTACCACCATTTCTTCTCTCAACAGACTTTCCCTTAGCAATTAATTTAGCCCCAAGATCATTACTACCTTCAAAAGTCAATTCTATATATAGTTTTTTCTTATTTAGAATACTAGTCTTGAAATCTTCTAGATCGATAGTTTTTCTACTAACAATCATGGTCTCTCTAAAATTCTTATAAGAGAGAGGTAATGAAACGAACAATAAAAGAGCTTGATCCTCAAATTCAATGTTAACGCCAATATTTCTTAATTCAGAGATAATAACATTGAACTCGGAAATTGAGACTTAAGGGAAGCATTGTTAGCCATACGAAGAGTGAAGAGTCATTGCTCGAGCCTCAATCGATTGGTGAAGGATTTTGTCAAAAAGATACTCTCCAATTTCCTCTTGCAGAATTTAATTTGTCAGAGACAACTAGATAGTAGACATAGCCTTTTCATCCAATTCTTCTCAGGTTTCACCAAGCATGCGTTCCAATTTCTTCCCTTTCCCAAACAGAGTTTTTGTCAAACCTTATTGCATAAGAACAACCAACGTACGAACATGCCATAGGTTGAAACTACCGCTTTTATCAAACTTCTCAATATCAAATTTCATTGTCGAACTTGAAGCCATAACCACATGATTGAAAAACCCTATGGCTTTAATACCAAATTGTTATGACCAGTGTAGGAACTACAATGAAATTAAAACTAAGAGTAATAAAAGAACACATAGATTTATGTGGAAAACCCTCGTGTGAAAAACCACATGGAGAGCAGAAGCAAAATCCACTATCCACTATGAAAATTCAAGAATTACAAAAGGTGGCTCAACAAATTAAAGGCTCTTTCCGTCTCTACTTTTAAACCTAATAACTTGAGAAAATCAATATTTATGCTACTCTAGTGTTGGGCTAGGCCTAAGCCCTCCACTAATAACACTAAACCTCCAATTATTTTTCTCAAGTTAGGTTGGCGCAAATTTCAATAGGGGTATCAAAACTCAATTTGGGTCGAACACCCAAAACAGAATTCAAGACATACTCAACGGAAACTTGATGAGATCTTTTTCATTCTTTTATGGTATGCTAGGACTTAAAGGTTTTGGCAATATGGGGTTTTGCGATCCTCTACCTTACTCCGGCAAATGGTCCTTTGCCCTCTGCCAATGCACGACCGTGAAGAGAGTGAGAACCAGCACTCTATGTTGGGTGATGGTCCTTTGTCCTCACAACTGTAAATGGCAAGCTTTTGCAAATGGATATCAAACAATCTCTTTTGAAAAACAAATTCCCATGTGATTTAGGAATTTCTTCAATAAAATTATTTTTAAGAAAAATTATAATGTGTATTTCTATTTACTTAATTAAATTTTCAGAGTATGGCATGGGACACAAGGTTTCCACACTTGGGGATGCGTATAGTTATGGCATTCTATTATTGGAGATTTTCACTGGGAAGAGACCCACCGAAGAGACCTTCATGCACCAGTTTGACCTTCATAGCTTTGTTCGAATGACTCTGCAAGACCAAGCAATGGACATCATAGATTCAAGGCTTTTGAGTGAAGCTATTGATCGACAACAAGAGATCGAAAGCATAGATTGCATGATCTCCATATTAGAAGTTGGAGTCGCATGCTCGATGAAATTACCACGAGACCGGATGGACATGACCGAGGTGATCAAGAAATTATATTCGATCAAGACGAGTTTTGAAACCAAACAGAGGAATACAAGGATGTAGCAAAGTCGTCTTGTCGTTTTATTTTGGAACTCTTGCGCTAGTGGTAAAAATCATCGTGCAAAGGCAGCGTAAGGAAATTGACATGAAAGTATCTCTAAGTAATCTCCCTACCCCTATCTATTATCTATATTTGCTTATTTACATCAACATCTATAAATAAAATTATAGAAAGTGGGTAAGGAGTTAGATTCTCCCTATGTCCACCAATAACCATGTAAAATTTGATGAATTTACTTGCACTGTTCTCTCCATTGCTAATGCCATTATATATCATACCATCATTACATTGGGTAATTACCTAAATTATGTAATTGATTCTTCATCAGCAATTTAATTGCATGTCGCCATTTAAGTTATATAGAACAAACGACAGATTAACAATTTTGAGAGGTCGTCGAGTTGGTCAAGACTCAGAATCAGACTGTGAAGCTTGTGATGTTAAATACGAGTGTGCAGACACGATTTCGGGAGGGTAAGATGGGTAACGAAACCTAAGGAATCCACGAACTCCATAAAACTGACATAAGTTGTTAAAAAACTGCCATTCAAGAACATACACATGACAGGTATTGAACTCCAATTGACCCTACATGAAAAAGATAAAAATAGGCACTCAATTTTACAATGGATGCTTAGACATAAATTATAAATAGAGCCAATGAGACGATAAGGTTAAAAGTGGTTCAACTCATTTTGACTCGTTTAACTAATTTAAACCTATTAATTCTATAGTGATTAATTCATACCCACCTATTTAACCATTTGGTGGACTGTGAGCTAGTGTGTATCATCTTAAGAGAAAAGAATATAGTGCAATTCAATCACAAGAGGTATGCATACTGTCGTGACCAAATTTTTCGGGTGCACCACCTAAAATTAGGCTAATGGATTGCTAAGCCTAGACTTAGCTCGAGCTCTCCCAAGCCCATACCAACTCGCGATTTAAATTCAAATATCTAGCATACAAAAAGGAGTTGCCACTAATCGGTTTGTGGTAGGTCGATTAGACACCTAAGTAAAGTAATGGGAGAATTATTTCACTTATACGAACCAAAGACTTTGGGCACGGGGACTTGATTACACTAGACTTTCCTAGTGCCCTTTCGGTACCTTTCTCTTTTATTTTGAAAAATTGTTTTGTAGGCAGCTTAAATTGATTTCAATTTATCTTCCTAACATGTAAGGTGTTCATGTGGGTGCGCAAACCATCAATTTAACACCAAAGTAAAGCAATAAATAAATTGCAAAACTTACCTCAAAGCAACGAAAGCATCTGCAATGTTAAATCTGAATTCACATCAGCAATCCTAGATATGATTTCTAATTAACAAGCAATCACTCAATTTTTTCTTTCACTTTTTAACGAGGATATAGCCCATATGCAATGCAACGTTTCTAATTTAATATGAAATCATATGGCATGACAAAATGTCCTAAACTATATGAATGACTAAAAAAACTAATGATTTTTTATGAACATGCAATAATTAAATATGCAATCTAAATTAATCAAAATGACCTAATTCTAATGACGTGCAATTTCTAATTAAATAAACCTAATAAAAACTAAATGACGTGCATTCCATGATTTTATTTAACGAAAATTCGTAATTAAAATCACTTAAAAATGAAAATCAAATTAAAGTGAAATACTATCTATTCTAAATGCTTTCTAAACATGCATTTAAAAAAAAAAACCTATAATGTAATTCATCTAAATATCTACTTAGACCTAAAATGCAATTTTTATCTAATATGCAATGACGTGCAAAGAATGCCCTAATTCTAATTTTTTTATTTATGAAATTCGAAATTAAAATTAAACGTGCAACTTAGATAATAATAATAAACTAACATCCTAAATGAATGCACTTTTTTCTTTTCTTTTTCATGACTCAAAATAAAATCCCTATCTTAATCATGCAAGATAAAAAAAAAAAGAAACCTAATCCTAATTCAAAGTCTTTTTTTTTATTTTTTTCTTTTTATAAAAATAAAATCGACTTAAACACCATGACATCAAATCAAACAAGATAAGATCGATACTAAAAAATTGGCGAACCATATCTCGCGCATGAGAACGGGTTGTCCAATTTTAAAATTAAATCGCGAATTGAATCTCGGGCATGAGATCGGATTGTCGATTTTTGCAAGGGATTGCGAGTCGGATTTCGGGCGCGAAAATCAAACCGACAACCCCTAATTTGAGAGGCACTTTCATGTCGAAATATCAATCATCTATTCGGAAGTAATTCTGAAAAAAAAAACAAAATAAATAAATGAAAATAATATAAAAAGTAAATAAAAAGAAAGAAAAAGCTACCTAATTGATTTCCTTTTTTTTTTTTTTTTTTTTTTTTCCTATTTTTTCTTCTTTTCGCACGCTCGTGGGTGTAGGTCTCCAAGGACAGCAGATTGATCGGTCCGATGAGAGGAACTCCGACAAGGGCGAGCCGATGGCGTGGCGGACGGTGCCGGGCGTTACGACCACGGGGCCGTGAGCAGCCAAGGCGAGGCGGTCTTCGGAGCATATTTGGCTCGGATCGCCGAGCTTGGACGAGCAAGTGTCGGGTCGGAGGCTCGAGCAGCGGGGAGCAAAGCGGATGGCAGAATCGAGTCCGGATGAGCGAGGCCAGCGTTGGGCGGATCGGCATCGGGCGTCGCGGCTGTTGCGAGCGCAAGAAGGTACCGAGGCGAAATCAACTACGAACCTCGGATCTGGTGGCAGGGCAGTAGGTGTCAAAGCGGCTCGTGGAGATGGTGTCGCGGGCGGAGCTGAGCAGGAGCAGTAGCAACAGCTCGGCGACGAGCGAAGCGACGAGAGCTCGTGGCTGGGGAGTTGCAGGGGATGGGCAGAGCGTCTACCCGAAGAAGATGACCAACCCTTTTGCTGTTTTCTTCCTTTTCTTTTTTTCCTCCCCTCTCTTCTCATGTCACTTTCTCTGTCTCCTTCTGCAGATCCAGCTTTTTTTTTTTCGACTTTTCTTCAGCTTTTTTGCTTTTTCTTGCTTTTTGCTTTTTTTTTTTCTCCTATAACCCTACAAAATGAAAGCCAAGGAACCCCAATGTAGCCGTGTGTGGTCTCTCTCTGGCGAAGTGATAAAAAAGAGGTTCCTCGAAGAAAATAAAACCCGTGATGAAAAGGAAGAGTCCCCTTTGCGCGGCCGTATATTCAATGAGTGTGGCCTCTCTCTCTCTCTCATGTGCGTATGTCTTTTATAGGGAAAGCAATTAGGATTTTAATTCCTCATTCGAATCAATATCCGCAATATTTTCCGCCAACTTATCCCATATTAATAAGGATCCAAGATCACGATGGAATTTTTCTCTAAATCCAAATCTTGCAAAGACAAATCTCAATATTTTTTACCCACATGCCCTATCCAAAAAAAAATTCATATCTCGGAAAAATTTTAAAATTTCTATTTTCCCACGAGATAATTTTCAATCATTAAAAAAAAACACGGGCTTGGGCCAACCTGCTCGCTTTGTGGGCCCGATCCATCTAATTTGAACTCATCCGCCACCGGTCCAATAAAATGCAAAAAATGCAAAAAACAAAATAAATACAACCTAAATCTATATGCTTTGCAATTAATAAAATTAACCCCTAATTTTCTATGCAATAAATAAATGATCAGATCGCAAAAATTTAGGTGTTAACACATACTTAAATATTTTTGTCAGTGTATATGTTAGTTAAGTATTATCTAATATCAAACTAAAAATATGTTGGCAAAAAAATTTAAATACAGATCTGAACTATATCAAATTAAAAAATCAGGAATTAAAATAAAAATCATCTCGTTTGCAAATCTACAACTCTAATGGTAAAATTGCTCTATTGTCACCCTCGTCTCTAAATTGCTCTCTCTCTCTCTCTCTCTCTCTCTCTCTCTCTCTCTATGCGCTTTTGAGCTTGGTCACAAGCTAGAGCTGGCAAAATGGGTCATAAACCCATATTATAACCTATTTTTAGTTAAATGGGTCATATATGGGTCAAGTGAAAGTTAAATATGAGTTAAAAATGGGTCATGTGAAAGTTAAATATAGGTTAGAAATGGGTCATGTGAAAGTTAAATATAGGTCAAAAATGGGTCAAGTGAAAGTTAAATATGTGTTAGAAATGGGTCTGAGAAAATAAAACACAAAAAGAAATGGGTCTAAATGGATTATTAGGAAAGCAAAGGAAACCCACTTTAAAGCTTAAACCCATGGCATTTTTTTAACTATATAACACTGTTTTTTTTTTTTAATAAAAAGTCGAAATTATAATTATTTTTCATATTTCAATTTTTTTTTCTTTTTTCTTTCTTTTTTTTTCCTTCTAGCCACCGACCGCGATAGGCCAAGTGAGGCTCAAGCTTGGCGGGCAGTCGCCGACGACCGACGAGACTTGTGCCTCGCCCGATTGGCGAGATGGAGCGCCGCCAACGTTGGCGAGCTTGAGTCTCGCTAGATTCGAGGCTCGAGCCTCACCGAATCGGGTGAGATTCTCGCCGATGTCGGGCGGAGCCTCGGCCTCGCTAGATCAGCAAGATCGAGCCTCGCCTAACATCGGTGAGCTCGAGTCTTGCCCGAGCTGGTGAGGCTTGGCCTCACCGACGGCATTAGGCGGGGCCTCGGCCGCGCCAAATCAGCCGAGATCGAGCCTCACCCAACGTTGGTGAGCTCGAGCCTCACCAGATCCAGCGAGGCTTAGCCTCGCCGACGGTTGGCGAGGCTCGAGCCATCGGCGTCGAGCGGGCCTCGGCCTCGCCAAATCAACGAGATTGAGCCCCGCCCGACGCCGGCGAGCTTGATCTCGACTATGGCGATCGTCGGCCATCATCATGGCTAGCCGCCGTCAAGAAGAAGAAAAAGAAAAGAGAAAAGTGAAAACAGAAAAAGTAATTATTAAAAAATAAAAATAATTAAAATTATATTTAAAAAATAAAAAATTCGATTTTTTTAAAAATATTTTAAAAAGAATTATAAAAATTTTCCATTAAATATGTATTGCATAAAAATGTTTTAACAATACTTTTTTTAATAAAAATCATAAAAATGAGCTTTTTAGGTTTAGTTAAAAAATTTTCATGTTATAGTTTTTAGTTATTCAATGGTATGTTCACTTCAAATAAGAGAAGCATATGCAAAATCTAATTTTTTATAAATATTTCAATTTATCGGTTTTTTTAACTTTTTTTTATTTTATTTACTATTTTTAATTTAATTTGAAGTTTTAATCCAATTAGCATATAGTAGAAGTGGGTTTTCCTAAAATATTAATAGATTTTAGCAATATGGGTCCGGTTGGGTATCGGTCGGGTATGGGTCACTAGATTTACACTACAAGAATACGGGTCAAAATAGGTTAAATGGGTCAAATATGGGTCGACCTATTTTTGACCCGACCCATGCCCAACCCGACCCACCCATTTGCCACCCATATCACGAACTAAAGGCCAATTCTTGACGTCGCGCATGATTGGGCGCGCTTCACCGTGCCCACTGCCGCCACGCGCCCCTCCCAAAAAAAAAAAAAAAAATCTCCTTTCAAACTTCCTTTTCTTTTGCCATGTCAGTAAATGTGGAGTCAACCATCAAAATTAGAAATCGTAGAAGAGGAAATAAAAACATAAATTGGACAAGATCAATTGCGGGAAACTGCAGTCGTTGATGTGCTCAATCACCGTATCCTACACTAGATGACGAGACGTCTCCACCTAATTTCGAACCTCATCGCACTCAATAAAAAAACCTCAAGTCTTTTCACTCAACCAACCGTCTCACTTCACCATAAGCAACCGTCTCCGGCCCTCGTGGCCGCCCATCATCACCGTCGCATACTCCACGTCTCACCGCCATCTCTAGCATCTCATCCACGAGCATCTTTGCTTTCTCTATTCGCTTAACCCGAAACACTCTCTCCCTTACTCTTTCTCTTCGCTCACCGCCAAATCTCTATAAAGTCTTGGCGCCACCATTGTTGACCTGATTGTCATGACCTTCCCAAAGGTGAACTACCAAAGGGAAAACTAATGGATTATTAAGCCTAAAGACTTAGCACGGACTCTCTCAAGCCCTATCAATCGCTATTTTGGGATTCAAATTAATTTTAATATGCAATTTAATTAGAAGTTGTTACTAATCTATTATGGATTGATTAGTAACCCAAGTAAAGTTTGACAGAATACTTCTGTGAGTCAGAGATTTAATGGATTCAGGAACTTAGTTATGCTAGATTAATCAATACCCTTTCGGTACATTTTCTCTATATTTTTAAATATATTTATACAAGCAACTTTGATTGATTTTAAGCCTAGGCTGCTAACATGCAAGTGTCACGCCCTGACCCTTGGGCATGCGACAACCCCCTAATTTCACTTTGGTCATTTAAATGTGACGTTCTAGGACACGTCGCCAACCCATCCAATTTATCTTTTGATTAAACGCAAGTGGAAGTGTATTATAAACACCCAGTCAATTATCAAATACGGATAGTAAAGCTGTACAACAACGATACTTTCAAAAGCACTACTATTATATATGTTAACCCCGGGAAGTTGATAGTTACAAGCCCCTTTTTCTAAAGGGGCGACTTCCTACCCCACAACAAAAACTATCACGCCCCGACCCTTGGGTATGCGACAACCCCTTATTTCACTTTGGTCATTTAAATGCAATGTCCCAGGACACAACGCCGACCCATCCGATTTATATTTCGATTAAACGCAAGTGGAAGTATATTACAAAAACCCAGTCAATTATCAAAGAGGGATAGTAAAGCAACACGACAACAACACTTTCAAAAGCACTACTATTATATATATATATATATATATATATATAATATATTAACCCTCGGGAAATAATACTTACAAGCCCCTTTTTACTAAAAGGGCGACTTCCTACTCCACAACAAAAACTGACCAGGGTCGGGTCAACTTAAGCCTCTCTAAAGTGAGGCCAACCAAAAAGTGATGCAAGGTGTGCCCTCAAAGGTCATCGTAATATCTGGGTGGAGTCTTAGGGTTGTAATCGGAGAGATACTCCTTGTTCGAATTAGTCTTTGGATGCTCTACGACACCGTCGAGGGTATCGATAACCATCAAATCCCAAATTTGCTCCTTAGGACCCCTGCCAGGTGGTTCATTAAAACCATGTATTGAGCCAAAATGGTCCTCGCCAACCCAAATAAACCACACCTTAAATTGGTGAACCACCAAGTTGGCCAACCCTTCATCTACTCAAACAATGGTAACAAAAAGCTCGTACACATGGTCGGTCCTTGAGACGGGGTACGGGGTCACGATAGTGTCTTGGTCCATAGGGATCCCAAGTCGAACATGGCGGCTCCCCATATTACAGGCCTGAAATCAATAAACCACAACGAGTGAGATAAAATCTCAGTGAGTTAATAACCTAAGCCTCGTTTATGATGCTAACTCGCCTCGAGTGCAACCTACACATGCATCATTATATCGACAATAGATCAATAGCAAGGCAACCCTTGCTTTGCCTTAACTATAACCATGATCGGGCAATTCGTCCCAAAGACAAACATCAAAGCCGTCAAATAAACCCGCAGGCATTCTTACCTTGCTTTAACACACCCCTGCATAATACTAACTACCAAATGCCCATAGCAATGCAACAAACATAAAATATAATGAAAACACTTCTTATACTTTTCCATCGATAATGCATTCACGCGTGTTCCAATTATTATGACTACTCAGGGCCATAGCCAACACAAAAGTTAGTAGTCTGCCAACATTGTAACATCCTGATTTTCGGGTTCTGATTTCGATTGGATAAGTTGGGCTTTTCATCAACGCGACTATAGTGTTTTTCTCTGAGTTGGCCACTCATGAGATAACTAGATGATCTAGGAAAGCCATTAAAGGATTTTAATGCAATAAGACTTGAGAATTCGACCAGGAATCGGCTACTCGACCGTGCTCAACTGCAGAGATCATTACAGCACAGATATAAGTCAATTAGAAATCAGAGATAAGTCAGTTCGATTGAAATATGTGGTTAAACGTGGGTGATCCCACTAAATTGCAAAATTCTCATCGATCGACATTAGATTGATTTTTCTATCGTTTTGGTACCCTGTGTCCGTATTTGAAACCTTGAGATTTTCATGACCACTGAGAGTCGCCAATGTGTCGAAGGGATTCACTATGGCTTGAAGAAAATTGGCCATGGGTCATTTGCACTAAAACTTCTTGAAAGCTACCGGGTCGCCTAGGTCATGCTAAAATCATGCTAGAGTGGAATTAACTGCGAATTTGAATCCGATTTTAGAAATCGAAAGTTCTATTATGTCACAAATCATTTTAGGAACGTCGACTCACTCTTCGAAGATTTTTCTACGAATCGAGATTTTTGGGGAAAATTCCAAAGTAAGGGTAATTGGATCGGGAAAATTAGAGGATTGTTCTGGAACGCACTTTTGGCATCCAAGATGGATTTATTGGCATGGAAAAATGTGGATTCAAGTGTGGACACATGGCTGGAATTTTTGGGAATTGAATTGAATTGAATTTAAGAGAATGGAGAGGAATTGAAGACTTTGATGGCCAAATGGCACAAAATTCGTAGCCAAGGGGGGAGCAACATTTTGGACCACTTGGGAAGCTTCTTGAGGAAGCTTGGGGAGAGAGAAATGGCTCGGATGAGGCTGAAGACTTTGGGGGCTTCTACTTGAGTGTTCTTGACTTTGGCAAGACTTTTATGGCTCTTGCCCCTCCTCTAAGTTGCAGCAACTTCCTCCTCTCTTTCCTTAGCTTCTTCTTCTCTTTGGTTGTTGTCTTAGGGCTCAAGAAAACCAGAGAAACCGAGCACACCAACCCCTCCACCGTCGCATGCCCGTCGGACCCCATTTCCCTCTCGTTTTCTCTTTGTTCTAGTTTCTTCCAGCTGACCTTTCGCCAAAGATCTGAGTTAAAGTTACCTTCATGGACGAATTAGCTCATGCTCCACCCACCATCGTGACCAGGAGAGACAGCCCGTCCCAACGAGCCTGGCCGTGATCCGAACGGAGCTGCCGACCGTCCTGTACGTCCGCCGCAAACCGCCGGTCACCGGTCCGTTGGTTCGCCGCTTGGTTTGCCTGGTTTCGCCATTTCAGCGTTTTCTTCCGTTTTTCTTCCATTCTGACCCTACCTCCACCCATACCAACCACCTACAAGACCCCCTTGACCCTCCGGAGCCACGGGTTGCTGACCACCCGCTCGCCGAAGCTTCGATCGGCCCGTTTCCTCACCATTCAGCTGCTGGTTCTTCTCTGCAGTTCAGCCAAGAACAGAGGCAAGAAACCAGCAAGCCATGAGGTCTTCATGGCCCATTTCCGAGCCCTTCCCGGCCTCACTTGGTGTCGCCACTAGGAGGATTGTCACTTGCCTCCGCGTCTCCGTCGTCGTGGACTCACCGGAACACTAAACAAGTGAGTTTACTCACTAATCTCTGCTTAGGGAGTTAATTATGGTTAAGGGGTGTTTAGATTAGCCTAATGATGGTTTATGTGGTTAGATTAGTATATTTAAATTTTAATTAGATTAGATGAATGATTTGATTAAAGGATGGTTTAATTTGTCTAATCATGCAATTAGATTAGTGTTAAGCATGATTAGAATTTTAATTAATTACTTTATTAATTTAATTATTTCATTAAATTATATTATTTATTATTTAAATTAAATTAATTTCGGAATTTATTTAATTACTAATTAATTAATATTTTCCGGAAATTATACCGAGAGCCGTTTGTTAGAATTTCGTCATCGACCGCAAAGGGTGTGGTTAGTTTATGCAATTGCTTGTTGGATTGTGCAATTGAGTGATGATTGTGGAAATTATAGTATTTGATTAGAAAACCCTGGTGTCGGGTTTTAACATTGAAAGTGATTTTAAAGATTATATCAAACTGTGGGATTTTAAAAGGAAGAGTATTAGTTTTCAAGGTTCGATCTGATCGTGTACCCATGCACGATATTTTCACCGGATGTTTTTAATAAGAAGAAAACGGGCCAAGGTCGTTATCTTAATTAAGTCATGTGAGTGGAAAGCACTATGTCCTTGGCTAAAATTGAATGATCATATGATAGTTAAGAGAATCCGTCCCCAGCGTGTGTTGGTGGACATTAATAGTTAAGAGAACCCATCTCTAACATGTGTTGGTGGACGTTAGTAGTTATTATTCTTCCTCGGCGTGTGTAGGTGGATTTTACCATTTCCTGGCGTGTGTCGGTAGACATTAGCCTTTCCCGGTGTGTGTTGATAGTTATTAGCCTTTCCTGGTGTGTGTTGGTAGTTATTAGCCTTTCCCAGCGTGTGTCCATAGTTATTAGCCTTTCCCGACGTGTGTCGGTAGTTATTAGTCTTTCTCGACGTGTGTCGGTAATTATTATTCTTTCCCGGCGTGTGTTGGATAAAACTACTCATGTGGGTAGTAATGGTTAATTAATTAGAACGCATGTTGAGTTGAGTTGAATTGATGGATCAACGTGTGTCAGTAATTCTTGCTTTGATGTGTATTGGTAGTTCTTGCTCGTGTGAGCAGTAATTTAATTATAATTCTTGCTTTGATGTGTATCAGTAGTTCTTACTCGTGTGAGCAGTAATTTAATTATAATTATTGCTTTGATGCATATCGGTAGTTCTTGCTCGTGTGAGTAGTGGTTAAATTGTAATTCTTGCTCGTGTGAGTAATGATTGATTTAGATATTCCAATGGATGGGTGAGTTTGCTATATGCATATGGTTGAGATATGAATTGTGCTGACGTGCAGGAAGGAACTGAGGCGAGATAAGTCCTTTGTTCCAATTGTGTGGCCATGTAGCTAGAGCGCCCTCAGGCGTATTTTCTTCCTAATAGGAGTTTAGGGGGTGGACTTGCTGAGACATTGTCTCACTGGTTATTGAATAACCATTTTTAAGTCCTTTTGTGACGGCCCGAGCGGCGGTACGCGAGGAGGAGGGATGGCGGTGCATCCGCGCCTTGGTCCTCGGATGTGCGCAAGGAAGGGGTCCCTCTATCTCTTGTCCCACATTGCCTAGGGATGTCTCTTCGGAGACATCTAATAAAATTGGAATGATACAGAGAAGATTAGCATGGCCCCTGTGCAAGGATGACACGCAGAAATCAAGAAATGGTATTAGAGCCGACTCCCGACCGTGTGTGGGGCCATAGCGAGGGTGTTGTGCTCCTAAGGGGGGAGAGTGTGACGGCCCAAGCGGTGGTACGCGGGGAGGAGGGATGGCAGTGCATCCGCGCCTTGGTCCCCGAACGTGCGCAAGAAAGGGGTCCCTCTATCTCTTGTCCCACATCGCCTAGGGAGGGAGTTCTTGGCTTGTTTATAAAGGCTTAGGCCCCTTTAATCTGTGTGATGCGTTTTAAAACCGTGAGGATTCAATGTCCAAAGCGGACAATATTACACAATGGGGCCCGAGTTGTTACACCTTAAGTGTTGGTCATGGAAGACTGAAGCCCTAGAGTCTGTGGAGGTGGAGTCCGAAGGATCGGCGTGTGGGTTCGACTAGTATGTCATAGGACAGCTCCTTTTGAGAGCCGATCTTTTGTAGGCTTTTGACTAGACTCGTTTTGTACCTAAACCCCATTGTTTTATAAGAGTGTGCTATTGTGAAATGTTGCCCTGCTCTCCTATCCCATGCTATTTGTTGTCAAGGGTATTTGTTTCGCTTCTGCATATGTAATAAAATTAAAGGGTCAGCGACTCGTCCTGGGAAGTTGCAAATATTTATCGACCAGTGAGGGATGGGCGCACGCTCGAGGATCGGGGCGTGACAAACATGATCGGGCATCATCCTACCCTATCGGGTACAACATCGTCTTGGACCCTCGCCATAGACAACATTTCATAAGGAATATCGGTTTGGCCTCAACTGCGACTCGGCATCCGGACACTTGCTAAGCATCCAATAAAATTAGGCATCATCCCCAACTCCCGTTGGGTGATGGGTTCCTTTATGTGGCCAATGTCACGCCCCGATCCTCCGAATGCGTGCCCATCCCTCTGCGGTCAATTAAATAGTGACGCCCCAGGATGCATTGCCGATCTATTCATTTTAATGCGCATGCAGAAGCGAATAAATAATCCCCAGACAACAACAAGATAGGATAGAAAAGTAGGGCCACAATTTTGAAAACCAACAACACACTTTTATATACATATCATAACCAGTCATACACAAACCAAGCTGATAAATATATATATATATATATGCTAGGTCTACAAAACAAAGGGGGTTTCGTAAAATTTCGGATCCTTATCCTCAAGTTCATCCTCATCCCAATTGGAGCCATCAGCTGAGTACACCGGGGACTCTGGTTCTGACATGTCCAGTTCTACGTCTACTACTGAACCTCCTAGAAGATCTGTCGTGCCTTTCCCAAAAGTAACCTCTAAGACATAAAAAGGAACCTCAGACTCCGGTATGGGCCCTTCTCTTTGGCCATTCTGCTCCTGACGATACCATGATCTGTATTGATGGGGCACCTTTTTGGGTAAACCCTCATCGACCCAGACTATGAATTTCACCAACTCATATACCCATCCCCTTGGGTCTCCATGAAGCGGGATGAAACACTTTTGCTCTGTCATCTTCTTTGGCTAACCAAAATGTTTCAGAGGAGTTGCCATTTAGGGACCTCAAATGTTATCCCACAACGGGGTGAGACGACGCCTCAGCAAGTTCACCCTCCCTAAGAACCGATTAGGAAGAAAATACGCCCCAAGGGCTGCCTAAGCACAAGCACAGGTCAGAGAATTTACCTTTGCCTCGATTCCTTCCTGCAAATCAGTACGATTCATAAATTCATTAAACCACATTAACAAATCGATTCATCCAAACAGATCGAATTATCGATCAATCGACTCAGTCGATTCCACATCAACAAGACCATCACACGATCATTTCATTCACTCGTTCCAACTATTAATCACGATCCCTTGGGCACGGCCTACTAAATGTTCGGCGGTAAATCACGGCCTAATGGGAACATCCTATTCCAAGTTCGGCGGCAAATCACGGCCCAATGGGCATAGCCATACTTCGCTGGTTAATCACGGCCCAATGGGCACAGCCATACTTCGGCAGTTTTCGTGACCCATCCCACATCGCCATGCATAGCACACATCACCTCATCTTTCAATAGTCATCTTATTACGACTATAAACTATCACACGATTAATCACCCACGGCCAAGGACGTTGTGCCTCACACTTGAATTCCTCAATTAAAATAATATCTTGGCCTATATTCCTCGTGTTCAAGATACCCGATAAAAATAATCGTGTGTGGGTACATGGTTGGCCTCAGCCAAAAATATAATATCTTTACTTTCAAAATTTCCACCATTGTATAGTAGATAAAAACATTTTTGGCGATGTAAACCGACGCCCAGTAACCACTGGGGGTTCGCCCTAGTGGCCACCCTTCCATCTTGAAAGGGGGAGGTTGGGGGTTCAAATCCCCACCTTCTCGGGGATTGGGGTGGGGACGATTTCATTTCGGGGAGTGGGTTTCGACTCCCACACCCCGTAAGGAGGTAGGGCAAAAGTCTGAGAGTGAGTGTTAGAATAGGATTAGCGTAGGACTGACAAAAAAAAAAAAAAAAAAAAAAACCAACGCCCGGTGATTTTCTAAATAAATACTGAAATTATTAAATTCTGGATAAATACCAAAAATTTCAAATCACACTCAATTTGCACAAAATAGCAGTCAAATAAATAAACCAATCACACCACTACAATCAGCACGAAATTCCGGTCACCGACTATCCCGGTCTAATTTCCAGAAAATAATTAAATAATTACAAAAATTAATTATTAAATATAAAAATGCAACTTAGGCCGGAAAGGCCTAATTAAAAGCCGAGACGGGTTTGGAAAAGTTCCAAACCACTATAGATAAATACTAGAGCTTATCTAGGCTCTAATTACACTACTCTAACCACTTAACATGCAATAATGATTAATGAAATCATTAATCTATTCTAACTATCCACCTAATCAACCCTTAAGCGTCATTAGCTTACTAAGCAGGGATTCGTGAGTTTAACTCACTTGATAAGCAATCCGCTCGGACCACAACGACGGGGACACGGAGGGGATTGACAAACTCCAAAGCGGTTTCACCAAGCAAGGCCGGGAAAGGCTTGAAAATGGGCCAAACAGTGTTCGTGAGACCTAGGCTATTTGGTTCTGCCCTTGGCCGAGAAAGGTTGAATCGGTGGCTGCGGGTTGGCTGAGACGGCGGCAAAAGCTAGCAGAGGGGCTGCAATGGCTTGGCAGAGCTCGGTGGGCTTCCAAGTGGCTCCGGCGATGATGCACAGTGGCTGGCGAAGCTGGATGAGGCCTCCAGATGCGCAGACAGGCAAGGACGACAGCTAGAGTCAGGCGAGCAAGCAAGAGGCGCGGTTGGCTTGCGGTTGGTGCAACGAACAGCAACGGCGACGCGGTGGCTCCCGGCTCCGGCGGACTGCTCGAACGGTCAAGGGGGAAGGGAGGCTCGGTTTCTGTAGGTTTTTGAAGTTTCTTCAGCTACTGGAATGGAGAAGGCTCGACGGCAGCAAGGAGGAAGGAGACCAGCAACTGTGGAGGGGGCCACTTGACCTTCAAATATATCTCTTTTTCCCCTCGACCCTACCCCATCACTTGGCTAGCTTCCCCTCAAAATTTCCAGACCATTTGCTTCCTCTAGAAGTCTTGAGATGGTCCAAATGTTGATTCCATGGGGGAGCTACGAATTTGAGTTGGACTTTCCCTAAATTGGACCAAAATCTCACTTGCAATAAATCAATTTGGCTCCCATATATTCCACCGATGTATCCTCGATCAAATTGGCATTTTTCCTCACCAATAGAACCTACTTGCATCCCAATTTCATAATGAAAAACGGTCCTCTGAATTTTCCAATCGAAAACAGCCCTATCTTGAATTTTTTCGCCAAAACATCGATTTCTAGAAAAATCTTCGAAGACTGAGGCGACATTCCTAAAATGACTCGTGACATGACAGAACTTTCAATTTTTGAAATCGGATTCAAATTCGCGGTTAATTTCAATCTGGCGCGACTTTAGCTTTACCTAGCCTATAGAGTAGCTTTCAGAAATCTTTAGTGCAAATGACCCGTGGTCGATTTTCTTCGAGCCACAATGAACCTCTTCGACACATTGGCGACTCTCAGTGGTCGTGAAAATCTCGAGGTTTCAATTACGAATACAGGGTACCAAAAAGATAGAAAAATCAGTCTAGTACCGGTCGACGAGAATTTTGCAATTTAGTGGAATCACCCACGTTTAACCACACATCTCAGTCGGACCAACCTATGTCTAATCCCTGATCGATTTTTAACTATGCCGTAATGACCTCTGCAGATGAGCACGGTCCAGCAGCCGATTCCTGGTCGAATTCCCAAGTCTATTGCATTAAAATCCCTTATTGACTTCCCTAGATAGTCTAGTTATCTCATGAGTGATCAGCTCTGAGAATAGCACTATAGGCGTGTCGATGAAAGACCCGATTTATTCAATGGAAAACATAAGTGAAAATCCAGGATGTCACAACTCTTCCCCTCTTATAAAAATTTCGTCCTCGAAATTTAAACCATTACAATACTTTAAACAAAAAGGCGGGGGTACAAACGTCTCATCGACTCTTCACTCTCCCAAGTTGCTCCTTCAGTGCCGTGGTGTTGCCAAACCACTTTGACCAACGGGATGATATTTGTACGTAGAATTTGATATACTCTGCAATTGATATACTGACAGGACAACTTTTTCCTCCTCATTGCACCTCAAAAGTGCAAAAGCCTTATCAAGGTCCTGAATCCACAACGAGGCAGTCTCGGGGTCTCCAGTACTTGTGAACCTTGGCAGGTTCAACTTCAGGAATTGCTCTACCAATTTATTGATTAGTGTCTCTCTCTAACAACTACGTTCCTAGCTGGAACTTCGACAGGTGCAGCAACGACGGCAAAGGTAGTAGTAGCGGCAGCTTGAGCGGCGGCGGCAATGCCGTTGGCTTGATTCTGGGCTTGTTACCCCATTAGATCTCGCATGGTTTCAAGCGCTTGCATGATCCCCTCGAACCTGGGATCACCAAGGGCTGCTACCCCAGCACCAACAGGAGGTGGTGCTACTCCATTGGCGCTAGCCTGAACTGGCGCTCGACCACGACCTCCTCGGGTACCGATCCTTATCAACGTCCTACCCTGAGTCACTGGCCCTATGATACACTTCCTAGGAGTCTTCTGCTCCTGATCGCTCATTCTGAAGGTTCTTTAAAGAAGCCTGCTTCCAATTCCACACAGAATTAAAAGCTGAGCAATCCACACAAACAAACAATTCTACTAGACAACTATCAGAGACATGCACCAGCATGAAATAAAAGTCATTCCTACTATCTATCCCATAAACCATCGCACCTTATCACTCCAATCTCTAACCTTGCTCTGATACCACTTAAACGGGGATGTCACACCCCAATCCTCCGAGCGCGTGCCCATCCCTCTGTGGTCGATTAAATAGCAACGCCCCATGACGCATCGCTGACCCATTCATTTTAATGCACATGCAGAAGCGAAAAAATAATCCCCAGACAACAACAAGATGGAATAGAAAAGTAAGGCCACAATTTTGAAAACCAACAACACACTTATATATACATATCATAACCAGTCATACACAAACCAAGCCAATATATATATATGCCAAGTCTACAAAACATGGGGGGTTTTGTAAAACTACGGATCCTCATCCTCAACTTCATCCTCGTCCCAATTGGAGCCTTCAACTGAGTACACCAGGGACTCTAGTTTTGAAATGTCCGGTTCTATGTCTACTAATGAACCTCCTGGAGGATCTGTCGCGCCTTTTCCAAAAGCAACCTCCAAGACATAAAAAGGAACCTCAAACTCCGGTATGGGCCATTCTCTCTGGCCATTCTGCTCTTGATGATACCATGATCTGTACTGATGGGGCACCTTTTTAGGTAAACCCGCATCCGCCCAGATTATGGATTTCACCAACTCTTATACCCATCCCCTTGGGTCTCCATGAAATGGGATGAAGCACTTATGCTTTGTCACCTTCTTTGGCTAACCAAAATGCTCGGGAGGAGCTGCTATTTAGGGACCTAAAATGTTATCCCACAACGGGGTGACACGACGTCTCAACAAGTTCACCCCCCTAAGACCCTACTTGGAAGAAAATACGCCCCAAGGGCCGCCTAAGCACAAGCACGGGTGAGGACTTACTTTTGCCTCGATTCCTTCCTGCAAGTCAGTACGATTCATAAATTCATCAAACCACATTAACAAATCGATTCATCCAAACAAATCAAATTATCAATCAATCGACTTAGTCGATTCCACATCAACAAGACCATCACACGATCATTTCATTCACTTGTTCCAACTATTAATCCCGGCCCCTCGGGCATAGCCTATTAAGTGTTTAGCGGTACATGATGACCCAATGGGCACAACCTATTCCAAGTTCGGAAGCAAATCATGGCCTAATGAGCACAGCCATACTTCGGTGATTAATCATGGCCCAATAGGAACAGCCATACTTCAGCAGTTTTCGTGACCCATCTCACATCGTCACGCATAGCACATGTCACCTCATCTTTCAATAGTCATCCTATTACGACTATAAACCATCACATGATTAAGCACCCACGGCCAAGGACGTTGTGCCTCACACTTAAATTCCTCAATTAAAAATAATATCTTGGCCTATTTTCCTCATGTTCAAGATACCCAATAAAAATAATCATGTGTGAATACACGGTCGGCCTCAGCCAAAAATATAATATCTTTACTTTCAAAATTCCCACCATTTATATAGTTGGTAAAAACATTTTTGGCGCTGTAAACCGACGCCTGATGATTTTCTAAATAAATTATGAAATTATTAAATTTTGGGATAAATACCCAAAATTGCAAATTACACTCAATTTGCACAAAATAACAATCAAATAAATAAACTAATAACACCACTGCAATCAGCACGAAATTCCAGTCACTAACTATCTCGTCTAATTTTCGGAAAATAATTAATTAATTAAATAATTACAAAAATAAATTATTAAATTCCAAAAATGCAACTTAGGCCGAAAAAGCCTAATTAAAAGCCGAGACGAGTCCGGAAAAATTCGGAACCACTCTAGATAAATACTAAAGCTTGTCTAGGCTCTAATTACACTACTCTAACCACCTAACATGCAATAATGATTAATTAAATCACTAATCTATTCTAACTATCCACCTAATCCGTACTTAACTTAAACTAATCAACCCTTAAGTGTCATTAGCTTACTAAGTAGGGATTAGTGAGTTAAACTCACTTGATTAGTGATCCGCTCAGACCACAACGACGAGGACGCGGAGAGGATTGACAAACTCCAAAGCGAGACCACCAAGTGGGGCCGGGAAAGGCTTGAAAACGGGCCAAACAGTGCTGGTGAGACCCAAGTTGTTCAGTTTCTGCCCTTGGCTGAGAAAGGTGGCACCGGTGGCTGCGGGTTGGTTGAGAGGACGGCAGAAGCTGGCGGAGGGGCTGTAACGGCTTGGCGGAGCTCGACGGGCTTCCAAGCGGCTCCGGTGACGGCACACGATGGCTATCGAAGCTGGACGAGGCCTCCAGACACGCGAACAGGCAGGGACAACGGCCAAAGTTGAGCGAGCAAGCAGGAGGCGCGGCTGGCTTGCTGTTGGCGCAACGAGCAGTGACAGTGACGCGATGGCTCTTGGCTCCGGCGGACTGCTCGAACGGTCAAGGGGGAAGGGAGGCTTGGTTTCTGCAGGTTTTTGAAGTTTCTTCAGCTGCTGGAATGGAGAAGGCTTGACAGCAACAAGGAGGAAGGAGACCAGCGGAAATGTGGAGCAGGCCACTTGACCTTCAAACCTATCTCTGTCCCTTTGACCCTACCCCACCACTTGGCTGGCTTCCCCTCAAATTTTCCAGATCATTTGCTTCCTCTAGAAGTCTTGAGATGGTACAAATGTTGAGTCCATGGGGGAGCTACGAATTTGAGTTGGACTTTCCCCAAATTGGACCACAATCTCACCTGCAATAAATCTATTTGTTTCCCATAAATTCCACCGACGTATCCTCGATCAAATTGGCATTTTTCCTCGCCAATAGAACCTACTTGCATCCCAATTTCATAATAAAAAATGGTCCTCTGAATTTTCTGGTCGAAAACAGCCCTATCTTGACTTTTTTCGCCAAAACCTCGGTTTGCAGAAAAATCTTCGGGGAGTGAGTCGACGTTCCTTAAATGACTCGTGACATGACAGAACTTTCAATTTCTAAAATCGGATTCAAATTGGCGGTTAATTTCAATCTGACGCGATTTTAGCGTGACCTAACCTACCGGGTAGCTTTTAGAAATCTTTAGTGCAAATGACCCGTGGTCGATTTTCTTTGAGCCACAATGAACCTCTTCGCCACATTGTGTGACATCCTGATTTTCCAATTCTGTCTTGAATTGAATAAGTCGGGCTTTTCATCGACGCGCCTATAGTTCTTTTCTCTGAGTAGGCCACTCACGAGATAACTAGCCTATCAGGTGAAGCCGTTAAGGAATCTAAACGCAATAGACTTGAGAATTCGACTAGGAATCAACTGCTCGATTATGCTAATATGTAAGGGTCATTACGGCATAGACTAACTAGACACCGGAGATAGGTCGATTTGACAGAACTATGTGATTAAGTGTGGGTGATTCCATCTAATTGCAAAACTCTTGTCGATCGCCACTAGACCGATTTCTTCTGTTGTTTTGGTACTTGTATTTGTATTTGAAACCTCGAGATTTCCACGTCAATGGAGATTAGCCAATGTGTTGAATATGCACTTTGTGGCTTGAAAATAATCAATCACAGGTCAATTGCACGAAAAGTTCCTATACCGCTAAAATCACGCCAGATTGAAATTAACCGTGAATTTAAATCCGATTTCAGAAATTGAAAGTTCTGTCATGTCACACTTCATTTTAGAAACGTCGCCTCATCCTCCGAATATTTTTTTACAAATCGAGATTTTTGGCGAAAAATCCAAAGTAAGGGTATTTTGGATTGGAAAATTCGTAGGCCCGTTTTTTGTTGAACTTTTGGGATTCAAGTTGGACTATATAGTGAGGAAAAATATTGATTGGGATGATGGCACCTTGGTTGGATTTATGGACACCAAATTGAGTCCATTTGGAGAAGAATTGAAGTGGAATTGAATGTATTTGATGAACAAATGCCTCAACTTCGTATGCCATGGGGGAGCAACCTTTGGACCACTTGACAAGCTTGTTGGGGAAGCCTTGGAGTGGATAAGGCTGCTATGGATGGCTGAGGAGTGGTGGGGGCAACCACTTGAGTGGAAAGACAAGTGTTGGAAGCGTAGGAATACCATTTGGGGTCCCCCTCTTGTAGTAGCCTTCTTCTTCCTCTATCCCCCTCCTTTCTCCATGGATGAGGTCACTTGAGAGCTTGTGAAAACCAGAGAAATCGAGTAGCAACTCCCCTCCACCGTCGCATGCGCACCAGACCCCATTTTCCCCCTGTTTTCTCCCGTCCATCGTCGCATGCTCCATCTGACCTTTCGCCAAAAACCCGAGTTAAAAGTTATCTTCAGGACATCAAGTCCGTATGGAGGCACTTCGCCACTCGTCGGAACGAGCCGCCAGCCATCCCATCCGTCGACAAGAAGGAACGGCCCACCAGTCCATTGGTCCCCTGCCCGCCTGCACTGTTTCGCGGTTATCTCCATTTTTCTCCTATTCTAGCCATTCCTTTGCCCATTCCAACCACCAATAAGACCCCCTTGACCCTCGGGAGCCACCAGTTGCCGGCCACCCGCTCGCTGGAGCTCCGATCTGCCCGTTTCCTCGCCGTTTAGCCACTGGTTTTCCTTCCCGGTTCAGCAAATAGAAGCCAAGAAACCAACAAGGCCTTGGGACTTTGTGGCCCGTTTCCGAGCCCTTCCTAGCCTTGGTTGGTGTCACCGCAAAGAGGATTGTCGCCAACTTGGTCGTCACTGTCGCCGTGGACTCACCAAAACGCTAAACCGGTGAGTTTACTCTCTAAACTCTACTTAGGGAGTTAATGATACTTAAGGGATGTTTAGATTAGGCTAAGCATGTTTAGTGGATGGATTAATTAGTCTAATTATGTAATTAGATTAATGTAATCATGATTAGACTTTCAATCAATTATTTTATTATTTATTTAAATTAAATATTATTTAATTATATTAGTTTATATTTAAATTCAATTAATTTTCGGAATTTATTTAATTATTCATTAATTAATATTTTCCGAGAAAGTATATTGGGAGAGTCGCTCGATAGAATTTCGAGCTGATCACAGTGGTGTGTTTAGTTTCTATAATTGATTACTGTTTTGTGAAATTGAGTGATGATTGTGTTATATAGGTATTTTAATTAGAAATTACCAGGTGTCGAGTGTTGACACCGAAAGTGATTTTGAAGTACCATATCAGCTTAGGTGAGTAGGCGAGCATTGATCAGCTTAGGTGAGCAATATACATCTATAATAGCTTCGATGAGCAATAATACTCTAGCAGCTTCGGTGAGCAAATATTATCTAGCAGCTTCGGTGAGCAAATATAGATATATAGTAGCTTCGGTAAGCAATATAGACATCACCTTCGGTGAGCTAGACTATGACATCCTGATTTTCGATTCTGATTTCGATGAGACGAGTTGGGCTTTTCATCGACGTGTCTATAGCCTTTTTCTCTGACTTGGCCACTCACGAGTTAACTAGTTTATCAGAGATTCGACTAGGAATCAACTGCTCGACCATGCTAGCCTGCAAGGGTCATTACAGCATCGTCAAAATCGATTAGAGACCGGAGATAGGTCGATTCAATAAAGGTATGTGATTAGTGCATGGGTGATTCTACCTAATTGCAAAATTTCTGTCGAACGGCACTAGACCGATTTATCTATCATTTTCGTACCCGGTATTCGTATTTGAAACTGCGAGATTTTCATGACAACCGAGAGTCACCAATATGTCGAAGATCTACATTGTGGCTCGAAAATAATCGACCACTGGTCAATTGCATTAAAAATTCCTAAAAGCTACCCGGTAGATTAGGACGCGCTAAAATCACGTCAGATTGAAATTAACCGTAAAATTGAACTAGATTTCAGAAATTGAAAGTTATGTCGTGTCACAATTCATTTTAGGAACATCGACTTATCCTCCAAAGATTTTTCGGAGAATCCGAGATTTTTACGGAAAATCAATTCGGACGATTCGGAAAATGAATGGAAATTCGGTTTAACTCATTTGAAGGGAATTTTGACTTCTAAGCCGAGCTATTGGACGTTGGGAACCTATAGAAATTTATGTAGGCTTTTTCTTCAACAAAGTCGAATGTCAATTGAAGAATTCGTTTAGGAATTGAAGCCCCAAAGTGTGAATTTCGGAATTAAGCTTGGACAGCAAATTTTGGCACCAAAATTGGTTTATTTATGGACCTTTAAGCAAGAAAGTAATAGGGGGGACATTAAGGATATACTTGCGGACAATAAAGGGGACCAAACATTTAATGGTTTGGATAAGTGTGGACTTTAGCTTCCCCTCAGCCACAACTTCTTCAGCACGCCAAGACAGCTGCCTTGGTCTTCATCGTGCATCCTTTCCCTCTCTCGATCACGCTTGCTTCTGCTTTTCATTTCTTTCCTTCGACCCTGCAACCCACCGAAACCAATAGCTCTTCTTTTCTTTTAATTTTCTTTTCCTTCATTCTGCCATTCACGCCCACTCACCCTCCACCGAATTCTCCATCTTCAAGCTTTTGTTGACCGGATTTTCTTCAACGTCTGCAACTTTAATTCGTCCACCACCTTTTGTCTTTTCTTCATCTCACCGAAGCCATCTCCACCCATTTAGTGTATCGGCTTTGCTCAGTCAATTCCCCCAGCAGGAGATCCAAGTGTTGACCACAAGCCAGTCACCTCTCCCTCCTTCGTGCGGCCCAAGTCCATCTGAAGCCAACCACTCGAAGACCCGCTTCAACCCTTCGCAATTCAAGTGACCGAAGCCAGCCGCGGATTCCAGTGAACTCAGCTGAGTCCATGAGTTTCTTTTTGCGGTTTTTCAGCCAGTCTAAGCTCCCTCAGCCTCACCGTGAGCCCAGATCTCGGCCGCCGTTGCGCCGCTGTCGCCATGAGCTAATTTTCGTGCTAATCGGTGAGTTTGTGTTCTAATCCCTAATTAGTGGGCTAATGACACTTAAAGGTGTGTTAGTTAGCTAATTTGTGGATTAATTAGGTTTAGGATGGTTTAGTTAGATTAAGTATATAGTTAGTTTAATTAGTTTAGTTAGGTGGATTAGTTAGGAATTAGTTAGTTTATTTTAATTAGTGTACTTAGATTAAATTAAATAGAATGGTTAAATATAATTGTTAGTTAGAGTAATTAGCCTAGTTAGTTTAGGTTAATTTAATTAAATGCTTTAAATTTATTTATTTTGTAATTTATTTGATTTACGGTAATTTATTTTCCGAAAATTAGGCCTGGGATAGCCAATGACAGGAATTTCGTGCTGATTGCAATGGTGTGTTCAATTTTTGCAATTGGATGTTAAATTGTGCAAATTGAGTGCTTATTGGAATTTTGAGTATTTAATTCCAAAATTTGTGAATTTCGATATTTATTCAGAAAATCCCGGGCGTCCGATTTTAACACCAAAAATGATTTTATATATTATATAAAACAATGGGATTTGAAATTGGAGGTCATGAATTTTCTGGGTCCAATCCGACCGTGTACCCACACACGACTATTTTACCGTGTATTTTTAATACAAAGAAAATAGGCCAGGATCACTATTTTAATTGAAGCATTTGAACGCAATGGACAGTGACCTGGGTTGAGATTGATTGGTCGTGTGTTGGTTAAGAGAACCCATCTCGAGCAATTATGTTGGACGTTACTAAATCCCTTTTCGAGTTACGTATGTATTACGGTAGGGGGTCGCAGTAGGTTGTGGGCCTATGCTCATTCGGGAAAGCTATCAATGAGACGTAGCCGTGCTCAATAGGGAAGAGACGATGCTTGGCTACGCCAGTAGATAGCTGAACATGGGAGTCGGTTGTGCCTTGAGTGGCTTAATTAACAATTGGAACGCATGCTTGTCTGAGTTTGATGCGCCTGATTATGAGACAAAACTGTGTGGCATGGTATGGGACATGTCATAACGGTTTGGCCTTATAATCGGGACCCTTGTGATGAATTGAGTTGATGATGTGTTCTAGTTGTTATGTGCATTGATTATATGCAATGTGATATGAATTGTGTTGATGTGCAAAAATGAACTGAGGCGAGGTAAGTCCTCTATGCTAATTGTGTGATTGTATGGTTATGACACTTCTAGGTGTATTTCCCTCTTAATCGGGGCTTAGCACATGAACTCGTTGAGATTTATATCTCACCCCGTCGTGGGCTAAATTTTCAGGGCCGTAGAGGGTGGACTTGGAACTGGGCTGAGGTGATCTGAGAAGTAGGTCAAATAGGACAGCCTTTTTGGGAGTCAGTCTTTTGAAATCTTTTGAATATGGGATTTTGTACTTGACTCAACATGTTTATAAAAGCATGTGTTGTTTGTAAATGTGTTGTCCTGCCTTTCTATCCCGAGATGGTTACTGTCAGGGGATATATTATTCACTTCCGCATGTGCAATAAAATAAAAGGGTCGGCGACTCAGCTTAGGAAGTCGCAAATTTTATCGACCAAAGAGGGATGGGCATGCGCCTGAGGATTTGGGCGTGACATAGACCATCTATTTCAGCTTAGGTGAGCGGTGTTCGAATTGATTGAGTTTATAGATGTCATTGAAGGTATTGAATTGAGTGATTCGATTGATTGACGGCTTGAATTGAATTGAATGATTGAATATGAACTGTACTGACGTGCAGGAAGGAATTGAGGCGAGGTAAGTCCTCTGTATTATGTGGCTAGGCCACCCTTGAGTATATTTCCTTCCTAGTCGGAGTTTCAGGGGTGGACTTGCTGAGACATTGTCTCACCCCATCATGGGCTCAACATTTTTCAAGTCCTTAGATGGAGGTCGTAGAGGACCTAAAGCCTCGGAGTCTGGGGAGGTGGAGACTAAAGGATCGATGAACATGTTTGATTAGCTGGTCTTAGGATAGTTCCCTTTTTGTTGAGCCGATATTTTGTAGATAGCCTAGTATTGTATATAAACCTTGTGTGTTTATAAAAGGCTTGTTTTGGTTGTCAATTGTTGCCTGCTTTTCTATCATAAGCTTGTGTTGTCAGGGGATTTGTTTCGCTTCCGCATGTGTAATAAAATGAATGGGTCGACGACGCGTCCTGAGAAGTCGCGTATTTATCGACGACCAAGGGATGGGCACACGTTCAAGGATCGGGGTGTGATATCCCCGTTTAAGTGGTATCAGAGCGGGTCTGTGAATGGAATGATAAGGTGCGATGGTTTATGGGATAGTTAGTAGGAAAGACATTTGATTATGCTGATGCTTGTCAGTGATAGTTGTTTGATAAATTGTTTGGTGTGGATCACTCAAATTCTAATATGGTATTGGAATTGGAAAACAGGTATCTATAAAGATCCTGTAGATGAGTGATCAGGAGCAGAGGACTCCTAGAGAGAGAACCTTTAGACCAGTTACTCAAGGTAGAATGCCGACAAGGGTTGGTACCCAAGGTGGTCGTGGTAGAGTGTCGGCTCAGACCAATGCGAGTGTAAGAGTATCGCTGCAAGCCGGTACTGAGAGTGTAGCAGCACCGAGCGATCCTAGGTTCAACGGGATTGTTTAGGCGCTAGTGACCCTTGAAAACTTGTTAGGTTGACAAGCATAGGACCGAGCCATTGCTGTTGCCACTGTCACTACTACCGCCAGTGCCGTAACCGCTGTTGTTGCCACACCTGCTGAGGTCCAACCTAGAATTGTGATCGGGGAGCAAGCTACCGCATCTGGGTCACGATTCAGTTCAAGTAGAGATGGAAATCGGTTTGGGAAGAAACCGATGACCGATAAAAAGCACCCCATTTGTCCCAACCGAAAGAGTAGAATTGGAAAGTCAGCACCGAACCATAATGGTGTGTGTCACTTGTGTGGAAGATGACATGGAGCAGCCCTGTGTCTTTTTAAGACGGGTGGTTGCTTCGAGTGTGACCAGTAGGGTCACTTGGCCAGGAATTGTCCCAGAAGGCAAATGGAACCATAACAGTCGCCGCCTCTACCACTTATGGAACAGAATAGAGAGAATGCGCCGCAGGACACATAGTGGGGTATTTGGAACAAGCCTCCGGTGTAAGAAATGGTGCATGCTGTCACTCGAGAGGAAGCAGAGGACTCTCCATGTGACAAGCTGTGACGTCTTAGTAGCGTCACGTACTAAGTGCAAGCGGAAATTACAAAAATTATCATCTTGCAAGATTTATAATTTCCATAGTTAGCCTAAGGTGTTCACTTTTGAAGGTTAGCATGTATAACATGGATTATTTTAAATCTAAACTTTATATTACAAGGTTATCCTGCAATAGTCCTACCAATTCACAATATTAGACAATCCATTTTTTAGATTGATAAAGATCATGAGAAGCTTCATTACTTTCTTTAGCAACATTTGGGCCTACAAAAATCTGTTGGAGAAAACCTCTTTACGTGTTTTGAAGTTGACGAAACGTTTCCATCAGTCTAGTCTGAAGACTTGTAGACTCTTCCATCAAAGTCTGAAGACCGCCAGATTCAAGTTTTAAAGTCTGCCCTCATTGACAGTTTCTAAACCGACAAAGAAGACTTATCCAGAATTGAGTATTTATTTAAGGATTTGATTCGAGCGGCTAAAGAAGTTTCTCACGGCTAGAGATAGCATCTCAAGATCTATTATTCGTTTTGAATTTGATACGAGTAAATTGGATTCGTTGATTAGCAAGGTATACTTGGAAGGTTCTACTTATGGAAACCTAGATCCTGATTGTATGGGCGAGCTGGATTGGTGGGCTATCATCACATTCCTTAAGTAACTTGAGATCTTCCTAATTGATTCTGTCCAACGGGTAGATTGGAAGAACTTCTTTGGAAGGTGCCAACGGACATGAAGGCATGAAGGAGTATATAAGGAAGAAGCTCTAGTTGTTCGAGGGTGTGCGTGATAGAAAAATTCCAAAATCTGAAGCTCCTTGTTCTTTATTGATTCAATTGTTGAGCGAGAAATTTGTACTCAAAAGAAAGTTTAGATATTTGTGAGACCTTGAGGAAGTGTAGCAAAGTTTCTACACTGTGGAATCAAGGACGTGATACTGTAATGACTCTTTTGATTCATAGTGAAATCCAGCCAGTGGGCTGTCAATGCGGGAGAATGGACGTAGACTAGGATTAAGCCGAACCACTATAAACTCTGTGTTTATTTTCTCTTATCCCTGAACTTCTTATTTATGCTTACTAGTTGTTCGTTCATTTAAAAGTTGAATTCTGTCTTATGACCAACATTTACTGAAATCAAAAATATCTTTTTAAGTCCTGCGAAAATTCTTATATGCACCTATTCACCCCCTCTAGGTATATTCACTAGCCCCTTTCAATTGGTATTAGAGCCTATGTGCTTATTTATTGAAGTGTTTTACTTCTTAAGCTAAAGATCTATGGCTAGTATTTTGGCTCCAGGACTGGTTGAAGGTCAAAACAACACCAGACTTCCTTACTTTGATGGGAAGGAATACAATGTATGGAAGAACAAGATGAAAGCTTTCCTAAGATCAAAAGATCCCCTTGAATGGGATGTGGTGGAAAAAGGAGTTATTCCTACAAAAACATCAACTTCAGAAAGAGGGAAGGAAGTGACAGATGCTAGAGAGATGACACAAGAAGAGATAACCAAGAGACAAGCTCTTGACGCAAAAGCTATCTATTCATTATACGGTGCCTTATCTCCTACTGAGTATAACAGAATTTCATCCTGTGAAACAACAAAAGAAGTCTGGGACAGGTTGCATGTTAACTATGAAGGAACCGATCGAGTTAAAGAAACAAAGATCAACATTCTTCTTGGGCAATATGAAGCTTTCAAAATGAAGCCAGGAGAAACCATCACTAATATGTTTAGCCATTTTACAGAGATTGTAAATGGTCTTGCATATCATGGTCAACCAATCTCAGAGCAAATGAAAGTTAACAAGTTGCTACGAGGACTCTCTAGAGACTGGAATCACATCAAGACTTCCATTAGAGAAACATAAAGGATCGCACCTTTATCTGTCGACGAATTAGTGGGCACACTTCAATCTTATGAAGTGGAGCAAATCGATGAAGGAGCGACACAGAATGTGAAGAGAGTGATGAAGAATATGCCAACATTTGTCGATGGCAAATTCGGAGAATCGGACTCAGACTCTGAAACAGACTCAGACTCAGATTCAGACAAGGAAATTGAGGTTAGTAACTTTAAAATTCCTATTAAAGTTTCAAAGTATATTGATGAACTCTGTCTTAGCCTTAAGGTATCTCTTAAAAGAATTTCCGAACTAAAAAGGAAAATTCTATACGAGGCAACAGGAAATTTCTTGGAAAGAAAGATTTGAAAGTCGAACAACAATTTCAAAACTTCAAAAGAAAATGCATATTTTCTTTCAAAAGAAAACATTCTCTTGAAAGAAGACATTTCAAATATCTCAAAAAGTTTTCAAATGGATCTAAAAAGCTTGATAAAATTCTTTCAATTCACAAACCTTATTTTTATAAATTAGGTTTGGGAATGACACCGAAAACTATTACTTTAATTGATTTCCCAAAAGTAAATGAAAGAATGAAATAGAGACCTACTAAAAATTTTTACAAAAATCATTTTCAAAAAGTTTTTGTAAAATCTATTGGTCGAAGTGCTCTTAAATGTTCAAAGTGTAACAGCTCGGAACATTTTGAAAAGGATTGTCCTAAAGTTTGGAAACATGTTAAGAGAAACTGGGCAAAGACTATTTTTGAAACTAACTCCCCTGGACCTAAGAAAATATGGGTACCAAAGAGAACTTGAAATCTTTTCATAATTGCAGGTTACTATCAAGAGAAAGATCAAATGGTATTTGGATAGTGGCTGTTCGAGACACATGACAGGAGATTCAAATTGCTTCATAAAGCTTACTCAAACAAATGGTGGAAAAGTTTCTTCTGGTAGAAATGGCAAAGGAAGAATTATTGGATGTGGAACTGTCAAGATTGGGAGTCTCACAATCAATAATGTTTCCTTGGTGGAAAGCTTGAACTATAATCTACTCAGTATAAGTCAATTGTGTGACACTGGATTCAAAATCAATTTTCAAGAAGGTATATGTTCAGGAACAAGTAAGGATTTGTCTCAATCCTTTACTGGACGGAGACATGGAAACATTTTTCTAGCTAGATATCAAATCAGAAAGCTCTCAGTGTCTAATTTCTATTCAAGATAAAGAAAATCTTTGGCATAAAAAACTTGGCCATGTCAATATAAAGTAGAAAAGAAAGAATAGATTTTTGCAAGAAATGGCAAGAACTCTTTTAATTGAAAGTAACATTTCTTCTCATTTTTGGGTTGAAGCAGTTTCTACAGCATGTTATATCATTAACAGTGTTTTCTTAAGGCCAATTTTGGAGAAAACACCTTATGAGTTGTTCGAAGGAAAGAAGCCAATTGTTTCCTATTTTCATGTGTCTGGTTGCAAATGTTTTATTTTGAAAAATGCAAATGATTGCATTGGTAAGTTTGAAGAAAAATCAGACGAAGTAATCTTCCTTGATATTCAACCACCAGTAAATCCTACAGAGTATACAACAAGAAGACTCAATCTGTGGAAGAATCGATGAATGTCAAATTTCAAGACCTTATACAAAATCAATTGGTTCAGACTCAACCTGAAGAATATGAACCTGCTCCAGACTCTACAAAGTCTAATTCCTCTGAAGTAGCTCAGACTACAGAAGGTCAACAACGAACGAATTTTGAAGAATCAAACGAAGAAAAAGATGAGCAGACTGTCAGACCAACCAGCAACTGGAAGCACAAGTCTAGTCATCCCAAAGAACTCATTATTAGTGACATTGATGAAGGGATATGAACAAGATCCATAAGGCATGAAGAGTCTAGCGCTATGGCTCTTATTTCTAAAATAGAACCCAAAAGCATAGAAGAAGCTTTAACTGACGAAAGCTAGATTGAAGCTATGCAAGAAGAACTTGGGCAATTTAGTGTTAACGGTGTTTGGGAATTAACTCCTAAACCAAAAGGTAAATATATTATTGGAGCTAAATGGGTTTTTAGGAACAAGATGGACGAAAAAGGAAAAGTCATAAGGAACAAAGCAAGACTCGTGGCCAAGGGATATATGCAAGAAAAAGGGATAGATTATGATGAAACTTACGCACCGATGGCAAGCTTAGAAGCAATTCGTTTATTACTTGCTTTTGCTTGCTATAAAAATTTCAGGCTATTTCAAATGGACGTCAAAAGTGCATTCTGAGTGGATTCATCCAAGAGGAAGTTTATGTGGAACAACCTCCCAGTTTTGAAGACCCAAGGAAACCAGACTCTGTATTTAGACTGAAAAAAGCACTATATGGATTAAAGCAAGCACCTCGAGCTTGGAATGAAAGGTTAAGTAAGTTTTTAATCCAAAGTAGCTTTGTAAAAAGTAAAGTAGACACCACTCTATTTATTAAAAGAGAAAGTAAAAATTTATACTTGTTCAAATTATTTTCGGATCTCTTAACGAAAATCTGTGCGATAAATTCTCTAAGTCTATGCAGGATGAATTCGAGATGAGCATGATGGGTGAACTATCTTTCTTTCTCGGACTACAAGTGAAACAATTGAAGGAAGGAAGTTTCATTCATCAAGAAAAATATGCTAAAGAACTTGTTAAGAAATTCTATTTGGAGAATTGCAAAAAGATTGATATACCAATGTCAAGTTCTTCGAAGCTAGATAAAGATAAAGGAGGAAAGAAAGTTGACCAAAAGCTATACAGGAGTATCATTAGTTCACTTCTTTATTTTACTGCCTCTAGACCTGACATTTTGTTTAGTGTTTGCATTTGCGCCAGATTTCAATCAGATCCCAAAGAATCTCATCTAAGTGCTGCGAAACGCATCATCAAATATGTTGCAACAACCTCTAAGTTAGGTCTATGGTATCCTAAAGAATGATACTTTACTCTTCTTGGATACTCAGACCCAGATCTAGCAGGATGCAGAGTTGATAGAAAGAGCACCTGGGGTACTTGTCAATTACTTGGAAACATGATAGTATCTTGGTTCTCATGGAAGCAAAGTACGGTTGCTCTCTCAACAGTAGAAGTAGAGTATGTAACTCTTGGAAGTTGTTGTTCTCAAATCTTATGGATAAAATAACAGCTAAGAGACTTTGGAATCGAAGACTCATGCACTGAGATTAAATATGACAACACAAGCACGATTAATCTTACGAAGAATCCAATTCTTCATTCAAGAGCACAACATATAGAGATTCGACATCACTTTATAAGAGACCATGTTCAAAATGGAGAAGTCTTGATTCAAGTCATTGACTCAAAGAATCAGCTGGCGGACATCTTTACAAAACCACTAGAGAAAAGTCAATTTGTGTCTATTCGATTCAAGCTTAATATTATAAAGTCTGAAGAAGCTTAGACTCAGGGATAAAAGTCAAAAGATGTTCAGACTCCGAAGATCAAGGATCATGGCTGTAAGTTATTTCAATTTTAGAAATTTATCTTTCGAAAATGTACGTTTGTCTATTAATCTGTGATTGATTGATATTATCTTTCCAAGTTTTTGTAATTACAACAATCATTCCTTTTTGAAAAAGAAGTTTTTTTTACAGTTATCTATTTTAAAAAATGCAGTTATTTTTGAAAAGGCATTTTTTATTTTCCATTTGTGACGATTCGTATACCCCGGTTCGATTGCTTTATATATTGTTTTTCTTCTTCTTTTTTACTCGCAAACCCTAGAAGCACAGAACTTCACCTTCTTACTTTTTCTCCCTAGTTTAATCCTTAAAGTTTTCATCTTTCTCGTGAGTCGAGTTCGGAAACTCTCAAAGACTGTGAGAATGTCTTTCCAAAGAAAGTCTTCAAGGATTGCAAGCAAGGGACCACAAAATATGAGTGAGAGTCCTACGTACTTTGACCTACCATGCAAGAAGAATCTCTAAGGCAAAGTAGAGTCCACAACATTCTCAACCGCGCCATTCTCCTCACGCTAGACCACAGAATGTTCAGCAACAAACGGAGGAAGAAATTATTGAAGATGCTGAACCTGTAAGAACTCAAAAGCCCGCTTTTAACTTCAAACTTTATTCTGCCTTAAAGGATGGAGGATCTCCAATGACCATTATTGATGAGTTTTTGAAAGAAAAGGGGTACAGAAACGAAACCCACTTTTTGCAAATGATGGAACGTTTAGGGATTGCTCCTGCTAGTTCTGCAGATAGGGCTTTTGTAAATTTCCCAAGTGATCCACGTTTTGGAGGAGTTAGTCAGCCTGATGGAAATGATGATGAAAAGATGTTTACTCATTTTAAGCCTAGAATGGGTACTGCTGCAAACATTCGAGAAACAAAATCAGATCTGTTTCGTTCTAAGGAACACAAGCAAACTTACTCTAAGTTGTTGAAGTGAGGGGTGATGAACCCAAGAAGTGTGGATTTCGATTTTCTTGACTCTCTGAATGTGAAGTTGCGGGAGAAATTTACTTTACTTCAACTTGAATGTTTTTGCTCTGACTCTACTGTAGCCCATCCAGAACTTTCTGCTTATTTCTATTCCAATCTAAGCTTTTTGGATGTGAATAGATTTTCTTTTAGTGTTAGAGACCAGGATTGTGTGGTTGACATGGACACTCTGGCTGATGTGATTGGAGTAGAGAGAGGGTTATTTCAATCAATTAGCGTGTCTATTGGTTGTGCAACAGTGGAGCTTGTTCGAGATGGAATAGCAGAAGGCCGAATTTCTTATTCGAGGATGAATGCTTCGAATATCTTGCTTCACAAGATTGTGATCAACTGTCTTAGACCCAAATCCACATCAAAGACTGACGTCTCCAATTCAAAAGCAAAACTAATGTATGCTATCAATGCTGGTAAAAAGTTCTCTTTGCTGCATACTATCATGTTTCAAATGTATAGATCAATGGTGAAGGACAAGGGTCAACTTCCCTATTCAACACTTGTTACTCAGCTATTCAGACACTTTAACATTCAGCCTCCCAAAATTCTGTGTGTTTGAACATGTGATCAAATGGTGGTAGGGCTGAAGATGGTTTCCAAGATGCGTCTGAAAGAGCTAAACAAGGCTCTAGAGAAATTCAAGGAGAAGACTCCGATCAAATCTCATCAAGACTCTATGGCTACAAAGCGGGAAAGGCAAGGAGCCCATGACAGCTCCATCTAAAAGAAGAAGACGATCATCTTGCAGGATAAAGAAGATGATGATGATGATATTACCATTTCCGCTCTTGCCTTAAGGAAGTTGCAGCGTTCTGTTCTAGAGACAGAGGTTAGAGAAGACCCAGAAGAGACAGAGAAGAGGAGTGAAGAAAGGGAATCGATAAGGAAGGAAGCAGAGGAGAAAGGAGATGCAGAAGAAGAGCAACAAGGAGAACAAGGCCATCCTGTCACTGAAGAAGAAACATAACATGAAGAGTACTTCTCTCCACCTAAAGGCACTGAAACAGGGGGAGCTGCTGAGAAAAGAGGTACTCCTTCACTTGCTTTTACTAGTGATGATGTCAGTCGTTCTCCTGCCAATCCAGAAGATGTATATGCTTCTCACTTCCCTGAAAAAGGTCATGAGGCATCATCTCCAAATCTGGATGCTCATGCTGATGTGCCATCATCTCCACAATCTGGTCATGCTAAGCAAGCACTCAAATTGACCAAATTTCTGTTGATTTTCCGCGGCGTCCGAAACGGTTTTCCGTAAAAATCTCGAAATCTCCGAAAAATCTTCTGAGACTCAGTCGACACTCCTAGAATTTATTGTGACATGGCCGAAACTTCAATTTCTAAAATCGGACTCGGGTGGCGATTAATTTCAATTCGACGCGTTTGTAGCGTAACCTAGCCTATCGGGTAACTTTCGGATATTTTTAAGTGCAATTGACTCGTGGTTGATTTTCTTCAAGCCACTATGAACCCACTCGACTCATTGGCGACTCTCGATTGTCGTGAAAATCCCGAGGATCCGAATATGGACATAGGGTACCAAAATAATAAGAAAATCAGTCTAGTGCCGGTCGACATGAATTTTCTAATTTAGTGGTGTCACCCACGATTAGTCACACATCACTGTCGATCCAATCTATCTCTGATTTCAAATTGATTTTTAACTGTGCCATAATGACCTCTAAAAATGGACACGGTCGAGAAGCCGATTCCTGGTCGAATTCTCAAGTCTATTGCCTTAAAATTCCTAATAATTTCCCCAGATAGTCTAGTTATCTCAAGAATGATCAGTTCTGAGAATAGCCCTATAAACACGTCAATGAAACGCCCGATTCAATCAGAAGAAAACAAAACCGAAAATTCGGGATGTCACAACTCTTCCCCTTTTATAAAAATTTCATCCTCGAAATTTAAACCTTACAACTTAAGTAAATAGGTGGGGCTATAATTCTCTCATCGACTCTTCAGTCTCCCAAGTTGCTCCTTCTGTACCGTGGTGTTGCCGACCACTTTGACCAATGGAATGGTCTTTGTACGCAGCACTTGCTCCTTTCTATCTACAATCTGGACCGGTCTCTCCACGTATGACACTCTGTCATCCACGTCCAATTCTTCAAAATTGAGCACGTGTGTCGGGTCAGGCTCGTACTTCCTCAACATCGACACGTGGAAGACGTCATGCACTTGTGCCAACCTTGGCGGCAATGCAAGACGATACGCTAAGGTCCCGATTCTCTCCAGAATCTCAAATGTACCCACGTACCTCGAACTCAGTTTGCCTTTCTTGCCAAAGCGCGAAGTTCCTCTCATTGGTAACACCTTCAGAAAAACGTGATCACCAACTTGGAATTCCAAAGATCTTCGGCGCTTAGCTGCGTAACTTTTCTGTCTGCTCTGTGCGGTCTTCAATCTGTTTCTGATCATTGTCACGGCGTCTACTGACTATTGAACCAACTCTGGACCTGTGATCTTCCTTTCCCCGACTTCATTCCAACACACTGGTGTTCTACAAGCTCTGCCATACAATGCTTCGAAAGGAGCCATCTGAATGCTCTGCTGGTAACTGTTGTTGTAGGAGAATTCTACCAGGTGAAGCTGATCTTCCCAACTTCCCTTGAAGTCTATTATACAAGCTCTCAACATGTCCTCGAGGGTCTGAATTGTCCTCTCAGACTGGCCATCCGTCCGAGGATGATAAGCCGTCTTTGTCTTTGAAGCTTTGTACCAAGAGCACTCTGCAAGCTTTTCCAAAAGGCTGCAGTAAACCTCGGGTCTCTGTCTAAGGTTATTGTAACTGGCACTCCATGCATTCGAACTACCTGACGTACGTACAGGTCTGCGTGCCTATCGAGACTGAGGTCCTTTCGAACTGCAATGAAGTGAGTCGACTTTGTCAGTCTGTCGACTACCACCCAAATTGAATCACTTCCTCTCTGACTTCTTGGTAGTCTAGTCACGAAGTCCATTGTGATATGCTCCCATTTCCCGTGCAGGATCGAAAGAGGTTGCGAAGTCCTCCCGGCTTACAATGCTGAGCTTTTTACTGGCGACACGTCGGACACTTGGCAACATGCTTGGCGACATCCGCCTTCATACTTGACCACCAATAGTGTTGACGTAGATTTTGATACATTTTAGTGCTTCGGGATGAACGCCGTAATCTACGATGTGCTTCAGATAAAATATCTTCTCTAAGCTCTACATTGTTAGGTACAACCAAACGTCCTTGGAACCTTAAAATTCCGTCATCATAAATCTGAAAATCAACCTTTCTTTTCTCTGTGTCCTCCTGAAGAATCTTCTGTACGTCTGGATCTGTCGGTTGGAGTTGTTTGATTCTGACCTGGACATCCTGGTTCAATTCTGAGGGTGGCCATGAAACTTGAAAGGTGGCCTACCTCAAATTTGAATTCTGAATCCCGAGCTCTCTCGATTAAATTCCATTCTTTAATCAAGATTTGCG